>CM040996.1:9056985-9073329 GCA_022985145.1 Pangasius djambal
TGTGACGGCAGAGTGACTGTATGCCTTGCATATCAGGGATCTCTCACGTCTGTGTTTCCCCCTGGTTCTCCTTTTAGTTATGCTGTTATAGCTAGTCCTGCCGGAGTCCCCTGCACTCCTCATTAAGTTTCATTAAGTTTTTATCTCCACACGGTGACTGTGAGCATACCTAATCACTTTCCTTCTCTTTCTGCCGAGCATCACTCCTGAGCTGCTGGTGCCAGACCTCCCCCCTCCTTCACTCTGGACCTGTTCACCGGCAATGCTTCACACTGCCATGAAGACGCTTCAGCTGTTTTCTATGGACTACACAAGCGCACATTGTACACACACACACGCGCACTACAGTGTAAACCCATATGAGGATGGGTTCTCTGTTGAGTCTGGTTCCTCACAAGGTTTCTTCCTATCACCATCTCAGGGAGTTTTTTCTTGCCACCGTCGCCCTGCTTGCTCATCAGAGACGTCACACACACTCATTTCAGTTTACTTTTGTTTGTGTAAAGCTGCTTTGAGACAATGACCTTTGTAAAAAAGTGCTATACAAATAAAAATGAATTGAATTTAATTTAATTGTTCCATAACTGTGGGGATTTGTAAGAGAAAGCTCTGACCCCTGCTTTAGCCTACACTATTCGAGGTACCAACAAATAGCCTGCAAATTTTGATCGAAGTTGGTTTGGCTGATCAAAAAAGACCAGAAGTTCTGCAGCTGTGGCATGAGACAATTCAGTGCTTTATAGGTCAATAGTAGTATTTTATAATCAGTGCAAAATTTGATTGGGAGCCAATGCAGAATAGATAAGATAGGGGTGAGGTGGTCACACTGTATCTTCTGGTTGTAGTAAGGATTTTTGCTGCTGCATTCTGGACTAACTGGAGCTTGTTTATGCACCTACTGGAATACTGTTACTGGAATACAGGCATTATTACAATCTTACCTAGAAGTAACAAACTACTATGTAATCAGAAAGCTTACTTCTAGCTGCATGTTGTCCTAATACAAGTACTTTTTTCTTGTCAGAAATAAGTAGAAGGAAGTTAATAAGCACCCAGTGTCTAATGTCCTTTACACATTCCTCAACTTCATTAAGCTGGTGTCGCTCATCTGGCGCTGCTGAAACATACAACTGTATGTCATCAGCATAACAGTGGAAGCTAATTCCATGTTTATGAATAATTTTACGCAGAGGTAGCATATACAAAGAAAAAAAAGCATTGGGCCTAAAACAGAACCTTGTAGAACACCAAATTTTACCTTAGTATGCATAAAGTCACCAAGGAGACACAACCCTGATCAGAGGCCGGTAGTAGGTCATTTACCACTTTAACCAGCACTGTCTCTGTGCTATGATGAGGCCTGACAGATACATTTCATTAATGTTATTCCTATGTAGGATCTTTCTAGGATCTTGGAGATAAAAGGGAGCTTTGATGTTGGCCTATAGACCAGGTTTCTTATTCAGGGGTATGATAACTGCTAGTTTAAAAGACTTAGTTACATAGTCAGTGCTAAATGAAGAATTGATTATTTTTGAGGCTTCTGGTATTATCTGTTTGAAGAAACTTGTAGATAAAGATCTAGATCTAGTACACATTTTTGATGAGCACATTAGAGGAATTAGTTTGGTCTCTTGAAAGGAAGTAAAACATTCAAATTGCTTATTTGATGTAGTTATATCATTATCTAGGGTTAGTTATCAAACTGTCTGGCTTTAAATTTATAGTCTTAATTTTTTGCCTGATATTTTCAATTTTGCCATTGAAAAAATTCATGAAGACATCATTAATATATATTAATGGTGTGCATGTTTCTGTGGTGGTCTTATTCCTAGTTAATTTTGCTACAGTATTAAATAAGACTCTATGATTATTTTTTGTTATCTTCCATTAGGGTGGAAGAGATATGTTGATCTAGCAACACTAAGAGATTTTCTATAGCTCAGGAGGCTCTCCTTCCATGCTGTTTGAAATACTATTAATTTAGTTTGATACCATTTACATTCTAATTTTCGAGTGGTCTGTGTATGTGATCATTATACCAGGGTGCTAATTTTTCCCCTCTAATTATTTTTCTTTAGAGTGGAGCTACATTAAATAGAGTGTATTGGAACATTGACTCTAAGCATTCAGTTGCTTGTTCAAGTTCTGTGGGGTGAATGTACATTTGACGTGCTACTGTGGCAAGGTGTACTGTATTATAAATAAGACACATTTTAAATGAGATGAGATAGTGATCTGAGATAGCTTCAGATGGTGGAAATGTGACTAAATTTTCTATATTTAATGTTATATTTAATGTTAGTATTAGATCAAGAGTGTGAACACCATTATGAGTGGGTCCTATTACCTTCTGATTAACCCTACTGTATTTTACGATCTGCCAAATCTGCTTTCATCAAAAGATGCAGGCTCTTTATTAGTACCTAGAATTATGAAGTAGGGCTGGAATCTGGACATTTCCTCTATTGACATGGATTTGTCTCGGGCTTACTGGCATTTGTACTTGGACTTGTCTATGTTACAGGCATTGGTCTCGGTCTACATGTGGTCTTGGTCATGATTGTTTGTAAAAAAAAAAAATATTTGTGGTGTTTTTGGTTTTTTTTCATTTCACATGCACAAAGTTTGCCAAAAAGTTATTCTTTCTGGCATGACTTTGTATGGGCTAACTTGAGTTGTAGCACTGGGGTTTTGGGTGAAAGGCAGGCCCCAAATTAATCAAAACCTATAAATTAATAATTTGCTTAGTTGTATGTCAGTCACATTTGTTGTGTTTGTTGGTTTAGGTTTTGACAATGGGAGGGAATGCAGGTGCAGTGCATTCAAATGGGATTTTGATATTAGCTAGCAAATTTTCATAATCTCCGCAAACAGAAAAGCATTTGGAGAGTGGATTTGGCTTCTAAAAGGTAAAGTAATCTTTCTTGTAACAGCCCAGAGTAGAGTGTAATGTGGCTACATAGAGGTTTGATGCTAAGCTGATGGTGTTGTGTCTCTTTTACTGTTGTAAAGTTAGTTTCATATTCAGTCATTTGGGTATTTCTGGTCAATAACGCATGTACAGCATGCCAAACTATAGTAAGACTACATGAATTGAATGTAACAACCAACTACACCCATTTAAAGAAGTCAAGGGACACCTGTTTTGGAGCTCAACATTTACTCGCTCTGAAAATCTGCATTGCGGAATCATTAGGGACCATTGATAGAGTGTGACAAACAAGGACAGTGTGAAAAGTGTGACAATAGCAACCACCTGATTTTTGTAGTCATGCTGCATAGGAGCCATGAAATGCAAGCCATTCATTCAGTAGTTAAATTTTTCAGCTGGAATAGGACATTATAATAGAACATAGAACATTTCATTAGAACAGTGGATCCAAAACTAATAGTACAACAAAAAGCACTTTCTACACCTACTACTTGGGCATATTTAATAAATTAAATAAATTTAATAAATTTAATAAAGTGCACTGAACATTTTTAAGATTTTTTTAAGATTTTGAAATAATTATTAGGGGTCCAAACACTGAGCACCAAAGGCATTTAAACCTTATTGTTTTTGTTAGGATTTTAAAAATCTTTCTTATTAGACTGAATGTGCTGGAACCCTTTTGTTTTTGTGAGTATTTTCCCCCTTTATTATTAGGGGTCCAAGTTTTGAAGGTGCTTGAAAATTATTGTTTTTGTTATGATTTTTAGGGGCTGAGCATGTAGTGCTTGGAACTCTTGTTTTCATTAGGTTTTTTTTCTTCTTCTTCTTTCGTGCTATAACTGATCATGCAGACCAAACCATAGGTCCTACAGACATGAAACTTGGTCAGAATGTAGTACTTCCTCCTGCTACTCAGGCAAGAGAGATGAGCCCTATTGGTCTAATGGTGGCACTATAGTGAAGTGTTTTACTTTTTGGCTCATATCTCAAATACGTAAGTCCTATATGGTTAACATTCTTGTAGTTGCTTATTTTTTCTCAAGGTTCAACAAGTTGTGCATTCTCATCAACAAGGTATTTCCATCCACAGAACTGCCGCTCACTGGATGTTTTTTCTTTATTGCACCATTCTGAGTAAACTCTGAAGACTGCAGGGCATGAAAATCCCAGGAGATCAGCAGTTAGAGAAAAGTCTAATTCAGCCATGAAACTCTATCCGTGTGCTGATTGGTTCCCTCGACGCTGGTGCCGCAGCCTATCGGCCACGTTTCTCTATCTGCGTAACATTTTATTATCCTGACTAACTTGCCAGGCATGGACTTGGCATGCAGATATTTTCTTATTCTAGTGCTCTCTCCACTACTAGAATCCCTTTGTAGAGCGTCTCACCTAGACATCAACAAGGTTTTATCCCTTGATGAACCCAGCTCTGATCTAGACCCCGAGGCAGAGACTCCAAACACTCTACCAGCCTCTGTCCTCTCTCCGCTCCAAATGCTCCAAATCCAGCAATCAGTAAACAAGTGGTAATTAACTTGGCTCTGCAAAGCCTGGGAGCAGGATTCTTAGCTTCATGGCTTCTTTGCTTTCCTTGCCTGTTCGATTCAGATCCTACAGCCCTGTCATATGCCTCCATAGATCACCAATTCGTAAAAACATCTCCAGGTTACGCATGTAACCATGGTTCCCCAAAGGGAAAGAGACGCTGCGTCGAAACGCTATGGGAATGCCTTCAGCGTGACCGTGCTCTGAATCATATGTGTAATCTGTCTAATTGATGGCGAGACGTCACGGGCGGGGTGATGCAACGACACGGAAGCATAAAAGCCCGAGCGGCATGCGGCGCGCTAGCTTTCAAAAAATGAGGCAAGCGCGGCAGGGATGCCGGAAGTGTGGCAGGGAGACGCAGCGTCTCGTTCCCTTCGGGGAACCATGGTTACATGCGTAACCTGGAGACGTTCCCCTTCAGGAACTTGAGCTGCGTCGAAACGCTATGGGAACGAGTATGCCAACGCCGCCAGACTTACAAATCCCTGCCCAATGTGGAAAAGGCACAACTAAGGTACAAGGACAGAAGAGCCAGGAGTGGCTCGCATATCCAGGCCATAGAACCTGGCAAAGGTCAGGGGCGTGGACCAGCCCGCCGCGTTGCAAATGTCCTGCATGGACACACCTGCCAAAAAGACCTTGGAGGCAGCCACACCTCGGGTCGAATGAGCCTTGACCCCCAGAAGCGAGGGGAGACCAGAGGACTCGTAGGCCAGGGACGTGGCTTCCATGATCCACCGGCTGAGGGTCTGCTTAGTAGCAGGACGACCCCCCTTAGGGGGACCAAAGCATACAAACAATTGGTCCGCCTTCCTCCACAGGGCAGTTCTGTGGACGTATGCGTACAGTGCTCGCACTGCACATGTACAGTTGAGCTTCCGATGGTCGGGCTCCCGAAAGGGAGGAGGGCAGAAGGCCTGCAGCACGACCGGCCGTGGCGCTGAGGAGGGGACTTTCGGTACGTACTCCGCTCGGGGCTACAAGAACGCTTTGGCCAAACCGGGCGCAAAGTCTAGATAGGGAGGGGCCACATCTGAAGATCCCCCACTCTCCTAAGAGAGGAAATAGCCAGCAGAAAGGCAGTTTTTAACGTCAAGAGACGGTCTCCTCTATAGGCTCGAAGGGGGGTTTACAGAGAGCCTCTAGAACCACAGCCAGGTCCCATGGAGGGACCCGAGATCACACTGGAGGCCTAAGCCTCAGCGCACCGCGGAGGAAACGTGTAGGGGGGTGTCTGCCCACTGACTGACCACTGAGAGGGGCGTGGTAGGCCGCAATGGCCGCCACGTACACCTTCAGGGTGGAGTGGGTCAGCCCCGCGGAGAGGCGGGCCTGCAAGAACTCAAGCACTGTACCAACTGGGCAGTGAACAGGGTCGAGCCGGTGGTCTCCGCACCAGGAAGTGAAAAGTTTCCACTTCAGGGCATACAGTTTCCTAGTCGAGGGAGCTCTGGATTGGAGGATGGTCTCAACAACCTCGGCTGAGAGACCGGAAGCTCTGAGTTGCGCCCCCTCAGAGACCACACCCACAGCTTCCACAGCTCCGGGGGGGGGTGAAGAATGTTGCCCCCCACCTGTGAGAGGAGGTCCCTCCTGACGGGAATCTCCCATGGAGAACCGTCAAGAAGGGAAATCAGGTCCGAGAGCCATGCTCGGCCCGGCCAGAACAGGGCTACTAGCAACAGATGGACCCTGTCCTGGCGCACTCTCTCCAGAACTCCCGGGAGCAGAGTGACCGGGGGAAAAGCGTACAGACGCAGCCTTGGCCATGTCTGCACCATAGCATCCAGCCCCAGGGGAGCTGGAGGAGTTAGAGAGAACCAAAGGGGGCAATGCAACGTCTCCTGCGTCGCAAACAGGTCAACCTGAGCTCGACCGAACACCCGTCATATCTGCTCCACCACCTCGGGGTGGAGTCTCCATTCCCCGGGCATCGGCCCCTGCTGCGACAGGGCGTCTGCTCCCATGTTGAAACGACCAGGGATATAAGCTGCTCTCAGCGAGAGGAGCTTCCCCTGGGACCACACAAGGACCTGGAGCGACAACCTGTAAAGGGGGCGCGAACGCAGGCCTCCCTGGTGGTTGATGTAGTAGGCCACTGCCGTGTTGTCGGTGCGCACCAACACGTGACGACCTCTTAGGTCCGGGAGGAAGTGTTTCAGTGCTAGAAACACGGCCAGCATCTCCAGGCAGTTGATGTGCCAAGTGAGATGGCGGCCACTCCACAGACCGCGGGCTGAGCGGCCACTCATGACCGCTCCCCAACTGGTGAGAGACGCATCCGTCGCTAGCATTACGCGGCGACCAGGAGCTCCCAGCACCGGGCCCTGTAGACAAGAAGCCAGGCTTCCTCCACATGTCTAGAGCACGCAGGCACCGCCTCGTGACTCTGATCATTCGGAGCGGGTTTCCCCTCAGGGAGAACCCCTTGGCTTTGAGCCACCACTGTATGGGCCTCATATATAACAGGCCAAAGGGTATTACGACGGACGCCACCACCATCAACCCTAGCAGTTTCTGGAACTGCTTGACAGTGAGTGACCGGCCTTCCCTCACTCTCGCAACTGCCGTGCGGATCGACTCTATCCAAGCGGGAGACAAGCGCGCCTGCATCGTGGTCGAATCCCACACCACGCCAAGATAAGTGGTTCTCTGAACCGGAGAAAGCACACTCTTCCCGGCGTTCAGTCTGAACCCCAGCTTCTTCATGTGGGCGAGAACGACATCTCGATGCCGAACCACCAACTGCTCTGATCGAGCTAGTATCAACCAATCGTCAATATAATTTAGTATGCGGATGCCCTGGAGTCGCATAGGAGCCAGAGCAGCATCCACACACTTCGTGAAGGTGCGGGGTGAGAGTGCTAGGCCAAAAGGAAGAACACGGTACTGGTAAGCTTCGCCCCCGAAAGCGAACCTCAGGAACTTCCTGTGTTGGGGAAGGATGGAGATATGGAAATATGCATCTTTTAGGTCAATCGTGACAAACCAGTCCTCGGACCTGATCTGAGACACGACCTGTGAGACCGTGAGCATCCTGAACTTCAGTCGAGCGACTGAGAGGTTCAACTGCCGCAAGTCCAAAATGGGACGCAGCCCCCCCATCCTTCTTGGGAACAATGAAGTACCAGCTGTAAAAGCCTGACTCTCTGTCGTGAGGAGGGACCACTTCGATGGCCTCCTTCCTCAAGAGAGTGCACACTTCCTGTTCCATCACCAGAGCCTGCTCGGGGCCCACCAAGGTGGGAAGAACCCCGGAGAAACGAGGCGGAGGAAAGCCGAACTGAATTCGGTAGCCTCTCTCTATGGTACGCAGGACCCACTGAGACACATTCGGCAGAAGTTTCCACGCTGCCAGAAAGCTCACTAAGGGGATCAGTCTCTCGAGACAGACCTCTGGCACAATAGAAGCGACTAGCATGGCGCCCTGAAGCGGCGAACCGACAGGGAACGGGGCTAGCCACTCGACGTGCTCAGACGGCATCTCCCCCTCATCCAGCTCTTTGAGCAGGTCGGCCTGGTACGCCTGCAACACCCCCATGGTGTGCAGACACGCACCGCAGAAGAAACCGCAGAGCAGGCTTCCGAACCCAGGGAGTGGACGGTAGATCTGGAGGGTGAGGAAGGAGAAAGGGACTCGCCCGTCTCCATTCCCTCTGCCAGATCTAGCTGCGAGCCCCATGAATGCAGACGCCGCTCTGCCTCGGCAGAAGCGGGGCCGGCACCGCGAGGCTTGCGAGTGAAGGCTCCCTCCTCGAAGAGAGCCTTCCGCGAGCTGAGCACACGTAGCGGCAAACGCTCGCAATGCGAGCAGCCGGCTCCCTCGAGAGCCGACTCCGCATGCTCCGCTCCCAAACAGACAACGCAAAGGCTGTGTGTACACACAAAAAGACAAACAATCAGACAAACAATATACATAGAGCGCTTGCTGAATGACAGAAAAGCTAGCGCGGCGCATGCCGCTCGGGCTTTTATGCTTCCGGGTCGTTACGTCACCCCACCCGTGACGTCTCGCCATCAATTAGACAGATTACACATATGATTCAGAGCGCGGTCACGCTGAAGGCGTTCCCATAGCGTTTCGACGCAGCTCGAGTTCCTGAAGGGGAACTTAGGGTAAAGGTGCCTGGCTAGGCAAAGACAATATTACACTTTTAAGACTATGCTCCTCCACCCCTCCCAGTGGCACCTTTTTTGGCATCAATTAAATGTTCAGCTGCCATAGCAGCTCCAAGATTTTGTGTGAATTTTATTTTTTTTTTACAATAACTCCTTCAAATTCTCCAGTTCTCTTAAATTTTTTTACAGACACAGCCCGTTCCATCAGATTCAGAGGGATTTTTGGCAATAAATGGTTCACAGACAATTGGCCACACAAGATCTGTTGTCTCAGCCAAGAGGAACCTTGTCAAACCTATTGATTTAGGCAGAATGGTATTTTGAACATGTCCCCAGCAACTAAACATAAATGTTTACTTCTTACCTTACCATTTTTACACAAACTGCTACATCGTCTCAGACTTGGGGTTTTTGGTTCTTACATAGACACACTCTTAGAATCTGTTTTCCTCACTGTTTTTATGGCTTTCTAAGGTGGAATTCACGTGCACATCACTTTCCTTTAATCCTGCTCAAAACCTCACCATGTCTGACATAGTCCTAGATAACCACCAATTCACCTTATTTCTAAAGCACTCTAAGACTGACCAACTTAACCAATGCTTCCCCACCATCATATCTCATATTAATTCTGTCATCTGCCCTCTCTCGTCCATATCATGATGTCCATGTCATGATTCCTGCAAACTCGGCTACATGCCACTCCCAACGACCTCCTCATGGCTGACAGCAGTCCTAGTATTCCTAATAAAGTGTTCGGTGAGTGTATGCAAAACCTATTTTTCCAAACTGGTTCTAATATTTTAATATCTTCACAATCTTGATGTCAAAATGCTCAGGTGAGTGTGAAACTTAATAATTATGAAAATCATGCTGACATTTGTAAACAATATAGCCACCATACCTCAATTAATTCTATGCAGGTGGAAACTAGTTTACATTTACAGCACTGCATTACACATTTACACATTACAGCTCTAATTTCTGCTTCCATAGTTTCACACAAAATGTGAAAGGCATTCAGAGGCATAGTAAGCCACAAAACTCACTCAAATTGGCCACTGGGGGTGCTGTTCATGGTTTTTCACACAAAATCATTATACTGTATCTCTGGAAAAATAAAATTAATAGTGGAATTTCTTTTTTCCCAATAATCCTTTATAATCCTGAACACAGAAAAATTTGCCTTTTGCCACACCCACTCAAAGTTATGAAAAATTGCATAATATGCTAAATATATTTTTGCAAAATAGTGCTAGGATTTTTTGGCATATGTTCCAAAATTGGTGTCTAATTACTCAGCAGAATCTAATATTCAAGAACTATCAAAATACATGTTGAGAATGTCACAAACTGTGATTGGAGACGGATGCAAGTGCATTTCGAAAGTTTTAATAAAGTTCAATGCAGAGGTATCCAAAATGTCAGGCAAAATCAAAGTCAAAACACAGGTGAGGGTCATGCGATGAGCAAGCAGGAAAACTAGGCAAATAAAACAATGATTTTTGATGTGAATCAAAAAGACAGGCAAACAGTCAAAACTGGGAATACAAACACAGACAAAAGGCTTGGTAAAGTCAGGAGTGAGAACACAAACTGAGCATTTAGTTCACCAAGAAATCAGTGAATTATTATATACATATATATATATATATATATATATATATATATATATATATATATATATATATATATATGTGATCAAAAGTCCGGTGATTGGGAGTGAGTAAGCTGCCATGGTTTCTGGGAAGTGTGTTTGGAGTGGCCATGTTTGTAGGCCGTGGTGTGTACTGAAGTCTTTGGTCACCAGCCAAGACTGTGACAGCCACCTGTGATGATCAGCATTAGCTTTGTGGACTTGGGCTTTCTGTTTGAGCTGTTGTGTGTCTGCTCCCATACCAGTTCACTCCTTCTGAACCAGTCATCCACTGCCGGTGAGTCCATCTTGTTCGCATTCGAAGGAAACAGAGGAGGCTGGTACCCGAGACCACACTGGACTGGTGTTAACTGGGTGGAAGAGTGCCAGAGGGAGTTCTGAACATATTCTGTCCCTGGCAGGAACTGGGACCAGTCTCCCTGGTTATCCGCACAGAAGGTTCTTAGGAATTGCCCAACCTCCTGATTATTCTGCTCCACTTGGCCATTGGAATGGGGGACTGAAAACGCATATTTTGGATTTTTGGTTTCAAAGTGCAAGTTTTTGAAAACGCCGCCGTTATCGTCTCCATGTAAACACCCAATACAGGAATCTTTGAAAACGGTGACGTCATGCGCATGCATATGTAATACAGCATTTTTGGCCGTTATCACGGATAAGCTTTCTGATTACATATTAACTCTGGATGGCCTTTCTGTTTCATCATGTGCAGCAGTAAAAGACCTTGGTGTGATTATTGACTCCAGTCTTTCATTTGAAGCTCATGTAGATAACATTACTAGGATGGCCTTCTTTCATCTCAGAAATATTGCCAAGATAAGAAATATAATATCGCTACATGATGCAGAAAAATTAGTTCTTGATTTTGTTACCTCTAAGTTGCATTATTGTAATGCCTTACTGTCTGGCAGTTCCAGTAGGTGCATAAACAAGCTCCAGTTAATCCAGGATGTTCGGGTGCTGGGTGCTGTATGAAGAGCACTGGCCTGGATGAGAATGGGCTGTGTGCAGAGGGAGTGGTGCCTCCGATGGGTTGTCCATCAATGGCAAGGAGCTTGCGAGGTTGCGTCAGTGGTTGGGTTGGTATGTTGAGGCAGGTCACAGTGGCATGAATATTAAAGTTTCTGGCAGCTCCAGAATCTATTAACATTGTGAAAACAGAATGAACACTTGAGTGCAGTACTATGACCTGAAGGGTCTGGTGATATAGCCTGAATTACACTCATCAGATTGGTGCTGGAATTGGAGCTCCCACTTGTGGTGGGGCCTGACTTGGCGGTGGATCTGGCATGGAGTGGGCATTGTCCTATTAGATGGTCAGCACTACCGCATTAAAAGCAGTGATATGTGTGTGTGTGAGTGTGTGTGTGGGTATTTATATATATATATATATATATATATATATATATATATATATATATATATAGATAGATAGATAGATAGATAGATATGTGTGTGTATACTGCCTAATATTGTGTCCCCCTTGTGCTGCCAAAACAGCTCTTACCTATTGAAGCATGGACTCCACAAGACCTCTGAAGGTGTGCTGTTGTATCTGGTACCATGTTAGCAGTAGATCCTTTAAGTCCTGTAAGTTGCAAGGTGGGGCCTCCATGGATCAGATTTGTTTGTCCAGCACATCCCACAGATGATCAATCTGGGGAATTTGGAAGGCAAGTCAACATCGTGAACCCTTTGTCATGTTCCTCAAACCATTCCTGAACAATTTTTGCAGTGTGGAAGGGCACATTATCCTGCTGAAAGAGGCCACTGCCATTAGGAAATAATTTTGCTGTGAAGAGATATACTTGGTCTGCAACAATGTTTAGGTAGGTGGAACATGTGCATCCATAGTCCATCCTGGTGCCATCTCTTCCAGGTAAGCAACGCACACGCACCAAGCCATCCACATGATGTAAAAGAAAACGAGATTGATCAGACCAGGCCACCTTCTTCCATTGCACTATGGTCCAGGTCTGATTCTCACATGCCCATTGTGGTTTCAGTGGTGGATGGTCTGACTGGTCTGCAGCAATCCAGGTTTCATGGTTTCATGTCATTGTGTGTTCTGACACCTTTCTGTCATAGCCAGCATTAACTTTTTCAGCAATTTGTGCTACAGTAGTGGGATCATACCAGCTGGGCTAGTCTTTGCTCCCCATCAAGGATCATCAATGAGCCTTGTGTGCCCATGACCCTGTCGCTGGTTCACTGGTTGTCCTTCCTTGGACAACTTTTGGTAGGTACTAACCACTATATACCAGGAACAGCGCACAAGACCTGCCAGTTTTCTAGATGCTCTGACCCAGTCATCTAGCCATCACAGTTTGGCCCTTGTCAAACTCACAGATCTTTAGACTTGACCATTTTTCGTGCTTCCAATACATCAACTTCAAGAGCTGACTGTTCACTTGCTGCCTAATATATTCCACCCTTTGACAGGTGTCATTGTAAAGAGATAAATAATCAATTATTTATGCACTTCACCTGTCAGCGGTTTTAATGTTCTGATCGGTGTGTGTGTGTGTATATATATACAGTTAGGTACAGAAGTATTTGGACATTGACGGAGTATTTGTGATTTTGCCTTTATACACCACCACAATGGATTAAAAAAAAAAAAAAACAATCAAGAGTCAATGACTGCCTGAAGTCTGGAGCCCATGTTCTCAAAACTTAAATTCTGAGTTTCCTCCCTGGAGATGCTTTGCCAGGCCTTCACTGCAGCCACCTTCAGTTGCTTCTTGTTTGTGGGTCTTTCTGCCTTCAGTCTTGTCTTCAGTAACTGAAAAGCATGCTCTATTGGGTTGAGATCAGGTGACTGACTTGGCCATTGAAGAATATTCCATTTCTTTGCCTTCAAAAATTCTTGAGTTGCATTCGCAGTATGTTTAGGGTCATTATCCACCTGCACTGTGAAGCAGCGTCCTATCAGTTTTGTAGCATTTGGCTGAATGTGAGCAGAGAGTATAGCCCTATACACCTCAGAATTCATCTTGCTACTTCTGTCAGCAGTCACATCATCAATAAACACCAGTGAGCCCGTTCCATTGGCAGCCATGCCCATGCCATTACACCTCCTCCACCATGTTTGACACATGATGGTATGTGGTATACATGGTGGTATACTTTGAATCATGAGCTGTTCCTTTTTTCACCATACTTTTCTCTTCCCATCATTCTGGTACAATTTAATCTGGCTTTCCTGTTCTTGAATGTTACCAGTGGTTTGCACCTTGTTGTAAACCCTCTGTATTTACATTCATGAAGGCGTCTCTTGATTGTAGATTTTGACAATGATATGCCTACCTTCTCCAGAGTATTCTTGACTTCTGTTGATGTTGTGAAGGGGTTTTTCTTCACTAAGGAAAGGATTCTGCGATCATTCACTATAGTTGTTTTCCGCGGTCTTCCAGGCCTTTCGATGTTGTTGAGCTCACCAGTGCTTTCTTTCTTTTTAAGAATGTACACAACTGTTGATTTGGCCACATCTAAGGTTTTTGCTATCTCTCTTATAGATTTATGTTGTTTTTCAGCCAAATAATGGCCTCCTTCACTTGCATTGAGAGCTCCTTGGACTTCATATTGGTAGCTCCAGTTGAACTGCTGCCAAATGCCAACTCAATACCTGATATCAACTTCAAACCTTTTATCTGCTTCATTTGTCTTGAAGTAACAAGGGAATGGACCGCAACTGGTCCGTTAACTTCTTGTCAGTCACAATTCCTTACAATGTTGTTTATTTCTATGTGTGTGTGAAGGGGGTGTTGTTGAGTGCTGGATTGTGAATGGAGGGCAGAGCCAGAGAAAGTCAATGGTAAGGATCACACACCTGTGCGGAATTTGACTAATGAATGTTCTGTGTTTCAGTGAGCAGCAGCAAGGATAAAGGGGAGAGAGACAAGAGAGATGGGAGAGAGAGCTGAGCATCACAGAGCCGTGTGTGTGTGTGTGTGTGTGTGTGTGTGTGTGTGTGTGTGTGTGTTTATGTGGCCCCAGTAAGATAAAAGCACTGAAAGGGAGAGTGATCATAAACAGCCCTTTGAGTTGTTTCAAGCCTGCCTCCTGCCTTCTGATTGCCGGCGCAACCCACTGGAAATGTAGTGCATGCTCTGGCATGGAGTTTGCTGTGCAAACTCTGGCTCCAGTTTTTGGTCACTCTCATTTCGACCCAAAAAGGCTTCACAAACACACAATGAGAGCAAATAGCACCATAATGTATGTACAGTTAATTGGAGTGCATTTTGATGAAAATGTCGCCATCTAGTGAATTGTCTGAGCAATACTACTGGAAATATTATGCCATATTTTACCTTCTATAAAATCAGCAATAGAAATAACTAAATAGTTCTGAAATCCTCAAGATGTTAACTATCTTTGTGAAGCAAGAAGGTTTTGATCAAACTCTAAAGAAACACGGCTTACCTTTTTGTCAAGACTGACTGAAAACCTCATGTTTTTAATAACATGATTTGTAATTTTGGGAGAGCATGTATTGGAATTTGGGACATATTTTCACTGGTTTAGGGTTTTAATTTCATCCTCAGTGACAGGTTTAAAACATTATTTACACATCATTCATATTCATGTTATCAATAAATCTCATTTCAATTATTTATCACCATATTCTAATATACTAATATGAATTTATTTTTTGCAGTGGCAGCATAACACAGAGTTTTTTAAATGACATCAATTTCTAAAATGATATGAATACAGTACACTAAGTAGAAATTTCATATTCAGTAATAACATCCTATATTTCCCAGTCTGCATTATTGAGACTTCCACCACTGCATCATTTAACCATAATTGTGGAGTGTTTCAAGTATCCCTTCATGCATCCATTATATTCTTTTGGTTTTCCTTACTCCACCTATTGTATTTTAAAAAGCTCTCAATTTACCTGAACCATGTTTGGTAGGTGTTACATTGAAAATTATTAAATTGTAAACTTATGCACATGATTTTAACTCAATTTATACTTAATTTGGTTTGTACATCTTATGTATATTTGCATAACAAATGTGTACAATATATATTAGTCATAACAAATGTATAACCTTATTGGGGGGGGGGGGGGGGGGGGGGGGGGTAGTGAGCAAAAGAATATGTAATTTTTCCTACCTCAAGCTTCCAGGATGCTATACAGTTCTTTATATGATGTTTCATCAATTAAAGTTATTTCTATTAAGCGGTTCCACTGCAAGACCTCAGAAACATCAGTTTTGACTTTCATTTATCACACAAGAAAATAAAAGCCACTAAATTAAACAGTTCCAATTTACCTGATGTCTCAGTATACCTGAATTCACCATATATCTAATCTGAATTGACATGCGGGGGAGGTATTTTGCTGCCGTGGTTGGGCCCATTTGTCCCCTTTGATGGAAGAGTCACTACAAATCAATACAAACTTCTGACTGATCACTATCCTTTGATGAAAAATTTCTGTCCCGATTGGAGTTGTCTTTTTTGTCTTTCCAGAGGGCAGGAGGTGTCACTAAATAGTTTGATGACTATGAAAATGTAAATCATGTGGTATGGCTGTTGTCACTAGATTTCAACCCTACAGGAGATTTTAAACTGATGTTAGACAGCTCTCTCTAACACCATCATCAAAACAATTTGGAAGAACAGTGTTTTTCCCTATAGTACAGGTCCAGAGATTCCATATTGAAGCTGTTCTGGGGCCTTGTGGTGGGATGACACTTTACTAAGTCTATATTTTGGCTTTTCCTCAGCATCTGTCTGTCTATATATACAGAATTTACCACATTCTTCTCTTTAATCCTTCGCTTTTATTATTCTTTTATTATTCTGTTTTAAACAAATGTTTAAAAATGGCTCTCACACACTTGGACAACAAGGACTCATACGTTTGAATGCTGTTCATAGACTTCAGTTCAGCATTCAATACAATCATTCCTCAGCACCTGATCGAGAAGCTGAGCCTACTGGGTTTGAACACCTCCCTCTGTAACTGGATCCTGGATTTCCTGACTGGGAGACCTCAGTCAGTCCGGATCGGAAACAGCATCTCCAGCACCACCACACTGAGCACTGGGGCCCCACAGGGCTG
>CM040996.1:9077672-9121567 GCA_022985145.1 Pangasius djambal
CTATGCACTTTATGTGGCTAGGACAACTTAGTCTAGTCCTCAGCTCTGTGTTCCTGTAACTGTATGTTGTGTGAGGTGACGATGTTTTATGTAGCACCAAGGGTTCTGGAGAAACGTTGTCTCATTTCACTGTGTACTGCGTCAGCTATATATAGTTGAAATGACAATAAAAGCCTCTTGACTTGACTTGACTTGATTTGATGATTCATCACAAATGTTATCCACAAAAATCTCATTTTTGATGATGAAAAAGGAGAGAATTCATTAGAGACTTTGGCCTGAAGATCTGTTGTCCAGGGCTGAACTGCAAACACTGTCAGTGGACTTTGGAAATTGTTCTACCTTTATCTTTTTTTAAGAGTGTAGCATAGACTTTAACACAGTGAGAGTTTATCTTTCTTGGAGTTGTAGCACTATAAACAATAATGTCACAGTCTTATCAACATATTCTTTGAGTAAAGTTCACTGATGTGTCAGCTAATGAGACCAGTAAAGTCACCATCAGTTACTGCCCCTGGCTGTACCTGTTGGTGTCAAGATGATCAAAGTAGAATGTTATGGATAAAATAATTTATCGATCTGATATCCATTTTTGTAACATATTATATAAATCAAATCCACTAAAATAGAAAGTTATTTCATTTCAGTGTTTAGAATTCTTTTTTTAATGATTCATGTTCATTTATTAATTTCTTCCTTGTCCACATTTCAGCCAGCCCTGGAGCTACGATGGAACATGGCAGACACTGGCTTGAGCTTAACCTTTTTTGGACATCAGTGGTGCCTCTTTGAAAAGTGCCATCTATTACAAACCTATGAACTCTAATTACTACTTGCAGTACAGCTAAAAATTCCATTCCTTATTCACAGGTACTGATACTGAAAAGAATTTGCACATAGAATGAAGACTTCCTTTGGAAAAGTAAGGATTATATTTATAACGGTGGATTTCCTATGAACACTGTCATGGACAGTGTTACCATTGTTGACAGTACTCCTATAATATTGCAATTCAGCTGTACATTGGGGAAACCAAGAAGAGACTGGTTGATTGTTTTCTTAGCACCTTCATACCATAAGAATAAAGGATTTCTCATTTCCCATGGTAAAACACATCAACAGCAATGAACATATCTTTTAATGACTTTAAAGTTTGCATTGCTAACAAAGTGAGAAAGGTTATTAAATTAACACATTTACCCACCACCCAAATAATATCTGCTTGGTGATGGTCCTTTGGTGGTCTCTTTCCATTGAAGGAGGGATTAGAGGGAGGCTGACCAACTGTGCATAGACACAGATAAACTACTGTTAGTAATTATATACCAACAATATAACTATTGCATACCTATATGGTTGGTGTACCTGGTAAAAGTTATGAAGGCATACCTGGTAAAATGTATGAAGGCATGAAGTTGGGTGTACGTAATGAACTTATACAAGACACACAACTTTCATCAATTTTAGACTCAACTGCATCTTTATCAGACAAATAATTCTTTTAAAACGTGATAAACTGTTTTCTATATATCCGATATATATAGGATAAATATCCGAATATCCTGCTCACACACACCACTTGTTTCATTTATTCAAATGTTTATGATAAAATATTTTTAATTCAAATGGCTTGAGATGTCTGAGACTATCACATGATTGTAACAAAAGGCTCTCAGAGACAAAAAATGGATCAGTATATAGTAGAAAGTTTAATCTCAAAATTAAGAGCAAAGAGTCAAAACAGTCCATTTCAAAAATACTTAAAACCATTCAATGTAAACAGTAACCAAAACGTGATTAAAAAATATACTCAGTAAGGCAGAGCAGGGTCAATATCCCAGAATCAAAAATTATTTGTGGATTACTTCAGTTACTTTGACCTGCAGCCCTGATTTTCTATTCCAAAACAATAATGCTTAATATTGTCTGGAGTTAGTCATCAGTGAAAAGGTTTATTTTACAGTTGATAACAAAAGCAGAATCCAAGGAAACAGAAACTGAAATAACCAAATTGAACATCCTAAAAGAACTGACATGCAATGTAAGCATCACTATTATAATTGTCCATACTTATTACGGGCCAAGCACCGCAGGTGGGTAGGCAGCTATTGTAATCGTTAGTGTTCTTATTACTCTGTACTTATTATTATTATTATTATTCCACGCTTGAGTCTATGGCAGCCCATAGAAGCATACACAGGAAAGTTATAAAATTTTGCACACAGAGGGGGGACAGTCTGAAATGTTATCATAGCAAATTTGGAGTTGCTATCTCAAACCCTCTAGTGCCACCAACAGCTCAAATTTGCACTCATGCTTATGCTAATAACTTTTGAACCGTAAGGGCTAGAAACAAAATCTTTTTTTCGTCAAATGCACTATGATGTCATTTTCTTTTCTGCCATTTTGAATTTCTGAAAAACATACCTATTCGCACTCCTCCTAGACTGTTTGTCCGATTTTCACAAAAACCAAATCAGATCATCTTCAGACAATGGCGACAAAAAGTTATCATATTCAAATTGATTAGTCAAACCATTGTTGAATAAAGTGCAAACAAATTCGACAGTGAGCATGCTCGAATGTACACGAGGCTATATCTCCGTAATGCTTTAGCGTATTCAGACCAAACTGAGTATATGTCATAGCCATCATGACTTGAGGGTACCTGCACACTTTCTACCTAGTCCTCACAAGATATGAAAAAAGCATATTTTTGCTTTTTGGACTGTTTGTCCGATTTTCAACAAATTTGACTCAGATCATCTTCAGTCCATGGCAGCAATAAGTTATGGATTTCGTGTTGATAGACCAAACCAAACTGTCGGTCTGACTGACTTAAAAATTGCCATGCAGCATCTATGTCCACGTCCATCACTGTCCATGAGGACAATTGTATATCTTAAAAACATGGTCGTCTTTTGCCAATCACATTTCAGCAGTTTTTAGACAAGGTTGCCAAAGACTGATCAAAACAAAACACTATGAACATATTTGCCTTTTGGGCTGAGAGGTTTGTGCAAAATTTGAAAGAAAAAAAAAAGCAAATCAGTCACCAGGTGGTGCTGTCACGTTTTACATGCGTGTTAGAGAAACTAGGATCTGATGCTGTATCTGTGCAACTCTTTGATGTATTGTGATGATAGTTTATATGCGCTATTGTAAACATACATGCTTATAGCTTTTCTGAATTTCATCCGATGGCCATAAATCTCACCTCTTTCGATTCCTTAGGTCCTACAGAAACCAATGATATACATTTTTCCACAGTAGGCCATTTTGTCTGTCCACCATTTTGAGTCAAAAACCTACTTTTTCAGAGTCCTCCTAGACCATTTATCTAATCTTCACCAAATTTCACAAAGACCATCATCAGAGCACGCTGGCCAAAAAAAAAAAAAAAAAACCTTTTGATATCTCAAACCGTTTCCATATAACACATTGTCAAATTGACATAAGCGCCGCATAGTGTTTTATGCAGTATCTTGGCAACACTACTGCCTATTGCACTGAAACATAAGTAAAATCATGACCATGCTCTGATGCTTGCTTGGCTCCTTACTTTGCCTCTGTAGTGCTTGGCCCCGTAACTGCTGCTTGAAGCTACAGGTATATTTATTATTAGTGGTGCTTGCTATGCAATGAAAGCATCACTATTATAATTGCCCATATTATTATTATTATTATTATTATTATTATTATTATTATTATTGGCAGGCCTTCTTCTTCTTCTGGCTAAGGTGTCTATGGGAGCCCATAGAACCATCTGGTAAAAAGTTGTGAATTTTGGCACACTGATTGGGGAGGAAGGAACATTCTGACCAAATTTGGGCCAAGAGTTGCCAGCACTCAAGTGCCACCATCTGGTCAAATGTTGGCCTAATTTGGAATTATGGTCATAATATTTGAACCATGTGTGAAATTTAAAAGTCAGGCATCCCTGGATTCCCTGGCTCGAGACTAGTTCAGTGCACCCTATGATGTCAATTTCCGCCTAACTAGATCTTCCACCATCTTTAATTTTGTCAAAAACATTTTTTTTTGCTGCTCCTCCTACAAATTTTGTCCAATCTTCACCAGATTTATCTCACATCATCTTGAGACTTGTCTGTACAAAAGTTATCAAAGGAATTTTGATATTCAAACCCATTCTCCTGTAACGCATTGGCAAATGCAAAAAACAGGATGTGAGAGTTTATCTCAGCAATGCATCTATGTATCATCATGAAACGTTATAAATATCTTCAGGACCATGCCCTGAATGTGCCCAAGAAATTTTGTCACTGTGCCACCTTTTGGTCAAGAACTGTAACAACTTTAATTTTTTTCCTTATATCATTTGACGATTTTGTGATAAATTCACAGTTCATGTTTCCTATAATTCTCTGGAGTATGCTGAAGTGAACACACACCAACATCTGAAATTTGAGTGTACTCCCTGTTGACCATCTTGGATTTTGTTTTTTCCTACAAATTTTCTCCAATCATCACCAAATTTGGCAAATATCATCGTCAGAGGAAGCCTCACAAACGTTATCAAAAGAATTTTAAATATTCCAAATGGTTTGTCCATATATGGAGCCAAGAAATGTGACGGCAAAGCCGCCAAACTGGAATTGAGGCTGTATCTCAGCAATGACTTTGCGCACTGACACAAAACTTGGTATGTATTTTCAGGACCATGATCCAAGGTTATGCAACCAATTTCATGCCAGTGCCACCTACTGGTCAAAAGTAACAATAACATGCTAAGAAATGCTTACATGTAACTGCCATTTTTGCTACTCTTCCTGCAAATTTTGTCCAATCTTCACCCAATTTGGCTCACATCATCTTGTCACCTGTCTAAACAATGCTGCAGCAATGCCACCCTGCTGCTCATTTGTTAATCTAGACCTTTCCTCCTACAGTCAGAGAATTCCACCACTGTCTGTGGTCAAAACATACACATGGTGAGTGAACCTACATATCACTCTTTAATCCTTTTGCCAAAAGTTATGGCTCTGCTTTCCTGTGATCGCTTAGGCAAAAATTGTAGCGTGCCTGTGAATGTGTAGCTCACCAAGTCTGGAGGCTTGGCCCCTGAAAATGCTGCTTGCAGCTTTAATTATAATAATAATAATAATAATAATAATAATAATAATAATAATAATTATTATTATTATTATTATTATTATTATTATTATTATTATTATTAGTGGTGCTTGCTATGCAATGCAAGCATTACTATTATAATTGCCCATACTTATTAGGGGTTCAAGCATGAAGTGCAGAAACCCTATTGTTTTTGTAAGAATTTTTAATAAGGTGCATAGGCACTCTATAGTTATTTTACCTTTTCTTCTTCTTCTTCTTCTTCTTCTTCTGACTAGGGTGTCTATGACAGCCCATAGAACCGTCTGGTAGAAAGTCGTGAATTTTGGCACACTGATTGGGGATGCTATAAGGACCATTCTGACCAAATTTGGGCCAAATTTGGGTCTTTGGGTCTGATTTTGTCTAATCTTCACCAAGTTTGGCTCACATCATCTTGAGGCCTGTCTGAATAAAAGTTATCAAAGGAATTTTGATATTCAAAACTGTTCTGGCAAATGCAAAAAACAAGATGTGAGGGTGTGTCTCAGCCATGCATCTATGTATCATCACAAAACTTGATAAATATCTTCAAGACCATGCCCTAAATATACCCAAGAAGTTTTGTGACTGTGCCACCTTTTGGTCAAGAACTGTAACAAATTTCATTTTTTTCCCCTTACATCAGCTGAAGAATTTGTGCTAAATTCACAGTTCTTTTTTTTATAATTCCCTGGAGTTGGCTGACGTGAATGCACACCAACATATGAAATTCGAGTATACTTCCTGAAACCTGTCTAAACTTGCACAAAGTGAGGAAAAAGCCCAGACTGATGAAAAAAAAACATAAATACCTTAGATGTTTTTAAATTGCATGAAGAAAAAAAAAATAGGTCAGAGCAGTAGCAATCACAAACAAAGGTCAGAGTAGCAACAGACAACTCCACAGGTCACAGCAGTAGTAGCAGCAGTGTAGTAGGTCACAGCAGTAGAAGCCACCCTGCTGCCCATTTGTTCAACTAGACCTTTCCTCCTACAGTCAGAGAATTCCACTACTGTCCGTGGTCAAAACATATGCATCATGAGTGAAACTTCAAATCACTCTTGAATCCCTTTGCCCAAAGTTATGGCTCTGCTTTCCTGTGATTGCTTATGTAACAATTGTAGCGTATCTGTGAATGTGCAGCTCACCAAGTCTAGGTGCTTGGCATTTATTGTAATAATAATAATAATAATAATAATAATAATAATAATAATAATAATATTTTTATTATTATTATTATTATTATTATGATGATGATTATTATTATTATAGCTTAAAACCGATTGTGCGGACCAAACCGTAAGGCCTAGAGACATGAAACTTTGAGGGATGATAGTATTGCATCAGTCTACAATGGCACAAAGTCTTGGCCCAATCAGCCACATGGTGTCACTACAGTGAAAAAAACAAAATATCTTTACAAAAATGGCCATAACCTTTGAACCATTTGTCACAGACTCAAGTGTCAAGAATCCTTGGGTCAAGATGAACAAATTTCATTCTGATTTCTTTTCTGTCATGAAAAACTTACCGACATATTGGATTTTTTGGAATCAAACCATTGCAAAAAGAATAGTCCTCTGGAGTATCTTTACCATAATTAGCAAAAAAAAAAAATTATCCTTATGATTTAACTTTGCAATAGCACATCAAAACATTTGAAGTTGGCATGGCTACTTTTACCTAAATGGCTATAACTCAGAATGAGATATTTTCACCAAAATTGACACACTTATGTACGGGCCCAATCTGAGGACATGTAAAAAATTACAGAGCATGACCAGTGGTGCTATAACAGGAAAAAATATGAACCCCAACTACAGACCCATTGGTCCAATTGACTTGAAGATTTGCATGCAGTGTCTTTGTCAAAGGTGCAGTCAATATTTATGAAGACAGTCATGTATCTTGAAAAACATGTCCGCCATCAGCCAGTTAATTTTCAGCAGCTATTAGACGAGGTTAACAAGGCCAGTCGTAAAGATAATTGGGGAACGTGCTTGACTCTTGGCTCCAGAAGTCTGTGACAAATTTGAAACTAATCAGCCCCTGTGGGGAGCTATCAAGTTTTTCAAGCACATAAATGGTTTTATATACCGCAGTATTTCACATAAACACAAGCAGTTCATACCATTTGATGGAGCTCCTCATTCTGAACAACTTTGCCTCAAGAACCATTGGAATCAGTTCAGTTTGCTAAATATTTGAGATTAGTTTAAAAAAACATACTTTTGCAAACTAATCCTAGGTTTTTCATGCAACCAAAATAAAACCAGTGCAGGACAATTGTTTGGACTCCTTAGGTCAATAATTATCAAAAAAAAAAGTTGAACTTTTGATTCACTGCCGTAATGGCTGTCAAAAACGTTTGAAGAGGGCATGGCCACTTCTGAAATGGCTATAACTCTCAAATGGAATGAGATATTTTCACCAAACGTGGCACACTTATGTGTGGGCTCAATCTGAGGTCACATGCACAGAATTGTGGTGCTTGGCCATGTCGTGGTGCTATAACAGGACAAAATATGAAATTGGTGCTAAATATGGAACCATTGGTCCAATCGACTTGAAATCTTGCATGAAGTGTCTTTGTCCATGGTCCGATAAGTTTCCATCAGCAGCTATTAGACAACGTTAGTTAAGGCCGATCAGAACAAAACTTGGTTGGTCTGTTTGACTCCCTGCCCCAGAGGTCTGTGCAAAATTAGAAAAAAAAAATTGGCCACTGAGAGATGCTATCACGTTGTATATTATGTGCACATGGTATTCATATCATATGTTAGCTCTCCTCATTCTGAACAACTTTGCCTCTTTAAGCACTGGTGTCAATCAAATTGTTCATTAAATATTTGAGATTTAAAAAAATAAAAAAAAACACTTTTGTGAAATTGTCTTGGGTTTTTTACTCAATCACAACAAAACCAGTGTAGTGCAGTTCTCTGGACTCTCTAGATCAATAATTATTCAAAATATATGTTGAACTTTTTTATTTAATTAAGGGCCTTTTGCACCACTTTAGTTCCAGAAATAAATTTACAGTACTAAAGTACTGGGCGATTTTGTGCGAACTATTTTCCAGTACCATTTAAAGGGTTGTATTCGCGCCGACAGTGGGCTCTAGGAAGTGATGTAAGCCAGTCGACAGCGACGGTGGGTGAGGGCGTTTTCGTATGCTTTTGGCCAATCAACGCTTTTGGCCAATCAACATCTACTTACGTCACGGATAGTACCAGTTGTGCTGGTTAGACCCTGCTCCCGAAAAAAGGCAGTCCGGTACTAAAATCACACCCAGTTCCAGAGGTGCAAAAGCACCAAAAAGTGGGTAGTTCCACAATTAGTTCAGGTACTATGAAAAGGTTCCCCCAGTGCGAAAGGCCCTATAGTTATAACAGGGTTATTTACAAAAATGAGTGTACCCAAAAGTCAATAACTCCTAAAGGAAAACTCCTAAAGGAAAACTGCATGAAATTAAGTAAGCACATGCAACATATATGATTCTTAAGAAGGATGCAAAATTTAATCAATCGGACAATAGATCCAACCCGGGCCACAGCCGTGAGAGCACTGTGGCCTAATCACTAGTATACAGAAGTATTTGGACAATGCAGAGTTTTTGTGATTTTGCCTTTATACACCACCACAATGAATTTGAAAAAAAAAACAATCAAGATGTGATCGAAGTGTAGACTTTCAAATTTATTTTAAGAGGTTCTACAAAAATATGGTATTTACCATTTAGGAATTACAGCCATTTTAAACAAAGTACCTCCATTTTCAGGGGCTCAAAGTTATTTGGACAAAGTGACATAATTGTAAATATAACCATAATTTTATGAAAATCCTTTGCAGTCAATGACTGCCTGAAGTCTGGAGTCCATGTTCTCAAAACTCAAATTCTGAGTTTCCTCCCTGGAGATGCTTTGCCAGGCCTTCACTGCACCCACCTTCAGTTGCTGCTTGTTTGTGGGCCTTTCTGCCTTCAGTTTTGTCTTCAGCATGTGAAAAGCATGCTCTATTGGGTTGAGATCAGGTGACTGACTTGGCCAATGAAGAATATTCCATCTCTTTGCCTTCAAAAAGTCTTGTGTTGCTTTTGCAGTATGTTCAGTGTCATTATCCACCTGCACTGTGAAGTGGCGTCCTATCAGTTTTGTAGCATTTGGCTGAATGTAAGCAGAGAGTATAGCCCTATACACCTCAGAATTCATCTTGCTACTTCTGTCAGCAGTCACATCATCAATAAACACCAGTGAGCCCATTCCATTGGTAGCCCATGCCATAACACTAACTCCACTATGTTTGACACATGATGTGGTATACTTTGGATCATGAACTGTTCCTTTCTTTCACCATACTTTTCTCTTCCCATCATTCTGGTACAATTTAATCTTGGTTTCATCAGTCCAAAGAATCTTATTCCAGAACATGGGAGGTTTTTTTAGATGTCTAATCTGGCTTTCCTGTTCTTGAATGTTACCAGTGGTTTGCACCTTGTTGTAAACCCTCTGTATTTACATTCATGAAGGCGTCTCTTGATTGTAGATTTTGACATTGATAGGCCTACCTTCTCCAGAGTACTCTTGATTTCTATTGATGTTGTGAAGGGGTTTTTCTTCACTAAGGAAATGATTTTGCGATCATCCACTTCAGTTGTCTTCCGTGGTCTTCCAGGCCTTTCAATGTTGTTGAGCTCACCAGTGCTTTCTTTCTTTCTAAGAATGTACACAACTGTTGATTTGGCCACACCTAAGGTTTTTGCTATCTCTCTTATAGATTTATATTGTTTTTTCAGCCTAATGATGGCCTCCTTCACTTGCATTGAGATCTCCTTGGACTTCATATTGGTAGCTCCAGTTGTACAGCTGCCAAATGCCAACTCAATACCTGATATCAACTCCAGACCTTTTATCTGCTTCATTTGTCTTGAAGTAACGAGGGAATGGACCACACCTGGCCAGTTAACTTGTTGTCAGTCAATTGTCCAAATACCTTTGAGTCCCTGAAAATGGAAGTACTTTGCTGAAAATGGCTGTAATTCCTAAATGGTAAATGCCATATTTTTGTGGAACCTCTTAAAATAAAGCTGAACGTCTACACTTCGATCTTGATTGTATTATTTCAAATCTATTGTGGTGTAGTATAAAGGCAAAATCACAAAAACTCTGTCATTGTCCAAATACTTCTGGACCTAACTGTATATATATATATATATATATATATATATATATATATATATATATATATATATATATATATATATATCTACAGACACACACACACACACACCGATCAGCCATAACATTAAAACCACTGCCAGGTAAAGTGAATAACATTGATTATCTTGTTACAATGGCACCTGTCAAGGGTGGGATATATTAGGCAGCAAGTGAACAGTCAGTTCTCAAAGTTGATGTGTTGGAAGCAGGAAAAATGGGCAAGTATAAGGATCTGAAGTGGCAAGTGTAAGCAACTTTGACAAGGGCCAAATTGCGATGGCTAGATGACTGGGTCAGAGCATCTCCAAAACGGCAGGTCTTGTGGGGTGTTCCCAGTATGCAGTGGTTAGTACCTACCAAATGTGGTCAAAGAAAGGATAACCAGTGAACCAGCGACAGGGTCATGGGCACCCAAGGCCCATTGAAGTGCATGGGGAGTGAAGGCTAGCCCATCTGGTCTGATCCCACAGAAGAGCTATTGTAGCACAAATTGCTGAAAAAGTCAATGCTGGGTATGATAGAAATGTGTCAGAACACATTGGGACAGGTGTGATATTACTTTTCTCAGTGTTTCCACATGCACGTTTTTTGGCCCTGTGATGTGTGAGATCACACAAAGGCTGAACACAAGCACCCAGAGGCAGAAATGTGCAAAATGAGCTCTTTATTTTCTTCGTGGAGGTCGGGTGAAAGGTGGCATGAAGGTGGCATGAAGGTGGCAGTGAGAGGTTGTCCCGGTGTGTGGCACTGCGAGCGAGCAGCAGCGGTGCAGCCGCGGGACGGAGGATGCACAGTGGGCACTCTCAGAGGACGGGACAGTTTTCGAGTGTGTGTCGAGGGAGTGTGAGGCTTGTCTTCTCTGCTTATGTCTCCGTCTCCATGGAGAAAAAAGGACAAAATTATCGGGCATGTACAGCTCACCTACCTCAACTGGAGAGCGGCCGCATGCTCCTTTTATATCCCTCGGTTTCCTCTGTGAGGGTAGATTCTGGCCACTGCTTTTATTGGCTGCCAGATGCACTGAAGGAATGCAATAAAGGAAAATTATGGACCCCTCCCCAACTCCCACACCATAAGTAACACAGACATGAATGACATGTCCAAGTGTTGGGCTTGGTCCAGAGAATCAAGAAATCCCATTTGGGAATTGATCCCCTGTGCAAGTCGCATGGAATTTCCCATTGGAAGTTCACAATGCACACTAATGTAAGATTAAACCACAATATAGACATGTGGTATGTCAAAATGCTTGGCTGACTGAGCAGTATTGTCTTATGTTTATTTTAGTGACACCACCTGCGTGTCACGTGCATGTCACATGCATGTTAACCCCCAAAATAAGTGAAGTCAAAAAACTACAGCAAGATAGGCATATGGTATAACGAAACGCTTCACTGACTAATTGAGAATTGCAGTATTGGTATTTTAGTGACATCATGTGTATGTTAACCCTCAAATTAAGTGGAATCAGAAAACTACCGCAACATAGATATGTGACATATCCGAACGCTTGGCCCAATGAAGAGAATTGTGTTATGGGTATTCTAGTGATGCCACGTGCTTGTCATATCACGTGAAATCAACCACTAAAATAAGTGGAATCACAAAACTACTGCAACGTAGACAAACATAGATATATCAAAATGCTCAGCTCAATGATCCATGATTAATGCATACAAAACATTAAAGAATAATAAATTGTCCTTTTGCCATATAAAGCATTTGTGATGATAAATTTATGATATTTTGCGGGACTGAAAAATGATTACCAAAAACATATCAGGATAGTCAAGTGTATCAACCTATTTCACACCTCTAGGAAGAGGCTCAAAAGCTCAGGAGTCAGTTTGCCAGTGAGCAAGAAAGCGTTTTAGGGCTGCTGTCCTGGAAGACTCTCAGGAGATGCCTGTCCCAGGGGACAGCACAGAGGAGGCATTGTCTGCAGGTGCAGTGGCAAAAGATCACGACTATGTTTGCCATTCTTCTCCTGCTTAGTATTATAAAAAAGAGTAACAGCTTTTTCTGTCTTGCAGAAAAAAATATGTGACAGTGAATTACATTGTAACTATAGGGTAGTAGGATTCAGAGCAGCTGACAAGACAGTGACAAGACTCGAAGTTTCACTGCTCATCCAATAACCTTCTGCAATTCTACTGACCAGTGGGGATGTCTCTCTGGGGTGACACACTCAAGAGGTTAAAAAGGTCAGACATCCCAACCAGTCCGTAGAACTGAAAAAGTTTCTTGGTTGAGGATAATAGCTTATTCAAGTCTTTTCACAGGAAGCCCAGTTACTCTGAATGCTACTATGAGATATGAACATGACTTGGATGACTGAGAACCAAGGGTGTTCCGATTGATCGGTCGCCAATCATAATCGGCCGATAATCGCTTTGGGAAGTTTGATTGGCGGTCTCTATAAAAGCCGATCAGATGACTCAAAACTCGCGAGACAAATTTTTACGCGCTGCTAAAATGGCTTCACTGGTCTGGCAATTCTACAATGTGTGTGAAAAAGACAATGCATTAGCAATTTGTAACGTGTGTATCAAACAAATCCCACGACGCGGGAAGCACCCAAAACATTTCAACACCACCAACCTTATCAGACATTTGAAGGTTAGTCACGTAAAAGAATATGAGCAGTTTTCAAAGTTGACTAGCACTAAGAGAGAGCGGGACAGTTCAGCAATTCAAGCGCCACTCACTCAGCTGTCGGTAACTGTTGTGGAAGACGAAGGGTTCTGGCGACTCATGTACTACTTGGATTCACGTTACACTATGCCAGGGCATAATATATTCATGTGTGGCTGCCGCAGTTATACCAAACAGTGTTTACACATGTCGACAGCCTTATGAAAGACAACATAACATCAATTAGTTTCACGAGTGACATTTGGAGTGTGAGTGTATGTCCCATGTCCATGTTGAGCCTCACTGCACAGTTTATTAATCAAAACTTCGAATTACAAAAAGTTGTTGATCATTCTCAAGAGTTTTCAGGGTCACACACCACGGAGGCTCTTGCTGCTGCATTCAGCGACATGTTTCGTGCATGGGGAATCCCGAAGTAAAAAGTACACGTTATTCTAAGGGATAATGCAAAGAACATGGAAAAGGCCATGAGGGACGCCAATCTACCCAGCCTGCTGTGCATGGCGTATTCACTGCAGCTTGCTGTGGCCGAAGGAGTTATGTCACAACACAGCATCGCTAATATAATTGCCTCTGGAAGACGCATCGTCGGTCATTTCAAACAGTCCCTGCTTGTATAAACTCCCGAAGTATTCTTTAAAGTATTCAGAAACAGCTGGGCCAGCCTATCAAGAGACTACAGCAAGACGTACCTACCAGGTGGAACACTACTGTATACATGCTGCAGAGTCTGCTGGAACAGAAATGTGACCTATATGTTTATGGAGCTGACTATGACTTACCCTGTTCACCAGCAGCCAGTGGAAATTAGTAGAAAATATGATTTTGCTACACGCCCCATTTGAAGAGCTCACGCAACAGATCAGCTCATCAACTGCATCGGCTGCCGATGTTATACCATCCATCAGAGCTTTAACTCGTCTTCTTGAGAAGACCGCAGAGACTGACCATGGTGTAAAAACTTCGAAAGGCACATTGTGGAAGCAGTCCAGAAAAGATTCCGTGACATTGAATCTGAGTGCCTGTATAGCATCGCTACAATCCTCGATCGAGGTGAGAGAACTTAATTTACACATTATTTACATTCGTGTGTGTAGCTGTGTCGCTGTCAGAGCGAATTAACGAGCAGGCAAATTTGAAAACGTTTGAAAATGTATTGAAAATGTTTAAATTCAGAATCGATATAAACTGGAACAAATATATTTTTTGACCATTCTAGTAGGCTCCTTAATTCATATTTCAAGAATCTTGCAAGAATTCATCTTTGCTTGAAATGATTGATAGAAGGAGCTTTTACTGAAATGAACACTGTGTTATTGTGTTATTCCTTTGTGTAGGCTGGCATTTCCTTCAAATTTGTCTAAATGTGCTGTAAAAATAAGCACTTGGAATAATTAATAATAAGACTACAGATAGAAAGCATATTTTATGGAGTATGCTAGGCTGACAAATCAAAACAAGAGCCAAGCATTACCTCAAAGTGCATTAAATAACAGAACATGTCTTATTTTATATTTTTTTCTTATTTCTCTGTGCTGTCACATATTTCTTGTCTAAAATGGAGCAACTGTAACCCAATCACTAAAGTATTTCTGATTATGATTTTTGATAAATTCATATTCAATTCAAATAAATTAATCAATGTTTTGTTTTCTTGTTAATGAAAAGGTATAAAGACAGATATTTCTCTGACGCACTCAAGCCCCAGATACGTGGGCTGCTTTCTGATGTTCTGGCCACTGGACTGGAGCAGCAGGATGGTGAGGCAAATTTGGCTGCAAGTGGGTCTGAACCCCCAGAGAAAGTACCACGAACTGGCTCCTTGCTTGCTATGTATGCTGAGTTGTTGGATGGAGATCGGGAACATGGTGGCAGTGACATCAGCAGCTCAGTATCATTGCAGTTGAACCTTTACCTATCAGAGCCAGTTATCCCACAAAGTGGACAGCAACTTGTTTTTTTGGCAGAACAATAAAAGCCGCTTTCAGGCTCTCGTACAAGCAGCACAAACCTACCTCTGTGCCCCGTGCACAAGTGTTGATAGCGAGCGACTTTTTAGCACAGCAGGAAATATTATAGATGAGAAAAGGACCAAGCTGTCAGCCAAAAATACAGAGATTCTTATATTTATGAAGAAAAATCTGCCATTGATGCTTAAGAAGTAAGCTTTGGGAGATATTAATCTACTAATTTGTATCCACTCTTTCTCTTTCTCTACCTCACTCTCCCTCTCTCTACCTCTCTAAAAGCCCACAAAATCTGACTGAGTTTCCCAGAAAAAAAACAACTAGTCCAGAATTTATCATTGATTCATGATGCAAAAGCCATCATATTAATGCAGCTGTGGTTCTGTTAGTGTCAACTGCATTTCTTCTTGACATCCCAAGAGATGTGAGGGCTGACTGACTTGAAACAATATTTTGGCTATAGCCCTTTTTTTGTTGCAGTTTTTAGTCTAACGTTCAAGCAGTCTAAAGCTAAAGGCTCTCTTCTGTCTTTAATTTAATTTTATTTATTTTTTATATATTCTACAGGAAAGTTGTATTTGTCAAGCTCTAAGCTGTTCCCAGTTACTAACCAAGCACAGGCTGCAATGTTTTGTTGATATGTTGCACATGTTGCTTGCCAATAAATACACAGTTGTCAAATCATTATATTATCTCTTCTCTTAATTTTAATACTTAATACACATTGTTGTTAAATATAGTTTAATAAATAATGCTACATGATAAATAGAAGGCTTCAAATAGACCCTGTAATCGGTGATCGATATCGGTATCGGATGATTCAGAGATCGGGGATCGGTCATCGGCCCCAAAAATCCCGATCGGAGCACCCCTACTGAAAACCTCCACAGATATTACATTGTAAACTTAATTTACTTTTATTAGTCTCTTCACATCATAAGAATTCAAGAATTACTGTCAAGCTCTCCAGCAAGCAGCAGCCACTGATTTTCAAGTTTTGCATCCCAGTCTAGGACTTTCATTACTACACAAGATTCAGCTCAAAGAAGGTCTTCACTGTGTTTTGGGAGTCAGTTTACCCCTCTGCTTCAAGGCTTGTGTACTGGTCCAAGGCACATCGAACAGCACAAGACACATCTAGCTCTCAGTGAAAACTTCCACTCACTGATGAATTCTTCATGTTTCTCTGTAGCATTGCAGCTGGGATTCAGGAGAAAACCTTGTCATCTATCTTTGAGGTCAGCTTGTCTACAGTTAGTTGCACCATCTTAACGTGGACTACCTACCTTTTTCAGGTTCTTGGCTCGCTACTATTGTGGATGACAAGAGAGCAAGCGCAGGCCACAATGCCTGATAAGTTCAAGTTCCACCTCCCTCAGGTAAGAGTGGTAATAGACTGCACCAAGATCCTCTGTGAAACAGCATCCTCCCTCTCACTACCCTTGGAAACTTTTTCCAACTATAAGAATCACACCACCTTTAAAGGTCTGATTGGCATCAATCCATGTGGGGTTATCACAGTTGTATCCAAACTATACACAGGCTCCATCTCAGATATAGAAATAACTCAGAAATCACAGATCTTACAGTTACTTCAGCCAGGAGATGGAAGTAAAGGCCAACAAGGGTTTCCAGAACAAGAAGATGCTGTCAGAGGTGGGGGCAAATCTCATCATCCCTCCACCGAAGAAATCTACTTAGCTCAGTACGGAGGACACCCAGAAGACCAAGGTTATTACCCATCTGATGAGTTTAGTAGAGAGGGCCATACACAGTGAGAAGGAGTGGGTCATCTGTTGCCTAATGTCAAACCATCAGGGACCTCTTGATATCAAAGGGGACAAACCAGTCTGAAGTTCCCGGAAGCATAAAAGCCCGAGCGACATGTGCCGCGCTAGCTTTCTGTCATTCAGCAAGCGCTCTGTGTGATTGTTTGTCCATTGTCTGTCTATTTTGTCTTGTTTGTCTATTTTGTATTGTCTGTCTGAGCAGCAATGCCCAAAAGCCAAAGACAAAATAAAACATAAGGGCGAGAGCAGACATCATTTTAGGCTGTGTGTTCCTCCCTGCCTGCGCTAGGTGGGGATACACACAGGTTAGGCGTTGTCTGCTTGGGAGCGGAGCACGCAGAGCCGGCTCTCGAGGGAGCCGGCTGCTCGCATTGCGAGCGTTTGCCACTGCGTGCGCTTCGCTCCCGGAAGGCTCTCTTTGAGGAGGGAGCCTTCACTCGTGTGCCTCGCGGTGCTGGCCCCGCTTCTGCCGAGGCAGAGTGGCGGTTACGCTCGTGGGGCTCGCAGATGGATCTGGAGATCCACTGTCCGCTCTCTGGGTTCGGAAGCCCACTCTGCAGTTTCTTCCCCCCGGGGAGCGGACTCGGCGCTCTGCCTGTCTTCCTCCGAGGAGGTTGACGTGGAGGGCGCCGGTGATAATTCGCCCCCTCATATGGATTTGGTGGAGGGATCCACTGATCCTTTTATTATTTTAAGTTCATGAAAAGACGAAACATGGGGCGAAAACAGGCAGCATTTTAGGCGGTGTGCTTCTCCCTGTATTACGGGTGGAGATACACACGGTCTGTGCGTTGTCTGTTTAGGAGCGGAGCCCACATTGCATGCTTTTGCCGCTGCGTGTGCTTCGCTCCCGGAAGGCTCTCTTTGAAGTGCCGCCACCTACACGCCAGAGCCTGCCCCTTTTTCCCCGACCTCCACACCGAGGTGTCGAGGTCATGGAGGAGGCCTTTTTCGGCCCGTTTATTCAGTCCCGCCTCCTCTTACTATGCTAATGTGGCGGGGCTGGACCATACTGGCTACAGGACGATGCCCAGGGTTGAACAGACGTGGAAACTTCTGCCGAATGTGTCTCAATTTGTCCTGCGTACTATAGAGAGAGGCTACCGAATTCAGTTCGGCTTTCCTCCGCCTCGCTTTTCCGGGGTTCTTCCCACCTTGGTGGGCCCCGAGCAGGCTCTGGTAATGGAACAGGAAGTGCACACTCTCCTGAGGAAGGAGGCCATCGAGGTGGTCCCATCTCATGACAGAGAGTCCGGGTTCTACAGCCGGTACTTCATTGTTCCCAAGAAGGATGGAGGGCTGCGTCCCTTTTTGGACTTGCGGCAGTTGAAACTCTCAGTTGCTCGAATGAAGTTCAGGATGCTCACGGTTGCACAGGTCGTGTCTCAGATCAGGTCCGAGGACTGGTTTGTCACGATCGACCTAAAAGATGCATATTTCCATATCTCCATCCTTCCTCATCACAGGAAGTTCCTGAGGTTCGCTTTCGGGGGCGAAGCGTACCAATACCGGGTTCTTCCGTTCGGCCTAGCACTCTCACCCCGCACTTTCACAAAGTGTGTGGATGCTGCTCTGGCTCCTATATGACTCCAGGGCATCCGCATACTAAATTATATCGACGATTGGTTGATATTAGCTCGATCAGAGCAGATGGCGGTTCGGCATCAAGATGTCATTCTCGCCCATATGACAGAGCTGGGGTTAAGACTAAACGCTGGGAAAAGTGTGCTTTCTCCAGTCCAGAGAATCACTTACCTGAGCGTGGTGTGGGATTCGACCAAGGATCGAGTCGGTTCTCACAGCAGTCGCGAGAGTGAGAGAAGGCCAGTCACTCACTGTGAAGCAGTTCCAGAGACTGCTGGGTCTGATGGCAGCTGCATCCATCATAATACCCTTTGGCCTGCTATATATGAGGCCCCTACAGTGGTGGCTCAAGACCAGGGGGTTCTCCCTGAGGGGAAACCCGCTCCGCATGATCAAAGTCACGAGGCGGTGCCTGTGTGCCCTGGACATGTGGAGAAAACCTGGCTTCTTGTCTCAGGGCCCGGTGCTGGGAGCTCCTTGTCGCTGCGTAATGCTAGCAACAGATGCGTCTCTCACCGGTTGGGGAGCGGTCATGAGTGGCCGCTCAGCCCGTGGTCTGTGGAGCGGCTGCCATCTCACTTGGCACATCAACTGCCTGGAGATGCTGGCCGTGTTTCTAGCACTGAAACACTTCCTCCCGGACCTAAGAGGTCGCCGCGTGTTGGTGCGCACCGACAACACGGCAGTGGCCTATTATATCAACCACCAGGGAGGTCTGCGTTCGCGCCCCCTTTACAGGCTGGCGCTCTAGATCCTTGTGTGGTCCCAGGGGAGACTCCTCTCGCTGAGAGCAGCTTATATCCCTGGCCGTCTCAATATGGGAGCAGACGCCCTGTCGAGGCAGGGGCCGATGCCCGGGGAATGGAGACTCCACCCCGAGGTGGTGGAGCAGATATGGCGTATGTTCGGCCGAGCTCAGGTGGATCTGTTTGCGACGCAGGAGACGTCGCACTGTCCCCTTTGGTTCTCTCTGACTCATCCAGCTCCTCTTGGCCTGGATGCTATGGTACAGACGTGGCTGAGTTCTGGAGAGAGTGCGCCGGGACGGGGTCTGTCTGCTGCTAGTAGCCCCGTTCTGGCCGGGCCGAGTATGGTTCTCGGACCTGATCTCCCTTCTCGATGGCTCTCCATGGGAGATTGGGACCTCCTCTCACAGGCAGGGGGCGACATCCTTCACCCCTGCCCAGAGCTGTGGAAGCTGTGGGTGTGGCCTCTGAGGGGGCACAACTCAGAGCTTCCGGTCTCTCAGCCGAGGTTGTTGAGACCATCCTCCAGTCCAGAGCTCCCTCTACGAGGAAACTGTACGCCCTGAAGTGGAAACTTTTCACTTCCTGGTGCGGAGACCGCCGGCTCGACCCTGTTCACTGCCCAGTTGGTAGAGTGCTGGAGTTCCTGCCGGCCCGTCTCTCCGCAGGGCTGACCCACTCCACCCTGAAGGTCTACGTGGCGGCTATTGCGGCCTATCACTCTCCCCTCGGTGGTCAATCAGTGGGCAGGCACCCCCTGGTTTCACATTTCCTCCGTGGTGCGCTGAGGCTCAGACCTCCAGTACGATCTCGGGTCCCCCCGTGGGATCTGGCCGTGGTCTTAGAGGCTCTCTGTAAACCCCCCTTCGAGCCTATAGAGGAGATTTCGAACCGTCTTTTGACGTTGAAAACTGCCTTTCTCTTGGCTATTTCCTCTCTTAGGAGAGTGGGGGATCTTCAGGCCCTCTCGGTGGCCTCCTCTTACCTAGACTTTGCGCCCGGTTTGGCCAAAGCGTTCTTGTACCCCCGAGCGGGGTACCTACCAAAAGTTCCCTCCTCGGCGCCACAGCCGGTCGTGCTGCAGGCCTTCTGTCCTCCTCCCTTTCGGGAGCCCGACCATCGGAAGCTTAACTGTGCGTGTCCAATGCGAGCACTAGATGCGTACGTCCACAGAACTGCCCTGTGGAGGAGGGCGGACCAATTGTTTGTATGCTTTGGTCCCCCTAAGAGGGGTCTTTCTGCTACTACGCAGACCCTCAGCCGGTGGATCATGGAGGCCACGTCCCTGGCTTATGAGTCCTCTGGTCTCCCCTCGCCGTGTACACCGTGTAGATGGACTGTAAATAGAAGTGGTATGTAAATGTTATATTCATTGAAAATGAAGTTTACATGAAATTATCCTGTAAAGTTTTCACTGTTATATTTTGCATGATGGTAAGGGTAATTACATTTTCATGGCTAATAATGAACTTAATATTGTGAAGCATTTGGCAAAACTTGTAACCTATTTAGGCATTTTGCTCGGGACAAACTATGTACATCTTTTACATTAAAAGAACAAGAACATTTAAACTTGCATTTTTTATTTACACATTTGGTAATAAATTGTAAGTGGAGGGGAATGAAAAAACTAATAAAAAGCTTCCATAGTGGCTCAAAGTATAATCTAAAAACAAGGTTGGAAGCAGTTGCCTGCAAACAAACATTTAACAAAGCTTCATTAGTGCCATGGTACATAAGGAGCAATGACAAACAAAAATGGCTATATATATTTACAATTTCAGTCAATTTTGCAAGAAAAAAACTATTTAGATGTTATGAAATTCTGCCTCATGTTTTACAACTTAATAAAACATCCATTGAGATGTTATGATAGAAATTAATCAGCTTCTGTCACTCTGAGTTAATAATCTCCTTATCCCTAAAGATTCTCTTCTTAAGGCAGGCCTAGTATTTAACTGTGATCAGGTGTTTAACTTGTGCAACATTTTCAACATCGCAACTCTTTACCTCAGCCAGCCCAAATGGCAGTATTTCTCTTGGGTTGAAGAATTTAACCTACAAAATAAATGGAATCACAAAACTACCACTACATAGACATTTGATACATAAAAAGGCTCGGCTCAATGAGGATAATTGCATTATGGTGCCCAGATGCCCACCGCCCAAACACCACCACTCTGGACCTGCCATGAAGACGCCTCAGATGTTTTCTATGGACTACACAAATACACATTTACACACACACACACACACACTCCTGTTAACCCATATGAGGATGGGTTCTCTGTTGAGTCTGGTTCCTCTCAAGGTTTCTTCCTATCTCCATCTCAGGGAGTTTTTCCTTGCCATTGTCGCCTCGGCTTGCTCTTCAGACACACTCTCACACTTCATCTTACTTTTTTGTTTGTGTAAAGCTGCTTTGAGACAATGACATTGTAAAAAGCGCTATACAAATAAACTGAATTGAATTGAATTGAATTATGGGTATTCTAGTGATGTGCACATCACATGAATGTTAACCCCTAAAATTGTGGAATCACAAAACTACTAGTAAATAAACATGTGACATGTCAAAATGCTTGGCTGACTGAGGAGAATTGCATTATGGTTATTTCAGTCATGTCATGTGTACGTTAACCCCTTAAACCCCCTAAAGTGGAATCACAGAATTATCACAACATAGACATCCATAGTGATGCATTAAAATGCTTGGCTCAATGAGGAGAATTGCATTATGGGTATTCTAGTGACATCACGTGCACGTGAACGGACTGCAATAAAGCCTGTTATATTAAAAACTCGAATAAAATACAATCATTATGGCTTTTGATATAGATCAAATTAGTTATGCTTCAACAAACCCGCAAACACATGTTGCTCCTGACCGGCATGTGCAGCTGCATGTCGGTGTTGAATTTTGCACGGACAAGCGCCGCTCACATTTTCTTCAGAAAATTCTAGTTATTATTATTATTATTATTATTATTATTATTATTGCTAGTAGTAGTACACAATCAATAGTACAATTTTACCCCTTTTTTATCACCTGAAGCCATTAACACTAATTTACTATGTCTGACTTCTGTTTTACAAACTAAATTAAAGGTTATTCATGTGTTCAATAACATCCACTTTTGTATATCCCCATTCATCACATCATATTCATCCCCATATGCTGTTTTTGCTATACACGGAAGAAATTTGGGTTTGAGAACAAAAGATGAATATGAGACGATAGATGAGAATTTCAGCATTCATTTCCTGATATTTACTATTCACATCTAGATGTGTTAAACAACTTAGAACATGGCACCTTTTGTTTGAACCCAACCATTTTTCAAGTTATCATAAATATTGGAACATGTGAGTGACAGATATTTCCTTTTGCCCAGGTGTGCCCTGTTAAATTGATTTCATTCTTTTTACCATATTCCAAACAATTAAATTTCCACCTGTTTTGGGAGTACCCATGTTCAGCATTGAATTTATTTGTGATGTCATACTCCACAGTAGTGTTTAATGGCTCATATTAAAGCAGACACTCAGGTCTTTAAGAATTTGCAGTTTTTCATAAATATTTCTTTTTTTTTTTTTACCTAGCCAAGTAGGTTTAAATGTTATAATTCAGTTGTATACATTGTTTTACTACCTGAAATGCTTTAGTCATGATGTCTGTTTTATCTATGTTATTATGGAGAGGTGTGAATTGTTTGCCCAGCAGGGGGACTCACACCCCTCACCTTTCCCATCACCCTACTCACCAGCAGTTAAACATAGAGTCATGATACTTTACACACAGAAAACCAACAGTGTCCTGACTAATCTTATAACAGACTTGCAGCGATAAAATAATTCATTTGTTTATATTGATTGAAAATGTCAGATTAGTCGATTTCCATTCTGCTGGCAGATGCCAGTGTAACGCCCGAAAGGGCTAAACAATTAATAGCTCTGAATGTGTACTCTAGTGTTGAATCCTGGGTTTTGCCTGTGAAGATTGCATTTGTTGTGAAAAAGAATAAACCAACATGAAGACCAGAGAGCTGTCTATGGGAGAAAAACAAGCCAAATTGCTTCTGGAACAGTCTCATTAATCTTTATTGGTGATGTAACTCATGATAGTAGCAGCAGAATGAATTCAAAAGTTTCAAAAGTTTCAAAAGGAGAAATCCCTGAAAACAAACAACAACTGAAAGAAGCTGCTGGAAAAGCAACAAAAAAGAAGAACACAACAGTTTGGTGATGCCAGTGTGTCACCGGCTTGAAGCAGTTATTGCAAGCAAGGGATATGCAACCAAATATTAAGTGTTATTTACTTTAATTTAATCTGCTTCTTTACTTTGCTCACCTAGAAATTGGGTGGACTGCCACCAAAGGTGCCATGTTCTAAATTGTTTAATACATCTAGAAAGCTGAAACTCAATCAATCATCAATCATCTCATGTTCATCTTTTGACCTCAAATCCAAATGTCTTCAGTGTATAGCAAAAACAAAAGTATTGGCCTTCCCATTCCAATCCTTTCGGAGGGGACTGTACATGCATTCATATATTATTATTATTATTATTATTATTATTATTATTATTATTATTAGACTTCCATTAGAGTCTAGGGCAGTCCATAGAACGCTTAATACAGGTTTTATGAAATTTGGCACAGTGATAGAGGACAGTCTCAGCTACCTTCACCTCAATTTTGATGCATGCCACTCAAGCCATCTAGCAACACCAATAGGACAAATTCCACTTTCCTCTGATTCTTTGGCTCAAGCCGAGTTCAAAGCACATCATGATGTCGATTTCTGCCACCTTGGATTTTCCACCTTTTTGAATTTTTTTCAAAACAGTTTTTTTCTCTTCCTACAAACTTTGTCTAGTCATCACCAAATTTGAATCACAGCATCATTTTTTTTCTTTGATTTTGATGTATGGGACGGTTCGTCCATAACACACAAATCAAACTGATGGCAAAGTGAAGACATATCTCAGCAACAATGTGACATATTCTGACCAAACTTTGTAGATAAATGAAACCACTCACCCTAAGCATCTCCAAGAAGGTTTGTTTAAATTAGCCTCTAGGTGGCACTATAATGAACAATTTTGTAAAATTGCTCATAACTTTTGAACCACTCAATGTTAAATCAAGATTCTTATTCAGCATGATGTCCTAGAAGGAGTCAATGTTACAAATTTGTGATTTCTCAAACAGAAAGTTGACCATTTTCAATTTTTTGAGATACAGATTTTGCTTCTTCTCTTACAAATTTTGTTCAGTCATCACCAAATATGGCATGCAGCATTGTGAGACCAGTCCAATAAAAAGTTGTTTAGCAGATTTTTGATGTACTTGATGGTGAAGACACCAAACAGGATGCGAGGGCTTATATCAGCAACCATGTGATTGATTTTCACAAAACTTGTTAGACCACTAAAGGGCCTTATCCTAGGGGTCTCCTAGAAGTTTCATGTAATTCACATCTTGTTGCTATAATTCTCAAATTTGTAAAACTGCTCACAACTTTTGAACTGTTAACATCAAATCAGGATTCTTCAGAGCAAGTGTTGATGGTCCCAGTGGCATCTGATCTTCTAGTCTTCTAGGCCCCCTTAATTGCTGCTTGCAGCCATATTTATTATTATTATTAGGGGGCCAATCACTGAGGGTGCGTAGGCACCCAATTGATATTCTACCATTTCTTATTATTATTCTTTTGCATCTTCTTCTGGCTAGGGTGTCTATGCCAGCCCACAGAACCATCTGGTAAAAAAGTTGTGAAATTTGGCACACTGATTGGGGAGGGTCTTGGAATATTCTGATCAAATTTAGACCAAATGGAAGTACATTTATGGTCATAACTTTTGAAATGTGTGTCCAAAATTTAAAAGATTCCCTGGGTTGAGATGAGTTCAACGCACTCTATGACGCCAATTCCACCATTTTGCATTATGTCAAAAACTGTTTTTGGCTACACCTCCTACAAATTTTGTCCAGTCTTCACCAAATTTGGCACACATCATCTTCAGAGTAAGTCTCACAAAATGATTAAACGAATTTTGATACTTCAAATGGCTGACCCATAATGGGCCAATAAATCTAACAGCAAAGCCACCAAACAAGAAGTGAGGCTGTTTCTCAGCAACGACTTTGTGCACTGACACAAAACTTGGTAGGCATCTTCAGGACCATGACCTGAAGCAATGCAACAAATTTTGTGCCAGTACCACCTACTGCTGGCAAATGCAAAATGCAAAAAAAAAAAAAAACTAAACAGGATGTGAGGGTTTATCTCAGCAATGCATCTATGTATCATCACGAAACTTGATGAGTATCTTCAGGACCATGCCCTGAATGTACCCAAAATGTTTTGTGACTTTGTGAGTTTTTTTCCTTATGTGATGTGATGAAGAATTTGTGCTAAATACACCGTTCTTTTTTCCTATAATTCCCTGCAGTATGCTGAAGTGAATACACACCAACATCTGAAATTCAAGTGTACTTCCTGTCAACCATTTTGGATTTTGTCAAAAACTTTTTTTTCCATTTTATGTCAGATTATTATTTCCAGATTATGTCCATTTAACACCAAATTTGTCATATATCATTGTCAGACCAACCTGGACAAAAGTTATCTGTTTTCCTGTGACTGCTTAGGCAAAAACTGTAACGCATCTGTGAATGTGAGGCTCACCTAATCTGGATGCTTGGCCCCCAAAAATTATTATTATTATTATTATTATTATTATTATTATTATTATTATTATTATCAACTTAATTAAATAAATTTTTTTATTATACATTTACATTTATTGGCATAAATAAACTAATAATCCAGTGATTTTGTTGTTTCCAGTATGTTCACTCAAACTTGTATTTACACTGCTAACTTTGAAAGACCATTGATTTGTATAATCAATAATAATATAATAATTAGTTCATGGCATTAACCTGGCATTGTCCTTGTGTGTGTGTGTGTGTGTGTGTGTGTGTGTGTGTGTGTGTGTGTGTGTGTGTGTGCTAAAAGCTACCTGTCAAAGTGTCTTCTAAAATGAGGACAAGCCTGTCATTCTCTTTGCATGAAACCTATTTTTGCACAGATGACAGAGTTGTTCATTTGCATGATCTGGAGCCAGTCTATGGCCTTAAACTTCTTTAAGATCAACTTTGCATCTCATTTCCATTTTTGCACTGGAAAATCTTTCCATTGTTCACATGACACTAGTGTCCTTTTCTGTGAGTCCCCATCATGATTAGATAAGACTCAGCTCTTAAAATGTCCAGACAGCAGTATATGTTTGACAAACTATTGGCACTTACAGTCTTGATGGTTAACAAGCAGTTTGGCCCATTGAAAATGACACAACTGTATGGTATCTTAAGTCAGTATCATTGGCAGCTAAATGTCTAAAAGAAAATCTGACAAGCAACAGGATGTTTATGGTTAGAGACGTAGTAAACAGTGTATAGTAAAATCAGTGTATTTTAATGAGAAAAAAGATCTCCTAAAACCCAAATGCTAGTTAACTATACTACTTCACTTGGCTATTGTTCCACCCCACAACAGAAAATTGTCCTGTGTCAAATACAGAAACCTTTTAATCAGCATATCATTTTGTAGCATTGTTTGTTTAAGTACTCTATTTTCTCAATAATTCTAGACACATAACATCTGTTTGACCTGGATCAATTATATGCCTGATAATAGGGCTCCTATGGCATGAAAAATAAAGTACAAACAGGTCTATTCTGTCTTGGAAAAAAAGTAATTTCATATGTATCAGTATCTTATACTGGAACACGCTTCTGCTGTATCTATGCAAAACCAGCTCCACATTTGCATGACAGCCTCTGTATTTGCAACAGGTCCGTTTTTGTAGAGGTAAGGGTGGCCAGTGCTGGAATCCTCATCACATTAATCCTTCTGTTCTCTGTGTGAAGATGACTTCTAGCAATATGTGCCTACTCGTTTGTTGTAACCATCTGTCATCACTTAATTTAACTGACCTTATACAACATACCAGCATATAATTCCATGAAAATTCCACAGTTCAGTGCAATTTATTTTTAGAATTTAAGCCCAGTTTTAAAATTCTGAAGACTAATTCTGAACCCTAAACATATGCAGGAAGGTTATACCGTAACTCGAGGACTTTTAGAGAAAAGGCTCTGCCTCCTGCCAAAGTTTTCACAATTCTAGGTACTTATAGAAAACCACTGCCTTGCTCTCACTGTAGGTGTGTCATATCATAATAGGTGATGGGTTCACTCAGATATTCAGGGGTAAGCCTGCGTAGTGCTTTATTACAGCTCTGTAGCATTATTTTGTAATCAATGCAAATTTTATTGGCAGCCAGCGTTGTGGTGATACAACCTGACCAATATGGTCAGTTCTTTTAGTTAAGATATTAGCTGCCACATTCTGGACTATCTGAAGCTTGTTTAGCTCTGACTGGGACATCCAGTCAGTGAGGCCTTATGATAATCCAACCTATAGGTGATGAACGAAGAACTGAATTATTAAGTAGATTCTTAGCAATATGCTGACTGATAATTGAAGGAGCAACAAAATGTTTCATGAACAGATATACATAAATACATAATAAATACATAAATACGTACACTTTGTTGGAGGTCAGTAACAAATATTATAGTCACACTTTAACTCACTGTAGACACACTACAAACCATCTGTAGAATGCCATGAACCATCCTATTAGCTGATTCTCAATATGGCAACTGATGCCATGAAATGTATCAATAAAGTGTAAATATATTCTATAAATGATTTATAAAGAAGTAATAAATAACGTTATAAAATTGTCATAAAATGTAATATATAGTGATATTTTCTTTGTAGAATCTCTCCTGACTGTCAGAGGTGTCAGAGGTTGTGTGTTGAGTCAGTGAGGCAGTATTGTTGCTGCGTGTGGTTTTGAACATTACTTCCTGCAGCCACGGCGAGCACTGCTGAGCCTGAAAAAGCCCAGCTAACGTTAGACGGAAAAAAAGCAGCGACGGGGGAAGAGGGGCGAAAGCGGAGCCGTCGGACGTATCCCACTTTCAGCCCTGATCTGCTTCCTATTACTCCCACTTATTCGCGCGTCGTTCTTTATTCTAAGAGGATGAACATTTTTATACGATTTAACTGAGTCTGCTCGGATTCTGCTTGAGTTAAAGCGAAACCGTATTTTTACCGACGGTGACGGATAAGCGACGGATTTTTTTTCCCGCCTCGTTTTTTTTTTCGCGTGATCTTTAGTCTAATACTTCACATTAGCGTTCATTCTATAACGTTGCGTTTGCGCGGAGAGCTTGGCGGAAGATGGGCTGTTTGGGGAACAGCAAGACCGAAGACCAGCGCATTGACGAGAAAGCTCAACGAGAGGCGAATAAAAAGATCGAGAAACAATTACAGAAGGAAAGGCAGGCTTACAAAGCCACACACCGGCTGCTTTTATTAGGTAAGATTCTCCAGATGGACGCGTGAAGCGATATGGCGTGTATGTGGTCGCTCCTGATCGATAGTGCCTTTGAGAGGTCTTGAATAATGCAATGGATTTGACAACTGACATGGATTTTCCAATTTCACTACGCTAAGGAAAGTGATAGGGGAACGGTATTGTCCTGCGCTGTGTTGACATCACTAGGTTGCTATTATTTTATATTGTTTTCCTTTCATTTGTTTATCTGTCAAAGGGGCTGGAGAATCCGGAAAGAGTACGATTGTCAAGCAGATGAGGATCTTGCACGTCAACGGCTTTAACGCAGAGTAAGTATTTGTTATCCATTTTTAATCCTGGTGTGGTCCCACATTTGGCCTGCTGTTTTGATACGATACACTGGTAATCGTTTGCTATAATTTTTAATGATAAGCGACGCCTCGGCTTGCGCTTTATTTTTAATACAGTGCTCGAGAGTCGGCCAGCATGGCGACAAGCTCGCTGTGTCCAACTGATTACTAATAGCTGTCAACCAGATAAAGGCCTCAGTGGTTTATGTGCTGTGTGTGTGGATAGCTAAATTCCAAGGTTCCATTTCTAACTAGCTCCAGGTTCAGTAATGAAAGGGTGCCAACGGATGTAGTGTGCACTCAGTAGTGACATAAAATATAGATAAAATACAATCTTTAGCAAAAATTCAACTGATGCAGAGGCCAGCACTTGTAATATTTCCATACACCCTTCCTTTGGAACTGAAACTTCTAACTCCATCATTTCTTACTCTGTTATTTCGGTAACTGCGACCAATCCTCTGCATTAGGATAATTCTGAAATAATTGATTAATATTAATAATATCGTGGGCCTAGCCCCATTCTAATTATTCATATCCTGTGTAGCATAGTGCTGATTGTACTTCATGTTCCCTTTTTTTTTTTACATTCACCATAAAATTCTCACACTAATTCATCTCAGTTTTGAAGAATTGTGGTATTACTTTGTTTTATAGTTTGTTCACTTGTTTATTTATATTTTTTTCTCAGAGAAAAGAAGCAGAAAATATTGGATATCCGAAAAAATGTGAAGGATGCCATTGTAGTAAGTCTTTCTCTAAATTCAAAACGTCAAGTTAAGAACTTGATGTGGCTGTTACATCAAGTAATCCCATTTGGTTAGCAATGCAATTAATTCCACATTTGCCCTGCTTTGTGTGTTTTTTTCTTTTCTAGACAATAGTATCGGCCATGAGCACTTTAATACCCCCAGTGCCACTTGCCAACCCGGACAATCAGTTTCGCGCCGACTATATTAAAAGCATAGCGCCGCTTTCTGACTTTGACTACACAGAGGTAAGGGGTCTGATATCTCAGTCTGGGGCTGATCTCTCAGCATTTGGTCTAATGAATATGAAAATGGATGGAGTGTTTACTGTAACTGTACTGTAAGTAACTGCAGGTGGTGTAGTGGTTAGTGGATTGCACAATACATTCATGCTATGCATGCTAAATGAAACAAAAGAGATTCAGTGTGACAATAAATGATTTTATATATGCTATAATAACATCCACATAGGCTAGTACTGTAGGTGCTGTGCATTTGGGTTCCATGTTTTTTTCATTATATCTCTTGGCTAGCCAGGTGAGGGTTGAGGCTTGGGAGTGTTGATACTGCTTGCTGATGTCATCATCTTTTCTTGATCCACCATGTGTCAGTACATATACTGGTTTCTTATAGATGCATGGTTTAGTATAGTGTGCCAGAAGTTAGACACCAGGGTGTTGTTGATATCTTTTTGGTTTTGGGTTGCTAATTCAGGTGTGTAGAGTAATACTAGGTATATTTTTATCCAGCACTTTTTTGATTTGTTTATTTTCAGGAAACATAGACATGGTATTTGCATCATAGATCGTACATCTCTGCTTTTTATTAGCAAGCCTAATGCTTTGTTAGTTGATAATAGTTGATAACGTATGTTGATACACAAATACATTTAGCAGCCACTTTAATAGGAACACCTTTACACCTGCTCATTCATACAATCAGCCAATCATGTGGCAGCACCCCAGTGCATAAAACTGTCAGGTCAAGAGCTTCTGTTAATGTAATCACTCACCAGAATGGGGGAAAAATTATCTCAGTGACTTTGACTGTCGCATAGTTGTTGGTGCCAGATGGGCTGGTTTGAGTATTTCATTTCAACTGCTGATCTCCTGGGATTTTCATGCACAACTCGCACAACTCTAGTTCTCTAGAGTTTACACTCTGGTGTGAAATAAAAAAAAATCCAGTGAGTGGCAGTTCTGCGGGCCGGAGCACCTTGTTGATGAGAGAGGTCAGAGGGAATGGCCAGACTGATTCGACAAGGAGACTATGGTAACTCAAATAACAACTCTTTACAACTGTGGTTAACCAAAACGTATCTCAGAATGCACAACATGTCGGACCTTGAGGCAGATGGGCTACAACAACAGAAGGCCACAGTGAGTTCCACTCTTCTCAACCAAGAACTGGTCTGATGAATCTGAATTTCTGCTGTAACATGCAGATGATTGGATCAGAATTTGGCATTGATAGCGTGAATCTATGGTTCCAACCTGCCTTCTGTCAACAGTTCAGGCCGGTGGAGGTGGTGTATTGGTGTGGGGAATGTTTGAATGCCACAGCCTATCTACTAGTATCCACGTGCATTCATTTATGGCCACCTCTTGCCCTTTACCCCTCTTATAGTGGCTACTTCCAGTATGATAATGCGCCATGTCACAAAAAAAAAGCCACCTCAAAATGGGACTTAATTTAGATCATTATTATGAATTCAGTGTACTTCAATGGGACACCTTTGTGACGTGGTATAATGGGATATTTACAGCATGAATGTTAAGAAAACAAGCAGATCAAATGCATGGCAATACTGTGAATTATAGGGATTTTTGAAATAATATTCTTCTTCACATTGTAACCAAATCCAGATTTACAATTTCACTCCATATATGAGGTTCACTGTTGTAAAATCCTAACTGATGTCTTTGTACATGGGAAATTGGGAATTGGGCACTGGGAAATTTGAATATACAGCATTCATTAGTATTTTGATTCAGGCAAGGTTTGATACAGTGAAAGATAGGTCACAAGCTTTTGGTTATGAGACTTTACTGATTTCCAAACAGTTGCTCATTTTGGAGCTAAAATAGTTTGTATTTGGTAACTGCTGCTTAGATATGGATGAGGGCAGAAAGTGGTTCTGTGTGACCTGTGTGGTTCTTTTTATAATTAAAACAATTGAGTTTTAATTAAAAGGTCCAAAGCTGATAACTGCCTTTTACTCTGTTCATTACTCACATAAACTTAGATTGCTCTAATATTGTACTTCTTCCATTTTTTTTCCCCTTGCTAATTTTCTAAATGCTTTCCAAAATGGAAAAAAGGGAAAACTGTATAGAACTGAAGGGAAGTAAAAATTAAAATAAAGAAATGCTTAGATAACTTGTCATGTCTGACATGCTGTCATAATTGCAAATTTATAAGAATTTGCAGAGGGCAATTCGTATGAAAATTACTATCATTTAAGGTTACTGTAAGGGGTAGAGCTAATATTCGTAGCTTTGCTTATGACTATTGTATAAATTCCAAAGAAATCATTCTTCATTGGAATTCCTACATGTTTTTCAAGACATCAGGTTGGCATGTGATAAATATAATAATTTTACCACACCTTCTGCACGGGGATCTTTGGCCTCATAGGTGAGTTACGTCCCTCTCTGGTGATCTGGGCTTAAGTTGCAACAATAATCATATTTCACACTTTTCACACACATATTTTCACAAGTTCTTTTGGGTTTTTTAAAATCTGTGTCGACCATTCTAGGAAATAACTGTTTACCAGTTCCTGCATTTCTAGGGGCTTGATTTGTTTACCTTGTGTAAACCAGACTAATATTAATTTATCCTTCTTACAGGTATATGTTAATCTCTTGTTGAAATAGTAGCTGTATTTTTACAGCTTACTCAATATAGTCTAGTATACTTTGAGTCTTTGATCAAAATAGTTTTGCATTAAACTTTGGACTGAAGGTCAGTGTGGTTGTAGTCATTATAGCTTTTTATCTGTTGACTCCATACCCTGTATGGTGTGTATGGTGTGCGTGTGTTTATGTGACTGGGGATACTGTACACTGTCTCTCAAAACATGAACAGTAGGAGATGTTTTGGCTGCAGCTCTGACTCCATTAATTAGGTCTGTCGTATAGTGGTATATTGATTTTTGCTGGTGATGGTTTGTGTATTGGCTTGTTGCCCGTTCAGTGTCTTACAGCAAATGACAAATGCATGTGCCTCTCTCCACACAGGACAATCAGGACTAGATAGCCATATAATATAGTTTTAACTAAAGAAAGGAATATAGGGCTGTGAGTTGAGGTAAGAGATAGGCAACTTTGGCTTAGGACTTTGGTTCTGTGGGCAGGTCTTTGGCAAACCTGAAGGAGACGCTGTTGCAAGGGTTTCACTTTGGCGTGTTTCAGTGTGACTGGCTAGGCTAGTAAGAAATTTTGTTATATATATATATATATATATATATATATATATATATATATATATAGTTTTTACAGTTAGGTCCGGAAGTATTTGGACAATGACAGAGTTTTTGTGATTTTTGCCTTTATACACCACCACAATGGAATTAAAAAAAAAACAATCAAGATGTGATCGAAGTGTAGACTTTCAGCTTTATTTTAAGAGGTTCCACAAAAATATGGCATTTACCACTTAGGAATTACAGCCATTTTAAACAAAGTACCTCCATTTTCAGGGACTCAAAGGTATTTGGAAAAAGTGACATCATTGTAAATATAACCATAATTTTAATACTTGATTGAAAATCCTTTGTGGTAAATGACTGCCTGAAGTCTTGAGCCCACGTTCTCAAAACCCAAATTCTGAGTTTCCTCCCTGGAGATGCTTTGCCAGGCCAGGCTTTTGGATCATGAGCTGTTCCTTCCTTTCTTTCTTTTCTCTTCCCATCATTCTGTTACAAGTTAATCTTGGTTTCATCAGTCCAAAGAATCTTATTCCAGAACATAGGAGGCTTTTTAGATGTTTTCTGGCAAAGTCTAATCTGGCTTTCCTGTTCTTGAATGTTACCGGTGGTTTGCACCTTGTTGTAAACCCTCTGTATTTACATTCATGAAGGCGTCTCTTGATTGTAGATTTTGACAATGATACGCCTACCTTCTCCAGAGTATTCTTGACTTCTGTTGATGTTGTGAAGGGGTTTTTCTTCACCAAGGAAAGGATTGTGCGATCATTCACTTCAGTTGTCTTCCGTGGTCTTCCAGGCCTTTCGATGTTGTTGAGCTCACCAGTGCTTTCTTTCTTTTTAAGAATGTACCCAACTGTTGATTTGAAACACCTAAGGTTTTTGCTATCTCTCTTATAGATTTATGTTGTTTTTTCCAGCCTAATGATGGCCTCCTTCACTTGCATTGAGATCTCCTTGGACTTCATATTGGTAGCTCCATTCGAACTGCTGCAAAATGCCAACTCAGTACCTGATATCAACTCCAGACCATTTATCTGCTTCATTTGTCTTGAAGTAACGAGGGAAAGGACCATAACTGGTCAGTTAACCTCTTGTCAGTCAATTGTCCAAATACCTTTGAGCCCCTGAAAATGGAAGTACTTTGCTGAAAATGGCTTTAATTCCTACATGGTAAATGCCATATTTTTGTGGAACCTCTTAAAATAAAGCTGAAAGTCTACACTTGGATCACATCTTGATTGTTTTATTTTAAATCCGTTGTGGTGGTGTATAAAGGCAAAATCACAAAAACGTTGTCATTGTCCAAATACTTCCGGACCTAACTGTATACACACACACACACACACACACACACACACATACATACATACATACATACATACATACATACATACATACATACATTTAATAAATATAGATGAAAGCATTGATCTGCAGGGGGTCAGCCATTACTTTCAAGTAGTGCCCTCAGAGGCCAGGTCTTGCCAAGATACTTAGAACCATAAACAGACCATACATGAACATACTTTTCACGTTTTGTGATGAAAGCTCAGTGCTAGTTGTTTAAAATGCCTGTTGAAACCTGAGGTGGCCATGTTTTTAATATAATTCAGTGATGATTAAAAATCCAGCTACAGATCAGCAGATGGATGTAGTACACCAAATTTCAGCTCAACTAGTCTTTTGTTTCCTGAGAAACAGCTATTTGAACTTAACTCCAACTCTTATTAATATGGCTAGTGCCCCCAAGTGGCCAATTTGTGAGAATGCATGCTACTAGTAGATCCCTCCCTGAAAATACCATTCAAGTTTCATGACCATAGCTTAATGTCAACTGCTTGCTAAAGCCTGATTGGGTGATGGCGGCCATGTTTTTTCAGTAATTAGGGATCACAAAATATCCACTTACAGATTAACACACATATGCACCCTTAAAAAATTCAGCTTCGGCCTTACACTTCTTGAGAAATGGCTATTTGGTCTTAAACTCAGCCTCCTATGTATGACCACGCCCCAACCATTGCAGACGTCCTCAGAACCTTGAACTGAACTGTACTTCCAGTTTGGTTCAAATCCGTATGACCAATCATGAATTACAGCTATTTGAGTAAACCAGCTCCACCTCAGAAATAACCGATGTGAGGCGTCCATATTGTTTATAAATGTCAGCAAGTTTTTGGTAATTATTGAGCTTCACACTCTCCCACTCAAAGTAGTTTGACATCGATATTGTGAAAATTGGCCAAAAATCCTATGATGTTTTGCATATTATGCAAATTGCCATAAATTTGAGCGGTTATTTTTTTCCTATATTTTGTATATTTTTCTAGAACTTTCTATATATGAATCTCAAAAAGAAATTTCTTTCTACACCTTATTTTCTAAGAGATATGCTTGTTTTTGTGTGCAAAATATGAATAGCACCCCCCAATGGCCAATTTGAGCGAGATTGCATCAGTTACTAAAGGGTCACTACCTGAACCTACCATTCAAGTTTCATGGTGACAGCTCCATGATATGTTAAAGGCCTGCTGAAATCTGATTCACTGATGGTGGACATGTTTCTTAATTAATTAGGTCATAATCAAAAATCCACTTACAGATTAGGACATAAATGCACCATACCAAATTTCAGCTTGATTGGACTTATGGTTCCTGGGAAACAGCAGACCTTAGCTCCACCCCGCTGAGTAGTTTGACACCAAATTTGTGAAGATAGGCCAAAAATCCTAGGATTGGTTCGCAAAAGTATGTTTTGCATATTATGCAAATTAGCAAAAAATCTCAGTGGGAGGAGCTAAATGCTTCTTGAGGCTTTTTTTTGGGACACGGGACATGTGAAAGGTAAAAAAGATGCAGGAGGACAGTTGTTTTGTAGGAGCGCATCATGACTCAATCACACATACAAAGAACACACATGCTGATTGGGAGTGTGAAAAGAATTCATGCAAAGGTTTACATGATGAAAAAACCTTTATTTAACTGATTAAGTTAAATAAAGTTAACCCACATTTTTCAAATAGATGAAAATTTCATTCAGATTGGCCACACTTGGGATACTCTCTTCTGTTACATTTACATGCAGCCTAATAATCTGTTAAATAGAATAACAATAACCTTGTAACCTTTAAACCTTTACATCCGATTATTTACAGTCAAAATCGGTGCCTGTGTTCAGTGCAGGAACATTTGGGTCATGATGTGCTCAGTCTGGGGAAAAATGATTGTGTAGGAGAACACAGCTGATGTTACAGATTTTAATCTAATTAAAGTAACTATGATATTGGATAGGTGATGCAATGGGCATCAAACTGACATTTTGAGGCAGACACAGGACATGGAATGACCCCAGTAAAGGTCAGTATTTTCATCAGACATTTATCTAGGATGTAGAAATGGTTAAAAAAGAACAGGGATAAAATGTGGAGGCTTTGATCATGTCTTTATTTTGTGTGCACTTATTCCCAAACCTTGGTCTTTCTTACTGGTAACATTAGAAGATGAATGACCTCATATTTCTGTTTTACTAATGGATAATGTGTGCAAATTGTGTGTTAAAATTTTTGTCATATTTTCTTCGAACAGAGCATACTAATGTCTGAATTTCAGGCAAATTTGTAGTAATTAACTAAATAGACTTTACTATGGTCTCTATATTCTCTATAGCATTCTCTATAATAAGCACTGCATTGCTACTGGGCAGATACAGACGTGCTGACGTATAACTGACCCAGTGCACATGCACCACCTACAAATAATAGTGCAGCTGCTTATTAATTAAATATAAACTACAATATTACAAGCCATTAAAACACACTACATTTACATTTACATTTTTTAAGTTGGCACTGCAATTTAAATACAAAGTATTGGCAGAATTCAACATAACAACCATATTAACTAACTAACCAACTGCTAAATAAACTTAATGGACTAATTAAACTTAACACTCAGTGATTCTTCATTGTCGTACGAGTTACTAATCATCTCACAGTAGCACTGAGTTTGGTGCTCGTCAGTGGCACACTCTGACTGGTCAACCTTGAGACACATATTTAAAGGGACCACAGGCTCTTTAAAACACACGATTATCTCAGCTGATAACAAACATATTCTCCCCCATCTCTCACTTTTCCTGGTGATGTATGCACACAAACATGCGCACACACACACACACACACACACACACACGCGCACATACATGCATGCGTGCATGCAGACACAGCCTAGGGTCCAAAAGTCTGCCATTTTCTGAGTATACAGGATTTGTTAGGCTATATTTCTGCCCTAAATGTATTAATTTGAAAGATAATTTGACATTAAGTTTTCAATTTTGACCAAGAAATCATGTACCAAATTTCATTTTCCTATATCAAATGATTGAGGAGATATAGCTATAGTGCCCCCTATGGGCCAATTGTTATGAAATTTGAGGGGTGGTCAAAGACTGTCCTACTGACTATGTATGGTAAAGTTCGTAGAAATTTGACTTTGCATTCAGAAGATATGGCATATTTAGTACATACATACAATGGCCTAAAATTTTATTGGCCTGTAGTGGTTTTGGCCAGTCAAAATTGTTTCAGTATGATTTTTGTCAGCAAACTCTCTACTTGTCAGATTTAATATTTTATCCTGATCAGATGAACAACCTAGGACTAGTTAAAAAAAAAAAATTGATTCATTTATTATGGCACCTCCCTCTGGTGGGTATTGGTAATTTCATTTGCCTTAATAGGGGTGGAATATGGGACGTGACTTCCATTTTTGGTAGCAATATATGAATGATAACCCTGTCTTATAGCCGTGTAAGTAAATTAAGCTCCGCCTCATTAGAATTTATTGACATGTGGTGGCCATATAGTTCTTGATAATTATTGACAGTCACACTCTGCTGAGTAGTTTGATACCAAAAGTGTGAAGATTGTGACAAAAATCCTAGAAGTTCTCAAAAGTAGATTTTGCACATTAAGCAAATTATCAAAAAATTTGAGTGGGCAGAGCTAAATGGCTCTTGAAGCTTTTTTGTTCAGGAGAACACAAGGAATAAGTATAAAAAGAAATTAACTGTAGGACATACGATATTTGAGGTATGAGCCAAAATGTAAAATGCTTTGCTATAGCACCACCATTAGGCTGATCATGCTAATCTCTCTTGCCGGAGTAGCAGGAGGGAGTACTATATGCTGACCAAGTTGCATCAGTTTTAGCGGAGAATAATAATAATAATAATAATAATAATGATCCTAAAGAAAACAATAGGGTTCCAAGCACTATGTGCTTGGCCCCCTAAAAAATTAAAATCCTAACAAAAACAATAGGGTTCCAGCATCCTTGGTGTTTGGTCCCCTAATAATAATGAGAAGAAAGAAAAATCCTTACAATTATAATAGGGTTTCAGCACCTTCAGGGCTTGGATCCCTAATAAATCAATCAAGCAAGCAAACATACATATTAGTAAATGAATGAATGACTCATGCCCGACCTGTTATGAGTCAAAACTGTGCTTGTTCTTCTTAGATTGTCCTTTCATTGTAATATTGTTGGTTTGATTAGGCTTTTTAAAAAAAAAATTTAATTAAGCATTGGTTAATCTTTGCATAATTTTACTGTAAAGGCATAAAAAATTATTTTAAGTATATAAAAATGTATAAAAATGCAACATGCAACATATAACGTTACAAATGACTGTGTGAACTTGTAGCCATTCTAATAGCATTAAACTAGCCATAACCAAGTCTCTCTCTTATATTTCTTTTTCTCTCTTTCAATCTCTTACTCTTGCTTCTTGGTCTGTCTCACACTTTCTCTGTTCAAGGCAGTAAAATGCACACTGCTTTCATTCATACTGTTATCACGAGCCTCACTGAGTCTAAGCCCTCAAGAGTTTCTTCCCATCACTTTCTCATTCTCTGTAGGTCAGATTCTTTTGCAAAAACACACATACATGCAGATAGAAGGAGAGATGGGGAATTCAAAAATTAAAAGACAGACACTACTATATCCTTATCATTACTGCCTTATGGTTAAACACTGAATAAAGTTGAAGTTCCATCCTGTAAATTTATTTTAATTAGTTTATATATTGAGAATTACACAGGGAACCTTCTGAACCTTCTTGGTTGGATAAATGGAATTCCTGTATTGGTTATGGAATTTCTGTATTGGCTAAGCTATGTAGTTGATTAATACCTTGCTGAAACTGGTCATCTTCCAGCTTCCAGCTAAAGTCTGCAATATTCTAGCAAATAATTCTGATTAATAATAATTCTAGCAAAGCATTGAATTGTAGAGCTTTTAAAACTCTTGGGCTCTGTTCCCTGTGTTAGGAGGGACAAAAAGCCAAAAATAATTTATAGGTCCTCACTTTGCCAGTATAGGAAATGTCCACTGTAGGGTTTCCGTTTCTATGCTCACTTTCCCCCTCGTGTTTTCCTGCTAATCCTGTATCCTGTGCTCCTTTGCTTTGGTCTGGATCTCCATTTCCTGCAGACCCTTGTTCAGTGCTGCTATATTCAGCCCTTTGGGACAAACTGAGAACTTTGGGGAGCTCTCTCACCTACTAGATTAGGAAAAGGATGGCTCAGAAGGAAATGAATCTCTGTTTTAGCCAGAAATGGTTTGGGATAGTATATACTGTTTAGGTTAATCAGATGTGACAATGAGTAGAGAAGTGGCATTTGAGACATAGTATATAGGATGATTCCTGTGTGAGAGATGAATGATCATACTGGATGAGCTATGTGAACTCTTTAGCTCTGCTTTTTCCAGTTCCTCTCCCCTTGTCTTCTTTCTTTCTCCTGCCCCAAGGTTCAGAGACGTTTTTCATCTCTATCATACTGTCAAATGCTAAAAATTTGTTGATGACTCACTGTGGCCGTAGGTGTGACAGGCATAGCTAAACATGAAGAAAAAGGTAAACTTATTTGTCGCAAAAACTTCACTTTCAACCCAAAGGGGCCAAATATGAACAAAAAGAAAAGTTGGGTTAGTGCAGTTAGTGGCCACATTCATGCTGCTCCTTTAGTCTTGTTTACACTCTATGGGCCATACAGAGTAAACATCTAATAGGAATCTTCTATAATCACTATAATTCTTTGATCACTGCAAACTTGTTTTAATTTTACAGTATAGCTTACATCCGGGGTACATAACAACTTATAAAATAGCCTAGCACTTAATCAGGCATATCATACATTTTGCATGATGAATAGTAGGATTGCTATTTTGAATTACCGAATTCATAGAATAATGCCAATCATGCTCCAACACATCCTGGCCCAAAGCATTCTCTGGTTGAAAGTATCTCTGCCTTGTCTGTGAATCAAATGGGACAGTCAGTTGTATGTTTGTTCACAAACAGATGCTAAATGTCATGGTAGCGCTGGAAGGTGCAGAACTACACTACCCATCAGCCTGAACATCACATGATCTTGTGACATGGTCCTTGATCACTCTCACTTGTCTCATTATGTTTTGTTAGCACCACTATTTAAGCAGTAGTATTTGTGTCTCACTGTCAAGCTTTTGTGATTGTTATTGTTGCTTGTTGTCGTGTGTGCCATGCTGTTGCTTATAATCTCTTGCCTTGTATCCATAGTTGATGTTTATGGCTCTTGTGTTCACCCTTTTGTTTGTTTTGTTTGTACTTTTCATATAAATTATCTGCACTCGCATCCACCTCCACTACCAATAACACGCTTTTGTACGTGTTTTCACCCTAGCTTATCTACCTGCTTGTAAATTTGCTGCCTCCCGTGGCATAGTACTGCTGTGGTTTGTCAAGAAGGCTGGTACAACATACAAGTCAAGCCTCATGCCATAGAGTAGTCTGCAAAGGAGTCAGATATCCTAAAAAGAAAAAAATGGCCAGGCACTCTAGATTGTGGTAGTGACTGAACGTCTGTGTCAGTTTAGCCAGTTGGCAAGGGTCTCACTTTTTTGTGGGCAGACCCTTGTGCTGGTGGTGGTCGACAGTGAACTGAGTGAGTATGTATTTTCAGGTACAATGCTGAGATGCCACAGCACATTTTGATGAATCATGCCCTGGAAGCATGGGCATGCTTTGATCTAACATTTTTCGAACTGTTTTTGATTTTATTAGGCTGTGCAGTGGCACCAGTGTGGCCCTCCTGCATCTGTCTGCTATTGCAGTTTCTGAACATATAGTAAAGGCAACCTAAAGTAAACTTTAACATGCTGGCTGCATGTTCAGGCTGCAGATTTTGGCAAAGTGTGCAACTGAATGAATCTGTTAACTGAATGGAATGCACTTAACTTAAATTACTGATCAGATTCAACAATTTCCATGTTATACAGGTGGCAGACAAGGACACATAAGGTTAGTCTGCTCCCTCAAAATGTCCAGTTTTGGGTTTTAGACAGAAGATGATCTAGTGCCTTCCAGGAGATAGCTTTAATATGCTTTTGAAGACTCTGCTGCCATACCTGCTGTTCATTGCATTCCCCGCCGCATCCACGCAGTGCCGAAGGAAGATTATACTTAGCCAGCAGTATTTCCATAGCTTGCAAACTGTGCTTCACATTTTGGGCATTGATCATGTCTATTGTCATATTCTATCTGGCCTTAGCAGTAGAAACAGCTCGCCTCCTTCTCTGTCATACAGACAAGGTTGGGAAAGTTGAGAAAGTTTCAACAATAAGATTTGTTATAAGATTAGATTAGATAAGATTGTTATAAATTGGTGTCCACAATGCTACATGCTAAACTCAAAAAAGAGGCATGTCTTCTTTGGTAATGTAGTAATTGTGGTGAAAACAGTAATAAATTGAATGTAAAATTACTCACCCATTGTTCACATCAACAAACTATATCTAATGGTGCAGCTTTAATTAGCAAAAATATTCGTGGAGAGTTGGTAAACATACTCTTTGTTAGGCTTCTTGCAAGACAAAAACTGTAAACTGAAATGTTATAATATGAATGAATGAATGTGTGAATATTTTTAGATGTGCATGGTTGTACTTGGACAGGGACTGCGATTTCTACTAAAATCAAACCTTTTTGCTTTCTTGTTATAACACATTTATATAAGCCTCTAGCAGCCACTCAAGGGGATGTATGAGCATGTTACACAGAGCACAAGAGAGGAGGGTGCAGATTTTAGCATGGCTGAACATGAAGGTGTTGCATGTGTTGGAGTGTCCTTTATGCGGTACTTTCTCGTAGCTGCTTTATCTTTTCAGTATTGGAAGACCGACTTTTGTAGCTCGTCTGTATATTTCTTTGAGAATTCCAATCTTTCCACAATGTATGTGCATGTATATATGATTTTGCCTTTATACACCACCACAATGGATTTGAAATAAAACAATCAAGATGTGATCAAAGTGTAGCCTTTCACCTTTATTTTAAGAGGTTCCACAAAAATATGGCATTTACCATTTAGGAATTACAGCCATTTTAAGCAAAGTACTTCCATTTTCAGGGCTCAAAGGTATTTGGACAAAGTGACATAATTGTAAATATAACCGTAATTTTAATACTTGGATGAAAATCCTTTCCAGTCAATGACTGCCTGAAGTCTGGAGCCCATGGACATCACCAAGTTTCCACTGAGTTTCCTCCCTGGAGATGCTTTGCCAGGCCTTCACTGCAGCCACCTTCAGTTGCTGCTTGTTTGTGGGTCTTTCTGCCTTCAGTCTTGTCTTCAGTAAGTGAAAAGCATGCACCGTTGGGTTGAGATCAGGCGACTGACTTGGCCATTGAAGAATATTCCATTTCTTTGCCTTCAAAAAGTCTCGAGTTGCATTCGCAGTATGTTTAGGGCCATTATCAACCTGCACTTTGAAGCTGCGTCCTATCAGTTTTGTAGCATTTGGCTGAATGTGAGCAGAGAGTATAGCCCTATACACCACAGAATTCATCTTTCTACTTCTGTCAGCAGTCACATCATCAATAAACACCAGTGAGCCTGTTCCATTGGCAGCTATACATGCCCATGCCATAACACTAACTCCACCATGTTTGACACATCATTCTGGTACAAGTTAATCTTGGTTTCATCAGTCCAAAGAATCTTATTCCAGAACATGGGAGGCTTTTTAGATGTTTTCTGGCAAAGTCTAATCTGGCTTTCCTGTTCTTGAATGTTACCAGTGGTTTGCACCTTGTTGTAAACCCTCTGTATTTACATTCTTGAAGGCATCTCTTGATTGTAGATTTTGACAATGATACGCCTACCTTCTCCAGAGTATTCTTGACTTCTGTTGATGTTGTGAAGGGGTTTTTCTTCACCAAGGAAAGGATTCTGCATTCACCCACTTCAATTGTCTTCTGTGGTCTTCCAGGCCTTTTGGTGTTGCTGAGCTCACCAGTGCTTTCTTTCTTTTTAAGAATTTACCAAATTGTTCATTTCGCCACTCTTAAAGTTTTTTCTGTCCCTCTGATAGGTCTCTCTTGTTTTTTCATCCCAATGATGGCCTCCTTCACTTGCATTGGACTTCATATTGGTAGCTCCAGTCGAACAGCTGCCAAATGCCAACTCAATACCTGATATCAACTCCAGACTTTTAATCTGCTTCATTTGTCTTGAAGTAACGAGGGAACGGACCTCCCCTGTGCAATTAACTTCTTGTCAGTCGATTGTCCAAATACATTTGAGCCCCTGAAAATGGAAGTACTTTGCTGAAAATGGCTGTAATTCCTAAATGGTAAATGCCATATTTCTGTGGAACCTCTTAAAATAAAGCTGAAAGTCTACACTTCGATCTCAGCTTGATTGTTCTATTTCAGATCCATTGTGGTGGTGTATAAAGGCAAAATCACAAAAACTCCATCATTGTCCAAATACTTCCGGACCTAACTGTGTGTGTGTGTGTGTGT
>CM040996.1:9121667-9132103 GCA_022985145.1 Pangasius djambal
TATATATATATATATATATATATATATATATATATATATATATACACACACACACACACTCACCGAGCACTTTATTAGGAGCACTTTACTAGTACTGGGTAGGGCCTCCCTTTTATCTCAAAACAGCCTCAATTTTTTTGTGGCTCGAACTCCACCAGATGTTGTAAATATTCCTGTGAGATTCTGGTCCACGTTGACATAATTGCATTACTCAGATCCTGCAGATTTTTAAGGTGCACTTTGCTACTTTGAATCTCCCAGTCTACCACATCCCAAAGGTTTTCTATTGGATTCAGATCTGTTGACTGGGAAGGCCACTGTAGAACACTGAACTAATTGTCATGTTCATGAAACCAGATTGAGGTGACTTTTGCTTTGTGACTTGGGGCATTATCGTGCTGGAATTAGCCATTAGAAAGATGTGAAAATTTCCATCTTCCCATCATCTCCATGAAGGGATGCACGTGGTCAGCAACAGTACTCAAATAGGCTTTGGCATTCAAACAATGATTGGTACTAATGGCCCTAAAGTGTGCCAAGAAAACATTCCCCACACCATTACACCACCACCACCAGCCTGGACTGTTGACACAAAGCAGGTTGGGTTCATGGATTCATATCTGTTGTGCCAAATTCTGACCTTACCATCTGTGTGCTTCAGCAGAAATTTGAGATTCATCAGGCCTGGCTATGTTTTTCCATTGTCCACTTTTGTCAATTGTCCTTTTGGTGAGCCTGTGCCCACTGCAGCCTCAGCTTTCTGTTCTTAGTTGATAGAAGTGGAACCCAACATGGTCTTCTGCTGTTGTAGCCCATCTGCCTCAAGGTTCAACGTGTTGTGCATTCTGAGATGCTTTGCTGCTCACCACAATTGTACAGAATGGTTATCAGAGTTACTGAATCCTTTCTGCTTGAACCAGTCTGGCCGTTCTCCATTAACCTCTCTCATCAACAAGGCATTGCAATCTGCATAACTGCCCCTCACTGGATGTGTTTTCTTTATTGCACCATTCTGAGTAACTCTAGAGACTGCTGTGTGTGAAAATCCAAGGAGATCAGCAGTTATAGAAATACTCAAACCAGCCTGTCTGGCACCAACAACATGCCACAGTCAAAATCACTGAGATCACATTTATTCCCCATTCTGATGATTGATGTGGACATTACCAAAGCTGCTGGCTCATTTCTGCATGATTTTATGCATTGTACTGCTGCCACACAGTACAGGTGTCCCTAATCGTTCCTAGTCATTTGTACCCCAAAAGTAAGCCAACATTCAGAAACCAGATAAAAAAAAAGTACACCCTTCCTACTTCCACAATCATTAAGAAAGTAATTAGCAGCTATGTGTTACTAATGAAATGCACAAGATTAGTTAATTATCAAGAAGTGTGACTACTTCTATAAACATAGTATTTTTTCTGGCAACTTTTGGTGTTCTGGGGCACTCACATGAGTGTCTGCATGATGCCAAGAAGAAAGGACATCAATTGTTGATGCTCATCAACCTGAAAAGGGTAATAAGGATATCTCCAAACAATTTGAATCTAACCATTCTACAGTGAGAAGGATTGTTTACAAATGGAGAGCCTTCAAGACAGTTGCCAATCTTCCCAGGAGTGGGCATCCCAGCAAATTCCGTCCAAGGTCAGACTGTTTAATACTCAGAGAAATAAAGAAAACCCAAGAGTTTCATCATGTGACCTACAGGGCCTCCGTAAGCTCATGTTTGTTAATGAGAGCACAATGTTCATGAACAAGTACGGTTTTCATGGCAGGGTATCTAGGAAAAATCCCCTTTTCTCCAAAAAGAATAAGGCAGCACGAGTTAGGAACTGTTTGACTTCCTCTATGAAAAAAGCATAGTCTTTTTCTGATTGTGCTGTCATTGGCAACTGTCTTGAAGGCTCTCCATTTGTAAACAGTCCTTCTCACTGTAGAATGGTGAGATTCAAATTGTATCATTTGAAATTATAGAGAGTTTTATAACCCTTCCCAGATTGATGAGCAGCAACAATTGCTTCTCTGAGGTCATGAATTATGTTCTTTCTTCTTGGCATGATGTAGACACACACCTGAGTGCCCCAGAACACCAAACTGCCAAAAGTTCTTCCTTTATAAAGGTAGTCATACTTCTTGATGATTAAATATTTCATTGCGTTTCATTCGCAACACTTGGCTGCTAATAACTCTCTTGTGATTGTGGAAGTAGGAAGGGTGTACTTATTTTTTCCCACCTGGTTTCTGAATATTGGTTTACTTTTTGGGGAAAAAAATTAATACATGTTGAAATCTGTTGGGTTTTTTTTTTTTTTTTTTTTGTCATCATATGAGGTTGTTTGCTTAGGGAAGTTGGTGAGGAGCACACAATTGTTATTTAGGCCCTGACAAATAAAAAAAAGAATTGAAAGAGGGTGTACTTTCTTTTTCCCATGATTGTACATAATGACAAGTGACAAGGTTGGACAGGATTAGGAACGAGTACATCAGAAGGACAGCTCATGTTGGATGTTTGGGGGACAAAGTTAGGGAGGCCAGATTAAGATGGTTTGGACATGTTCAGAGGAGGGAGAGTGAGTATATTGGTAGGAGAATGTTGGACATGGAGCTGCCAGGCAGGAGACGAAGAGGAAGGCCAAAGAGGAGGTATATAGAGGTAATAAATGAGGATATGAAGCTAGTGGGTGCAAGTGTTGAGGATGCAGAAGATAGTGATAGGTGGAGAGTGATGATTCGCTGTGGCGACCCCTGAAGGGGAAAGCCGAAAGAAGAAGAAGTACATAATAATATGAGATGTTTATTAAATAATTATAAAAAAAACATGTTTGGAATTAAATTAATACAAATCTCTGTCAATGACCACACAGCAAGTTATGCTGTTTATACTTGAATTAATGGAATATTACTAAGGTTGTTTAAAATACTGTATATTTAAAATTAAATTTGGAACAAATTTAAAATGCTAGCATATAGCCGAACAGACCTACATTACCTTTTAAGGTAAAAGAAAATCCGTTGCACAATCACTTGGCTAATCGCAATGTTACAACTTTGTGACACTGCTAGATGACACTAGGGTTCTGCCTCCATGAGAGTGCTGTAAATTTTGCCAGTCTAACTTGTGTCTTAATGTTAAGGTAGCAGTTACCTAAACTAGGTATACAGTATCTCAAAAGTGAGTACACCCCTCACATTTCAGCAGCCATTTTATTATATGTTCTCAAGGGATAAAACTATAGAAATGAAAATTGTATATACTTTAGAGTAGTCAGTGTGCTGCTTGTATAGCAGTATAGATTTACTGTCCTCTAAAAATAACTCAACATACAGCCATTATTGTCTAAATAACTGGCAACAAAAGTGAGTACACCCTAAGTGAACATGTCAAAACTGTGTCCAAAGTGTCAGTATTTTGTGTGAGCACCATTGTTGTCTACCGCTGCCTTAATCTTCCTGGGCATGGAATTCACCAGAGCTGCACAGGTTGTTGCTGGGATCCTCTTCCACTCCTCCATAATAACATCACGGAGCTGCTGGATGTTAGACACATGGCGCTTCTCCACCTTCCGCTTGAGGATGCCCCACAGGTGCTCATTAGGGTTCAGGTCTGGAGACATACTTGGCCACTCCATCACCTTCACCTTCAGCTTCCTCAGCAAGGCAGTTGTCATCTTGGTGGTGTGTTTGGGGTCCTTATCATGTTGGAAAACTGCCGTTCGACTCAGTTTCTGAAGGGAGGGCATCACGTTCTGCTTCAGAATGTCACAGTACATGTTGGAATCCATGTTTCCCTCAATGAAGTGCAGCTCCCCAGTACCAGCAGCCCCAGACCATGATGCTACCACCACCATGCTTGACTGTAGGCAAGACACAATTTTCTTGGTACTCCTCACCAGGGCGTCGCCACACATGCTGGACACCATCTGAGCCAAACAAGTTTATCTTAGTCTCATCAGACCACAGGACATGGTTCCAGTAATTCATGCTCTTGAACAGGTTGTCTTCAGCAAACTGTTTGCGGGCTTTCTTGTGAGCCAGCTTCAGAAGAGGCTTCCTTCTGGGACGACGGCCATGCAAACCGACTTGTTGCAGTGTGCAGCGTATGGTCTGAGTACTGACAAGCTGACCTTCTGCTTCTGCAGCCTCTAAAGCAATGCTGGCAGCACTCATCCATCTGTTTTTTCAAGCCAGCTTCTGCACCTGTCACACAGCACGAGGACTCAACTTCTTCGATCGACCCTTGCGAGGCCTGTTCCGAGTGGAACCCATCTTGGAAAACCTCTGTATGACCCTGGCCACTGTACTGTAACTCAGTTTCAGGGTATTACCAATCTTCTTATAGCCTAGACCATCTTTGTGGAGAGCAACAATTCTAATTCTCAAATCCTCAGAGAGTTCTTTGCCATGAGGTGCCATGCTCAAAATACAGTGGTCAGTATGAGAGAACTGTACTCAAAGCACCAAATTCTAACTGCTCTAATACAAAAATTTGTATGGTCCTGTTAAGCAGACAAAAACATGAACATGATGAATAGGACATGTGGCTTTGCATGGTTAAACGACGTACAGCTGTTATCACTTAAGATATACTCACTTTTGTTGCCAGCTATTTTGACAATAATGGCTGCATATTAAGTTATTTTCAGAGGACAGTAAATCTACACTGCTATACAAGCAGCACATTGACTACTCTAAAATATATCCAAATTTCATTTCTATATTATTGTCCGTTTAGAAGATATAATAAAATGGTTGCTGAAATGTGAGGGGTGTACTCACTTTTGTGAGATACTGTATGTAATGCATAAATACAGTGGATATATTTATTGTGAAACCTTATACTGCCAAATACAGATGTTGCATATGCTTAGGATAATTAAATTTATTTTACATTTAAAGGCATTTAGTCACCTTTTACAGATGTTTCTTTATTATTACAAGTAGTAATAATGGTAAAATATTGTATGTTACGACTTAAACTGATATTTTCTTTACTATTTAAATGTTTCCATTTCACTTTTTAACTGTGATAAATATTTTTATAATTAGTATGTCTTTTTTTCCATTTATAACCATCTTCAAAGGATTTTGAAAGGACAAATTTTAAAATACAAAAATCGAGCGTATATTTGGCAATTGTGGGAACTTTTTGCATGTTGTGTACACACACATTAATATAAAAACATACAATTTTATAAATTTAGCACTGTTTCATCAACATTCATTTGGCCATGGTCTTAAAAATGATCATGTGGTGTGACCCTGATTTACAATCCAAATAATATACAGAATTTCCTTAATATGCTTAATACTTTGACAAAGTATTACAAGTACAGTAACATCTGTAGAAAAAACATACATGCATTATTTTTCAATTTCTCTAGTCATGACCTTATGTCATGACGTGATTTAGATTGTAAATAGCCCATTTTAAATGGATGATTTATAATAGAGAAGAACAGAAGGTTGAAGTGCACATGTTTTCTTGCCTTTTTTTTTTTAATAATACATTGATGTACCATGTAAGCATTGTACAAATTTCTTTCACCCCCAATTCAGAAAGTCCAAGGTAAGCAGTGAAAACAGCCACTTCATTATTAATATTTGTCACTCACAGTTATATATCACTACTATTCAGTCCATAACAGATTTGACACATTTTGACAACATTTATATTGGGGAAAAAAAAAACAGCCTATTTAAATCTAAAGGATAAAGAGAGATTGGAATATGGTTATGCAAAAATAAATTATGACTGTACTTAAAAACACATAGCATTATAAGTGAACATTAGGAGAAAATGCAGAATATGTGCATTTAAATATGCTAAAAACTATCAGCTTATTAGAAATACCCCAAAACGTGATGCTGCCACACCCATGATTGACAGGTGGGATAATGTTCTTTGGATTAAAAGCCTACTGCAAATCAGAAACGCACACCACTGTGAAGACACAGAAAAAGAAGAAAAATATGTCTTTTGAACACCGACACCTGTTCTAACATTTTTTGTCCATTCTTCGTGGCATATTTGTTAGTCTCCCAGTTGTCACACACTGCCTTCTTTAGCTTTGATGTGCAGATTATATGGGTCATAAAATTTTAACTAAAGCCTGTTTTTTTATGCTTGGGGTGTGTTACTTTCGGAAAACTTGGGGATGAAAAATATGCATTTCAGTTCTAAAAGTTTCACAGTATTGGTTTACCTGTTTTTCTCTCTACTTTGTCATCCAATAGTTAAAAATTTTAGTTACTGAATGCCAGTGACAGGCATTTCTGAGCAACTCCTTCAGCAGAAGTTTAAATGTTTTGATTTGATTACAGTTTGTTCTCTGCCTCCTCAAGAGTGAGAATATTGTTGACCATTTTTGATTATTTGATTTTTTTAAGAAATAGAAGACAGAACATCGACTATGCAGCAATTTTTTTTACTGAGGTCTGATTAAAGAAGGAGAAAAAGGGGAAATTTTTAGACATTAGTTTGGTTTTTAAGTATTGGAATATTACCCACTTCAGTGCTCCGTTACATATTAAATAATTCAATGTTTGTTGGTTTAAGGGATTTGATTTTTTTAGCTGTATAGCTTTGAAATTGCTTGCTAGTTGCTTATTAGCAGGCTAATTTTAACAAATTACAAATAAGAAATTACAAATCTAACACTGGGATTTAATTATAATAATTATAAAAGAAACCTAAAAAATATTTCACTCTATTTATTTTTTCTTAAATAAGGGATTGTATTTATTTAAAATAAATAATGAAATCTGATTATTAGATTTACTTGTTAAAATCTTACTTGTTACTTGTTACTTGTTCTTGTTTGTAATTTGCTGAATTTTTGTTGAAACCAGAATGGTAAAACTCGCTTAGACTAGTTAGATTTGTTTAAAAGATTGTTATATTAATCAATTAAAAATATATTTGGTTACAGCCCTTTTTGGGTATCTCTTGAGGCTCGCTTCTGCCAAAATTGTGGCTCCATTTTTAGCATGACTTTGTATACAAGAAGCATCAAGCATAGGACAGAAATATTGCTTCAATCTAAAGTCCAAATCTAAAAACCATTCAGCTGTTCCTCAAAGCAAAATATGGGACTGTTTTGGCAGCCGATGAGGATGGGGGCCGAGAGACTGGCAGTTGGCGGCCACCTTGGGCAGGTACTTCACTTGTCTGTTTATATCTTAAGAACTGGTGTGAGAGGCTCCATTCCTAGACCTATTTTTAGCTCTTGCAGCTGTGTATGCATGTGTGCATGCATGTGTGTATGCGTGTGTGTTTGTGTGTGTGTGTGTGTGTGTGTGTGCGCGCGTGTGTGACTCAGAAATAAAGACAGACAGATGACCAGAAAGGGACAAATAAACAGACAGAAAGAGAGTGGAAGGCTGTACTTTTTGGAGGTGCTCAGATGCATCTGTTTATTTTAGCTGTCAGGATGAGAAATGGTCTTGTCTCCTCTCACATAAACCTTCGTTGCTCTGCCAGGAGAGAAAGGCAAAGTTTAAAAAAAAAAAAAGACTGAGAGAGTGAATGTGAAAAGAATGGGTAGGGGGAATGGAGAGAAAAGGGGGAAAAAGAAATGAGGACTGAAGGAAAGAAAGAAGACCTCAGTCAGTCCGGATCGGGAGCAGCATCTCCAACACCACCACACTGAGCATTGGGGCCCCCCAGGGCTGTGCGCTCAGTCCACTGCTGTTCATGCTGCTGACTCATGACTGTGCAGCAATGCACAGCTCGAATCACATCATCATGTTTACTGATGACATGACCGCGGTGGGTCTCATAAGCAAGAACGACGACGAGCACGCAAAGAGGAGGTGGAGCGGCTAATGACCTGGTGCAATGAACAGCCTGTCTTTGAACATGGACAAAACAAAAGATATGGTTGTTGACTTCAGGAGAGCACAGTGCGCCCACTCTCCGCTGAACATCAGCGGCTGTTCCATGGAGATTGTCAAGAGCCCAGCAGCGTCTCTACTTTCTGCGAAGGCTGAGAAAAACCCCCTGTTCTCACCACAATCTACAGAGGGTCTATCGAGAGTATCCTGAGCAGCTGCATCACTGCCAGTTTCAAAATTGCACTGTATCGTATTGCACGACCCTGCAGCGGATAGTAAGGACAGCTGAGAAGATCATCTGAGACTCTTCCCTCCATCCCAGACATTTACACTTGCACCCGCAAAGCCACCAACATTGTGGATGACCCTACGCCCCCTTACACAAACTCTTCCCCCTCCGTCCTCACCTTTGGTAACAGTTTCTTCCCCCAGGCCATCAGACTCCTCAACACCCAGAGACTGGCCTGACAACCCCATCCCCCCCAGAGACACACACACACACACACACACACACATTCAATTGAACACCATTCCACTCCCTTTACAATTTCTGCTACAAATTGCTGCTACAACACTGTAAACAAAATAATGCATTAACCACATGCATTTTTGCTGCTAACACTATTTATAAAAGATTTTCTTTTTTTGTCGCTACTATAGTTTCTACCTGGCTGCTACCCCAATAACTATCCATATATTTTATATGTCTTATCTGCTGAATACTAAGTCATATTATGTTATATTTACATTTACAGCATTTTATTATCATACTGTTAGATCTATTTGCACAAGCCGTTACATCTGGCACTTTTACTGTGCATATTGTCCTGTTTTAGTAATTATTGTACTGTCTTGCACTGTTTGCACACTTTTGTACACATGCACTTGTAGTCCTGTGTAGGTCTGTGTAGTCTTATTTAGTTCTGTGTGGTCTCATGTAGTTCTGTGTTGTTTTTTGTAGCACTATGGTCCTGGAGGAATGTTGTTTCATTTCACTGTGTATTGTACCAGCTAAATATGGTTGAAATGACAGTAAAGCCACTTGACTTGAAGAAGGAAAGGATGTGATGTGGAATAGGAAGAAGTGGTGGGGGTGAAAAGATGGAGAAAGAAAGCAGAAAAATGCATGGAAATATGGTGGATTGCAGCTAATTAAGCAAAAATGAGCTTCACAAACTTTTACAAACAAACAAATAACCTCAGGTGGCTCATCTCTGTATTGCCTGCGCATTCCAATCTGGCCTTCCAATTCTTACTGCTGATGAGTGGTTTGCACCTTGTGGTGTGGCCTCTATATTTCTGCTCACGAAGTCTTCTTTGAATGGTGGATTGTGATACCTTCACCCCTGCCCTGTGAAGGTTATTGATGTCACTAACTGTTGTTTTTGGGTTTTTCTTCATAGCTCTCACAATAATTCTGTCATCAACTGCTGTTGTTTTCCTTGGCCAGCCTGTTCGATGTCCAATGGTGCATCTGTGTACATTGGTGGCTTCTTTCTTTTTTAGGAATTGTTGTATTGGCTATGCTCAATGGCTCTGGTGGATTTTTCCTCTTTTCTCAGCTTCAAAAACGGCAAGCTTTGTGGTTTTCGTGTTGGTTTATCCGTTTTAATAACAAATGCAGTCTTCACAGGTGAAACCAGGGCTCAAACAAAGGGTAAGACATTCAGAGATGTTTATAGTTTAAACAATTGATGTAACAGGGCACACCTGTCAGTTACATGTTCCAATATTTTTGATCACTTTAAAAATGGGTGGGTTCAAACAAAATGTGCTATGTTCTAAGTTCTAAGTTTACATCTAGATGTAAATATCAGGAAATTAAATCTGAAATTCTGACCTATTGTCTAATCATTTGATCTCAAACCCAAATACACTTCAGTGTATAGCAAAAAACAAAAGAATTGGCCTTGCTGTTCCAATACTTTGGGAGGGGACTGTATATGATGTATAAAAAAATTGCTGTAGTTTCATTTGAGTTTGTAATGTCCTACCTGATAATTTTGCCATCAGATGAGAACACATCTACCAGGTTATGGGCTCTTAACAATAGTTTATTCTCAGAGATCTTGTGGGTTGTAGATGCTGGAGAGTTTCTCCCCAGTTCTGATCAGGTTGCTTGATCTACTTTTACTTTTACTGTTTTTTAACAGTAAAAAGACAAAAGTCCATGAGGCATTCGCTAAGTAACCCTGTAGCCATTAGTGAAGTACAAATCTCTAGTATTGGCATACACCACCCAGCAGTAACAATTAAACCAGCATTTGAAACAAGGAATGTTTTTAGGCCAAGGAAACCCAAGTTTGCCAAGGTTGATTTAAACAGTGCTCACCTTCTTCCTCTTCTTTGGATTTACTGGCACCCTCATTTTTGCAAGCATTACTGCTGCTTACTGTATGTGATTCAGTTTTATTTGTATAGCGCTTTTAACAATGGACATTGTCACAAAGCAGCTTTACAGAAATAAATGGATTAACAAAAAATATATTATAAATATTTGAATTTATCACTGTGAATTTATCCCTAATGAGCAAGCCAGTGGCGACGGTGGCGACGGTGGCAAGGAAAAACTCCCTGAGATGATATGAGGAAGAAACCTT
>CM040996.1:9134093-9146732 GCA_022985145.1 Pangasius djambal
TTCAAATACTTATTTTCCTCAATAAAATGCAAATAAATTAATACAAATTCTTTAAAGTCGATTTCTTGATTTTCTTTGTGATATTCTGTCTCAGCATGTTAGACTACACCTACCATTAATATTACAGACTGATCGAGTCTTTATTAGTGGCCAAACCAACAAAATCAGCAAGGGATCAAATACTTGTTTTCCCCACTATGTATGTATGTATGTGTGTGTGTGTGTGTGTGTGTGTGTGTGTGTATATATATTATATATATTTGCATTCTTTTCTAATTTAAGTGTTGGTCTCTTCAGTTCTAAATCTTTGTTCTACCATTTTCTGTAGGCCAGATTGAGGTGAATATGACTGTATTTGGTATATGTAATGTCACATACTCAGGTAACCAGACTTAGTAGTAGTAGTAATAGTGTATCAATCACAGAAACAAAAGTGATTTCTTTCCTGCTAACTCAGCCTCTTGATAGATATTGCATCTAGTTAGCACTGATTGCATTTTGCATACACTATTTTAGTATAGTAGTATATACATGATAATAGCGAGTAGGTTTTTAAAGGTTGTTCAAGGAAATTATGGATAACCACAGTCTTCAGCATTTGCCCTTGATGTGTATACCTATAAGGTAGATGTCTGGTTAATTAGGCTGTACCTACCATCTGTCTGATCAGAGTACATTTTTCCAGAAGAGTTCTGATTTGTCTGAATGCTTCTCTGATATGCTTCTCTGTGAATTTTGTGTGAGGTGTAGGAACAGAGATGATTGCAGTGCAGTTCATTGTTCATTGCAGTGCAGGTTATTGTGCAGGTTATTGTTCTCTGTGTATCTGTTGTTCCTGCTGCTTTCAGGTCATCCTGCAACTCTTTTCAAGTGACTACTGGTTTCTCTCTTACCTTTCTTATCATTAGTCTGAGAGTTCTATTAACTTTCCAGTTGCATATTATTGAACCATTTTTAAAAATATAATGCCCGAATACTTTTTCCCTATCAATTTTTAACTTATCTTTTTTATGCTTATGAATACATACTTTTTTTTTTTTTTTTTTACAGTGTTATCAAATGCCCATCTAAATACAATGCATATTGTTTACGACAACTGGAGGCACTCATTTCTTTTCAATGTCAGAAAGTGTGGACTTGTAAGCTCCACCCTTAGTGAGATGTTGAAAATAATGACCATTTAAAATGCACTTCAGTAATGTCACCACTGTTATTGTTACACAAACGTGTATGTAAGTAGATCTAATATGGTCTATAGCAGACAAGTTAGATTAGTGTGATTAGCCAGGGCTTTTGCAGGAATTAATTCTACATTAGTAGAATATCATGTAGTTTAGCACAGAGAGTTTTAAGGCTTGTGTCTGTGGTTATATTCAGTGTGAGTGACCCCCTGGTGTGATCTCTCATAAAATCAGATAAGAAAATATATATTGTCTTACTCTTTATCTAATGGCATCTGATGACTTGTTCCAAACAATATCTCATTGTACTTGTACAGTGACTATAAAGGTAGTAAAATAAATCTTATCTATTGTAAAATGATCTCCATTTTTTCTGAAAGATATTTACTTCAGAAGTCAGCCTGAACAGTTTAGTCTTGTATATAAATGTGATTTATATGGGTCCATGAGAAAAACTGAGTGGTCAATATGGCACATATCTATATGTCTCTGTATTGCCCTTGGTATGGTTGTGTTTGTGTGTGTGTGCACATGTGTGTATAAGTATCTTTCTCTCCTTGCGTGGATCTAGATATGTCAGTGTCCCTGAACTCCAGTAGAGTTTATAGTGGGGGACAACATAGTAGAGCATGAGGGAGGCCCTCAGCAGCAGTGGCTGTCATTAACACTGTCTCTTGAGTGCTCTGCTGGCCCTGCTTACTTCACTTCTAATGACTCTTTTGCCTTCTCCTCTTTACTAATGAAGGCTCAGGTAGAGTGTGGTGCTACCGAATGAAAGGCCATTAATGGCTGTTAAGGTTTTGTTTTCATGTTTTTCATTCACTTGGCTCCCCCGACATCTTGGCTTGTCACACAGAGTTTTCCAATGGGATCGCCTCATCTCTCTGCGTGCACGAAATGTCTGAGAGGAGTGAAGCATGTCCCTCTTGCCCTCCTTGATGTTACTAGCAAACAAAAACTGCCCTTTTACCATGTCTTTGCATTTTTCGCAGTGCAGGTTGCTAGTGCCAGGGTGAGGTTTCTGCAAAGGAAGTATTTAATAGAATTAGTCTTAGTGTGAGACTTACTGTCATCATCTGTTTACATATTTGCTAAGCTCTAAGGTTGAAGAGGCCTGTTACAATTGTTACATAATCACCTAATCACAATTTGAGCTGATCATAATTATATGAGCTAATCATGATTGATTATTCCACAATCACATGTTTTCATAAAAATATACAACATGTTGATTGTCAATGCTTAGGCAAATGAAATGTCCTTTTTCACAGAGTTCAATGACATAATCAAATCAGCCACAGCATCATATGTTAATCATAATCAATGGCTTTCTATGAACTATTTGAACTATAGAGCTCTATTATGACTATTGTTTTGACAATAACTAAGCCATGTTCTCTTTTTTGGCATGTTTTGGACTAATGAATTTCAACTGGAGACAGTGCCAAAAAGTGAAAGTGTGGGCTACATTAGTTTTATAGGGGGTGTAATAGTTTTATAGGATTTTCCTCTTTAACGTATTACCTGAGAGTTGAATATTAATATTCAACTTGAATATTAACCTGTACTATAAAACTATTATATTAAATATATATTTAAACTATAAATATACATGTATTTTTGCATGAAGATGTTGATATATGAAGATATTGATATCATCTAAATTCATTCATTAATTTATAAATAACCTTTAACAGAAATCTAGATATTAACTGCTTGATAGTAAGTATGCTAGAGACAGTAAAGGGTGAGAAGTTTTTTTGGGGGGGTGTGGTACATTCTCTTGTTGGTTTGTTTTCTTTCTTTGTAGCCATTTGTTTTGCTGTATTGTGGTGATTATATGATAGGACCTCACTTGGGGCCTAATTACCGTATAGCTGTCTTTACTCTCCAAGGAAGCGATACGGAAAAACAAGTCTTGTTCTGAAAGGCCCCATCCTCCCCTGTGTTTCCCCTCCCTCACTCTTTTCCTGTGTGTTTGCTTCCCTTGCGGGACTCCACTGAGGAGTTTTGAATTTTGGATAAAATGCACTACTTCACAAGTTATTTATCTCTATTTAACTTTAGGATGCTTTGTCAACCATTAAGCTTATCCAGAATAACTATTTAAGCTTAAATTAGACACAGTCTCAGGACTGCATTGATTTTAGCAGATGTTTTAAATTACTCTGTAGGATATGATGAGCAATTAAAAAAAACAATTAATTTTTTTCTTTTATGTAATATTTTACCTTCTTCACTGACATACAAACATTTTTAATTTAATTTTGGTTGGAAAAGTAATGTTTGGAAAACTAAAATGTTTTTTTTACTGACCCAATAATGCGAAAGTTAAAAATAAACATCTAAGACAAAATCTGTATAAAAAATTAGAGTGCCTAAGTCTTTTGCACAGTACTGTGTAAGCAGATGCAAACATGAACATTTTTGGTATGTTTGTATTTCATCTTATATGCACCATGAGCACTTTTTATTTGTCCTGCTTCATGCATTACTCTTTCTTTCTCTGAGCCCTTGTTGAAAACCTCACTCTGTAAAATGAATCCAGCAAACAGAAAGGAGACCTCATGCTAATTCATAATCTGATGAATAAACATGTGTTTTACATATGTATCAAGTGGAATTCAGAATTTTCATTCAGTGCAGTGAAAACCTGAGTAATTATTACAAAAGTCTCTTTATCCACAATCTTAATCGTTCTTTTCATCATTTTACCAACTGCATGGGCTGTAAAATGTAAAAGTCAGTAAATAGGAAAATAACACATTTTGTTGCAATAAAGTAAATGACATGACTTTTTCCCCTCTCTTTTCACAGGAATTTTTTGAGCACGCAAAACAACTTTGGGATGATGAAGGCGTGAAGGCCTGCTTTGAACGGTCCAACGAGTACCAGCTTATCGACTGTGCCCAATAGTGAGTACTTCCTCCTCTGCTGTGATCTTTAGTGGTATAAGTTGTACACACTGGACATGACTGAAATTAATCAAATCAATAAACATTTTCTTTATCTCAGCATGGTTTTGCTTTGTACATCCTGAAATGGCAGTAAATCTTTCATGGCATTGTAAGAATCACAAATAAACAGATAAGAAATATAGTATATGTGATTTTTAATGATCGTTACTGTATATACAGTGGATCAGTGGTTTTAAATGAAGAAGAAGTTACATATGTATGTTTACATGGAGAATTAGAGTTGTAGCAGTGAATCATAGTTTGACAGAAGGTGTGTAGGGAAACCTTACGGTATTCAGTCGTAAAAAACTGCATGTCTACTGCATGCAGTGCAAATATCTCCCTTGCTATCCTCATCATTGCCTCGCTGCTTGATGGACATGTCTGTCTAAAAAAAGGGATGTGAATGAACCTGTCAGTCATGAAATCGTGGCTTTCAGACAAATTGTCTTCTCATTCTAGTAGGCTGCTCTTTGTAAACTTTGTTCAAAAAAGGCATTCTGAGTGAAATATTGAATATGAATTATGGTAGGCTTATGAAGTTAAAGCATTCCTTATTTTTTTTGTCTATTACAGTGGCATCCATTGACACTCAAATGTGCTTAAAAAAAAAAGTAGTCATCTATAAATACAGAGTTGATGCTCAAAATTAGTGGCAATGTGCATTAGAGGAAAAAGAGGGTTGTGGCAGCTGTTGTATGGTATATGGAAACTTTCTTTCTAGAGACTTTCTGCCTTGCAGTATTTCTTTTATTTTTGTGTTTGTATTCATTAAGTGTTGGGTCATAGAGGATGGGAAAACCAGTTGTTTATTTTTTGTCCATGTTGTTCAGATGGAACTATATGTAGGCAGTACAATGTGAATGAATGCGGTTGCATACAGACAATGGAAAGATGTCTTCTGTCCTGTTGGTCACCGCTATGTGGCTGCTGCTTGTAATTTGCATATAGTGAAACCACCTCAACTTTTTTCGGCACATCGTGATTGAAGTTCTCACCACTCACTATCCCATAATCCCTCACACATTTTTTTCAGCTACTTCTCGCTGGAAATGAATGGGAGTGAAATTTCAGGTGACAGATTTGCATACAGTGGACACATAAAGTCACACAAAGCATATTCAGATTAATTTAAGTAAGAATCTTTGGATCAATGTTCATATTCCTTACACGCTTGATGACTAACTTATTGATTACCTGAATGATTAAAGGAGAATAAAAGACTCTTGTCCAAAACTATGATTTTATAGCAATGCAATTAACTTTTATTTTAACCTCCACATCATCAGAGGTTCAACCTGTATAATTCAAATAATGTGAATTAAGATGAATAAATGAATAATAAGCTGAGATATTGAGTTAAGTTACCCAATATATATCTTATGCTATCTTAATTATTTGATGTTCATTATGATTATATGCATTATGTATGAAAAATACACAAAATCTATTCAGATGTTGTGGATCCCCTCAATGCGTGTGTGCGTGTGCGTACACGCGTATGGGTGTGTGTGCTCGTGTACACATGGAAATGCAAATACTGTATGATGGAGGGAAAACAACAGGGAATTGTTCTTTCAGCTTTAAATGACACGTGATCCTCCATTCTCTTGACAGGTAGGAGTAAGTCAGAGCATCTCAGCTTGTGTTGTTAGGTGGTGCCACTCTAGCAGTGTTTTCTTCTAGCGGAGAGTGAAGCAGCAGTTGTATCATAACCTGTTGTCCCTGGGGTTGTGTTACATGTGTTCCCACAGACGAGTCAATCTCACACCTCATAATGCACTGCTGTCTTATTAAGATCAGTTTGTGTGATCCATAATGCATATGTCTGCCTACAAATAGGTGTTGTACATCAGTCTACTTTCATTACATATTTTGAGATGCTTTTCCTCTCTCACCCAATTCTGGAAACCTGCCAAAAATTAAGGTAGCATGGAAAATTAGTCTTTTAGCAGAACACCAATCCTATTCTGAAGATATATTCCAGTTTTCCAGCTAACTGTTTTGGAAAATGAGTCAAACTAATTGAGAGAAATTGCCTAATTACCTATTTTTCGCTATCTTACACTATAACCAGGCTTAGAGTCTTTGTATCTAAGAAATATAGAAGGTGTGTTAGCTTCAGCCTATGTGCTACTGTACACCGATAAGCCATAACATTAAAACCATCTGTCTAATATTGTGTAGGTCCCCCTTGCGCTGCCAAAATAGCTCTGACTTTTCGAGGCATGGACTCCACAAGACCTCTGAAGGTGTGCTGTGGTATCTGGCACCAAGATGTTAACACCTGATCCTTTAAGTCTTGTACGTTGCAAGATGGGGCCTCCATGGATCGGACTTGTTTGTCCAGCACAGATGCTCGAGCGGATTGAGATCTGGGAAATTTGGACTCTTTATCATGTTCCTCAAACCATTCCTGAACAACTTTTGCTGTGTCGCATTATCCTTCTGAAAGAGGCCACTGCTATTAGTGAATACCGTTGCCGTGAAGGGGTGTACTTGGCTGCAACAGTGTTTAGGTAGGTGGTAAGTGTCAAAATAACATCCCTATGAATGCCAGGGCCCAGGGTTTCCCAGCAGAACATTGTCCAGAGCATCACACTGCCTCTGCAGGCTGGCCTTCTTCCTATAGTGCATCTTGGTGCCATCTCTTCCCCAGATAAGCAACGCACACACGCCTGGCTGTCCACATGATATAAAACAAAACGTGATTCATCAGACCAGTCCACCTTCTTCCATTGTTCCATGGTCCGGTTCTGATGCTCATGTTTTTCAGCTATTTGTGCTACAGTAGCTCTTCTGTGGGATTGGACCAGACGGGCTAGCCTTCGCTCCCCATACACATCAGAGTTGCCGGTTCACTGGTTGTTCTTCCTTGGACCACTTTTGGTGGGTACTAACCACTGCATACTGGGAACACCCCACAAGAGCTGCTGTTTTGGAGATGGTCTGACCCAGTTGTCCAGCCATCACAATTTGGCCTTTGTCAAAGTCGCTCAGATCCTTACGCTTGCCTATTTTTCCTGTTTTCAACACGTCAGCTTTGAGAACTGACTGTTCACTTGCTGCCTAATATATCCCACCCCTTGACAGGTGCCACTGTAACAAGATAATCAATGTTATTCACTTCATCTGTTAGTGGTTTTAATGTTATGGCTGATCAGTGTATATCAGACATTATTCTACAATCAGAGTCTTTGAGAAGATACTGTGTATATGCCAAGCTATATTGAAGGAAGTTGGTAAAAATTTTAGCTTTGGCTAAATCAAGATAGGCTGTGTAATCTAGAGCAGTGTTTGCTAGTCAGTGTACTATAGAGATTTGTGTTTTTATGTTCAGTTTTCTTTATTTTTCAAAGATCTTTAACTGTTAAGGAAATGAAAAGGGAAAACAAGAAAAATAATATGCATTACAGAGCCTGTGCGAAAATTCAGGAATGTCTAAACGAATGGATCCACCATGACCCTGACCATGATAAACGCTTAGTGAAGATGAATGAATGAATATCTTAACTCTATATTCCACTGACAACAGAATTTACATACATTTAAAATGTGTATTTAAAAATTTCCTGATTTCATTTTTCATTCCTGATTTCAGATTTCATTTAGGCAATTTGAGAATGGGATTATTATACTAATTAATCAATAAATACAGTTAGATTGTAAATTAACATTTTATGACTAAATTATGATTTTAAAGACTTGTTTATTTGACTGATAAATGATGGGATATTTTAGCTTAGTTGTAATCTAAGTAGGCTCATGAGGGCTATAGTGATTAGAGCACTTGGTTCACAACTGAGTTGTTGTTTGTTTATATCCCTCCCAGGGGGGACTCGCTTACATCAGATCTGATGATGTTTGTCCCTGAGAATCAGATGTAAAGGGAACAAAAGTGCAGCAATGAAGCCTCATTAATAGACTTCATGAGCATATTGGTTGAGATGAATATTGTAAAATATTCGTACATTAAAAACACAACTACAAAGTAATTGTATTTTGATGTGTACATGAGTATCATGATAGGTGAATTGTACTGTACTAAAAATTAATCCTAGTCCTATTACTCTATGAAAAAAAACAAAACATACTCTTTGGCTACTAATTCAGCCAGTCTCATTTCCGTGCATACTAACTTTATTAACTATAAAACATCTAGTTAATATCCATACAAATTTCTATTAATACCACAATCATTACTAGTCAGAGACTGCCTAATAGTCTTGCTTGCTCTTCATACATACAAATTATTTTAATGAAAAAAGAATGAAAAAAAAAAGATAACCCCACTCCTAAGCTTTTAGCTACCATGTTCCACAGGGAACATGCAAGTAATATAAGAAAAGTTAAGAATGTGTTCTTAAATAGTTTTTCTCCCCATCCCACCATCACTCCCTACACCGCAATGACATCTAAATGTTTAAAGATACAGGCTGTTTTCAGATTGCCTGATGGAGTTGTGTGAACTAAAAAAGCTGAACTAAAATATTTTTCAGTCAAGCTTGCTTGAGTCATTAAATGGCCAGACCTAGAACTTAAATTTTTGTAGTGTGATACATTTCTGAAACCTGGACATAAACACTGCCTGATTATTTCAAGTTGCTGTGTCAAAGAACATGGTAATATCAATATTGAACTAGCCCACAGGCATTCAATAGTGACCAATACAGGATATTAATGCACTCTCTCCCCCTCACTTGCTTACTCTCTCTGTGTCTCTTAGGGCTATGAATATGTCTGTGTTTGAATTGATTGAGTGCTATATCTGGCAACACATTCCAGGCTATTGGAACATGCAGAGTACAAAGTTAAATGTGCTCTAATGCAATAGAAAAAACATAGTCTGCTTGTTAGTGAGCTACATTTTTATTCACACAATCATGTTTGATCATGTCAGTAGTTGGCTTTCTTTGTCTCTTCAGATGCTTCCTGATTTCCTGGTTGACCTCTTGCTTTTACTTGCTTCTATAACTTGGATAACTGCATACAATTTGTCAAGCATAAATATTGCAGTATAATTGTGAAACCTTTGAAAGTTTGATTCAAGTATTTCTTTCCAACCTTCTGAATAATAGTACAGCACAAAACTCTGTTTCTTTCTCCAGCTCCCTTCAGTAGGAAGTATTGTAGATTGTAAAGACTGATAAGGGCCTGGTCCTGCTCACCCTGACTACAGAGAGCACAGTGTTCTCCAGACTGTGAGACACAGAATAAACACATAGCTAGCTGCCATAGATACACACAAACTAGAGGTGCAGAGGATAGGCCTGTTTGAATAGATTGGAATTTGTAGAGGGAGAATTTCAATAATTAAAAAGTTCCCTAAATTGTACACAAATGTTGTACGTGTGAAGTAATGCAAAGTAAAAAAAAATGGCATTAATGTGCATTAATTCTAAACTTACAAACAGTAACAGTGAATCACCTTAGCCACTGCATTCAATATCTACATTGATAACAGCAGTGTGTGTACTTTACCATTCTCACAAGGCACGTTAAGTGGAAATGTCCATTCATACACCAGTGTAGCATTAGAAAAATTATACCAATATGCAATCAATCAGTCAGTTTTATCTATCTATCGATCTGTCTAGCTATAGAGTTACAAAAATGGCTCTAATGCTGAGGAGGCATTTTATTGGCATAGTTTGGGTACACTAGTCTCTTGGGGTTGCTCTGGCTAATCACCTTTAACTAATGTTGGAACATTTCTATGCTATTAGGAGTGGTCTCTTCCAGGCTGACAAAGCCATAGCTTAAACCAGAAACCACTCTGCATTCTCCTGCCTTTACAGTCCCTCAATCCTTCTCCCCAGTCCCCATACCACCATCAGTTGAAGGCATGATCTGCACTCACAATTACCATTTGAATCTCAGTGGCTCTACTTTAAAGCTGTTGTGCTGGTCTAGAAATATATCTGGAAAACCGATCTGGAAAAGTATGAGAATTAAAAAAAACAATTAAAAAATGGTATGTATATTGAAATTCTCTTGTCAAGTAAGCTCCAAGACACTAAAATTTTAAATAAATAAAGTTACTTCATTCATCTTCAGTAACTACTTTGTCCCGGTCAGAGTCATGGTGGATCCAGAGCCTATCCAGGTAACAGTGTTCACAAGGTGGGAGAATCCAGCCTGGATGGGACGCCAGTCCATCGCAGGGCACCATTCGCATGCACATTCACACCGAGAGGCAATTTAGCGCAACCAATCTGCCTACCAGCATGTTTTTGGACAGTGGAAGGAAAAACAGAAGAAACCCATGTGAACATGGGGAGAACATGTAATATGCCATACAGACAGTAACCTGAGATCAGGATCAATCCCTGGAGCTATGAGGTGGCAATGCTACCTGTGGCTACACTCTGTTAACGTCCCTTATAATTATTTTTTAAAAATAGTACTAGTCAAGATCATTTAAAAACCCTGAATTTCTATTTATGATAAAACTATAAGAACCTTCCCAAGTTTGAGCAATGGATTTTCTGGTTTCCAGTTTGAATCTGCCTTTCAGTGAAAGATCAAATGATATAAAAAGTTTCACTTAATACGGCCATTGTGAACATTTCAAGGAGTTAAATTATTTGCAGAGCCTTTTTGAATCAGACGTCCCTTAGTTTACCAGCCACACAGTCCATCCCACATATCCGAAAACAGCGAGGTCTGTTTGTGTATGTAAGCTACTGATTTGTGGCACATATAAAGGAAGAAGAAGAGGGACAAGCAATGGGGTAGAGAATGGGACGTGGCTACACACAGAGACCCACTTGAGTCATCTGAAGCAGTGGAAAAAGTGAGCATCTACTTCAGGTTGAATTTAGGATGTCTCTCCCTCTCCCTTTGCCTTCCTCTTCATTTCTCTCTGTCTCTCCTTTCCTCCTCCTGTAAGCATATATAAACTAGCTGTTGTGCTGGGCTAGACTGTTGCTAATTTTAGTGCCTCTTTGTGGAGCTCTACCCAGTCTTCGATCACATGGTCTTGGTCCAATCAAAGGGAGAATCCGGCCAATGGCCAGTAAACAAAGGAAGGTCAGCAGCAGAAGGTACAGAAAGAGAAGAGAAAGCGAGTGAAAAAGTGAAAGACTGAGTCAACACATAGGTGCATTTTTGTTTTTGTACTAGCTACGGGCTTGTAACCACATATTTGTTCATATGTGAGTCTTGTGTTTACATGAAGATACACAGCCACACACATACTGACACACACACACCATTGAAAGGGCTGGCTCTGAGAGAAAATTTCACACACACCAAAATATTGCTTACAGATGTAATATAAATGTAACTTACACATGTACCATGTGCTACATGTATCATATGAGTTCAATCCTGATTAAATGAACTGCACATCTATAAGGTAATACATTCCTATTGAACAGCTGGCAGCTGACTGTACGTTCAAACCCACACACACGAATACACACACTTGAGGCATTTCATCACTATCTAAAATGTCTTAGGCAACATGTGTGATATGTGAATTTCTGAGTGTATTGACAGCTTCTCAGAATGATGGTTCAGATGAGGAGATAAGTCAGAATAAGAGGAAACTAAACTTATACATGGATGCAGTTATATGTTTATATGTAAGATTGCACTGAGTTGCCAGGTTTTAGGGATATTATATATTTTTTGGATGTACTTTATCAACAAGCAACTTGCTCGAATACTGGTCATGCGTATCTTTACAACAAAACGCAAGTCACATGCTGTCTGAAGTACTGATTTATGTAGCGCACTTATAAGGGTTCCTCAAACCGGATGCTGTCTGTGCGAGTTTGTGTAACGACTGCTGTCTTGCCCAGTTAGAGAGAGGAAGAGGAGGAGCCCTATTTATCGACCTGCCAGTTAAAGTTACCATGGTGATCCAGCTGTGGGCCCTAACTGCATGGTCTTTTTTCTTTTTCTATCTATATCTTTCTATCCCATATTCTGTTTCTCTTTCTCTTTCTTCTTCTTCTTTCGGCTTTTCCCTTCAGGGGTCGCCACAGCGAATCATCACTCTCCACCTATCCCTATCTTCTGCATCCTCATATATTCTGTTTCTCTTTAACTTCTCTTATACCTCTGTGTAAATTTTGTTCACAGTTGGCTTAGTGAGCATAGATTGTAGCAGATACTGTATCTAATATCTATGCCCTGGCACAGGAAGAGCCATTTATAGTCTATGAGCAGTCTGCTTGCATCCTGCCTCCCTCTCTTTCTCTCTCTCTCCCTCTCTCTCACACACACACACACACACACACACGTATGTGTATGTGTATACATATGTGTATGTGTGTGTGTGTGTATGTGTGTGTATATATATATATATATATATATATATATATACAGTGCCTTGTGAAAGTATTCGGCCCCCTTGAACTTTGTGACCTTTTGCCACATTTCAGGCTTCAAACATAAAGATATAAGACTGTAATTTTTTGTGAAGAATCAACAACAAGTGGGACACAATCATGAAGTGGAACGAAATTTATTGGATATTTCAAACTTTTTTA
>CM040996.1:9152090-9166213 GCA_022985145.1 Pangasius djambal
TGAGAGCGGCCCATTCTTTCACAAATGTTTGTAAAAAACAGTCTGCATGCCTAAGTGCTTGATTTTATACACCTGTGGCCAGGCCACTTGGCCTGGCCACAGGTGTATAAAATCAAGCACTTAGGCATGCAGACTGATTAGGACACCTGATTCTGATCATTTGGATGGGTGACCGAATACTTTTGGTAATATAGTGTATTTGGACAAAGTGACATAATTGTAAAATATAACCATAATTTTAATACTTGGGTGAAAATCCTTTTTACAGTCAATGTCTGCCTGAAGAACCGTTTGGTTTGCTGGGGATGGTGCCACCTGGGGGCTGTGGAGATGGTTTGGGGATCACATATGGGGAGCTGTACTGTAATGGCTTGGGACTGCGATTGCTGTAGTGGCTTTGGGGCTGCAGTTGCCACGAGCAGCTTCGTACTCAGGACTCCATCAGTGGACAGTGGATAGATTTTAACCAACCGGACGTCTTGCGGAAACTGTGATGAATTTGTTGGTTGCACAATTGCATTACTTGTCCTTATAGTACACAATAATAGAAGGGATTTATTTATTTAATCGCACTATCTGTTGCACCCAGATGAGGATGGGTTCCCTTTTGAGCCTGGTTCCTCTCAAGGTTTCTTCCTCATATCATCTCAGGGAGTTTTTCCTTGCCACCGTCGCCACTAACTTGCTCATTAGGGATAAATTCACAGTGATAAATTCAAATATTTATAATATATTTTTTGTTAATCCATTTATTTCTGTAAAGCTGCTTTGTGACAATGTCCATTGTTAAAAGCGCTATATAAATAAAACTGAATTTGAATTTAAAGTCTGGGGCCCATGTTCTCAAAACTCAAATTCTGAGTTTCCTCCCTGGAGATGAAAGGCCTTCACTGCAGCCAGCTTCAGTTGCTGCTTGTTTGTGGGTCTTTCTGCCTTCAGTCTTGTCTTCAGCATGTGAAAAGCATGCTCTGTTGGGTTGAGACCAGGTGACTGACTTGGCCATTGAATAATATTCTATTTCTTTGCCGTCAAAAAGTCTTGAGTTGCTTTCGCAGTATGTTTAGGGTCATTATCCACCTGCACTGTGAAGCTGCGTCCTATCAGTTTTGTAGCATTTGGCTGAATGTGAGCAGAGAGTACAGCCCTATACACCTCAGAATTCATCTTGCTACTTCTGTCAGCAGTCACATCATCAATAAACACCAGTGAGTCCGTTCCATTGGCAGCCATACATGCTCATGCCATAACACTGCCTCCACCATGTTTGACACATGATGTGGTATACTTTGGATCATGAGCTGTTCCTTTTTTCGCCATACTTTTCTCTTCCCATCATTCTGTTACAAGTTAATCTTGGTTTCATCAGTCCAAAGAATCTTATTCCAGAACATGGGAGGCTTTTTAGATGTTTTCTGGCAAAGTCTAATCTGGTATTTTCTGTTCTTGAATGTTACCAGTGGTTTGCACCTTGTTGTAAACCCTCTGTATTTACATTCATGAAGGCATCTCTTGATTGTAGATTTTGACAATGATACGCCTACCTTCTCCAGAGTATTCTTGACTTCTGTTGTGAAGGGGTTTTTCTTCACCAAGGAAAGGATTCTGCAATTATCCACTTTAGTTGTCTTCCGTGGTCTTCCAGGCCTTTCGATGTTGTTGAGCTCACCAGTGCTTTCTTTCTTTCTTTTTAAGAATGTACCCAACTGTTGATTTGGCCACACCTAAGGTTTTTGCTATCTCTCTTATAGATGTAGGTTGATTTTCATCCTAATGATGGCCTCCTTCACTTGCATTGAGATCTCCTTGGACTTCGTATTGGTAGCTCCAGTCGAACAGCTGCCAATTGCCAACTCAATACCTGATATCAAATCCAGACCTTTTATCTGATTCATCTGCTTGAAATAACAAGGGAATGGATTGCACCTTGTCAATTAACTTCGTGTCAGTCAATTGTCCAAATACCTTTTGAGCCCCTGAAAATGGAAGTACTTTGCTTAAAATGGCTGTAATTGCTAAATGATAAATGCCATGTTTTGTGGAACCTCTTAAAGCTGAAAGTCTACACTTCGACCACATCTTGATTATTTTATTTCAAATCCATTGTGGTGGTGTATAAAGGAAAAACTTTCTTTATATTGGCCAAACATTGGCCAAATACTTCTGGACCTGACTGTATATAGATAGGCTTTATTGGTCCCCAAGGGGAAATTTGGGCCCTACAGCAGCAAAAGACTGATGCACTAGACTTTATACATTCGGACAACAAAGTGCAAAATAACAGCAGTACAGTACAGTACATTACAGCAGTACAGTACATTACTGTTTGTCCAGTCCAATCTACAGTTGAGGTAGGTCCCCAGGTACCTGTAGGACCTGTAGCACCATCTCCACCTCCTCCCCCTAGATAGTTACTGGTCTTACGGATATTTAACATGCTGGAAATCCACCGCCAGTCCACCAATCTTCTGTATTCTGATCTTGCACCCAACAATAGAAGAGTCAGGCAGGTGGCATGAACTGGTGTTGTGCTGAAAGTCTGATATGTAGAAAAGGCAATAAGACTGTTCCCTGAGTGTTGCCCACCACCGTTTCCGACACAGTCTGTAGCCTTAGAAACTGTGGCCTGTTGGTCAGGTAGTCTATGATCCAACTGTAGGTACATCAGCGTTCATCATCCAACGTTTGTTTCCCAGTTGGACATGCAGGATGGTATTGAAAGTGCTGGAGAAATTTAAGGACTTCTTCCTCACTGTAGCTCCAGGTTTGTTCAGGTGTGAATGGCTCTGTGTACCATGTAGATCAGATCGTCCTCCATGCCTAAATGTGCCTGCTAGGCAAACTCTCGGGGGTCTTGGTGTACCATGCCCAGTGGTCTGAGCTGCAGGACTAGACTTTAAAAGGTCTCCAAGATGTGGAACTATACAAGAAGTCTTCCAGAGCTGAGGTACTTTCTGTAGTTTTAGAGAGAGAGAGCATGTGCTGTGGCACACCACAGGGGGCTGGCGCAGGTCTTCAGCACCCTGCTGGGGCTGATTCCATCAGGCCCCACAGCCTTGCCTGTGCAGTTTTCCCAGTTCTCTCCTCATTTGGTTAGTTGTAATAGTTATGTTGGGAGAAAGGGAAGGTGGAAGGTGCAAGGTTGGCAGAGATGGTGCCTTCAGTGGGGGAGTCATTAATGGACATAGGGGTAATGGACTACTGGGCTAGAATCTGTTATATTAAAAAAAAAAAAAAAAACTTAAAAAAAACCTTAAAAAATAAAAAAACAGATTCAGCTCATTAGCACTCTCCAAACTCCCCTCCACCATTTGGTTTCCAGCCTGTTTGTAGACGGTGATGGTTCTCATTCTACTGCTCACCTCCCTCACATTGTTTCCCCTTGCAGAGTTGTTTTTAAAGCTCTGACTGGGCTCACTTAATCTCCTCATCACCCACCCTGAAATAGCTGTGTATTGTAGATACTGCAAATCAGAAATGTGCACCACTTTTCTCATGGAAAGACAAAAACAAGAAAAACCATCTACCATGTTTCACCTCTATTTACAGAAATTCTGTCCCAAAAATCATGTGACTGAAACACTAGGCTATGCTCAGAATACACTTTTAGAATCGCAAACCCCCTTTCCCCAAATTCATATTTGCTTGATTTCACTGAACATAACTTTGGCCTACACTTTGAATGTACTGTGTAAATAACGATGACTCATGAATCTGACCAAAGTCATTTTTAAAGATAAAGTTTGTGAATTCAAACCTAGTACAGAGGTAAAGCTTTTGGTCTGTGGTCAGGACACAATTATGAAACTAGCTACATATATTTTTTATAAAAGCAAAGTGCATCCATTAATATTCATAAAGCTCATATAGTTCCTTCAGAGTAAACTAAAGACAACAATCAAAAACTCTTTTAATGTGGACAGCCAGAACAGGTTCCTCCACCTACTTCAAGACTATAGGACTGTCTATAGTGTCAAAGGAGCACTAAGAGGGCAAGACTCTTTGTTTCTTTTTGGTCACATGGTTGCTAAAAGCCACTGCTAACCACACTCTAACCTTTACATTCACAAACCACATGCAAATCTGCCTGCATAAACCTTCTTCTGTTACAGCAAAAAAGCACCTGTGGTGTGTTTTTGCATGGTTCACATAGGCATTCTGTTGACCTATGTTGGTACGGTCCAAAATAAGGTCGCTAGGGATACTAGTGATTGTTTGGGACTAAGGAATGTCTGAAAGTATCCAGCATGTCACACACATGTACGCAAAGGCTGTATGAATCCTTAATTCATGTGCATGGCAACACAGCAAGTATGTGTACATATTTAAATGAGGAGGGGTCCATAGGTTAATGCCAACCATGCAACTGCCTTCATTTCCAGGGAATCCCCATGTTTTTTCCAGAAAATTATGAATTATGAAACATTATGTATAACTACAGTAGCGAGCACTGATTTTCAGTCAAAACACAGCCACATCTGCACCAGGATTAGCTCTGAGTTTCTAAAAAAAAATTATAGTGAACATAATTATTTTTATAATGAGGGAATTATTATTCAGTAGGGCCTAATACAGTTCAGGTTGTAATAATTCCTGATATTACATTCAAAAACAGCTTTGTGTATTATTTGTTTTTCAGCTTCCTGGACAGAATCGATTCAGTACGGCAGAATGACTACACACCAACAGACCAGGTAGGGGTGCTTGAAAGTTTGTGCTTCTGTGTGTTTGCATTTGTGTGTGCTCGAAAGATGGATTGAAAACACTGTTATAAACAAGTTGGAGTAATCAGCGTGACAAATATACTGGCACTACTATATTTAGAAAGTAATTTTTATGCCTCCACCACTATTATGACTGCGTCTGCAAACCTTCGAGCATCTTATATATATAATATATATTTTTTTATTCCAAATTTATATTTTAGGACATCTGTAACATTTTGACATTTTATTAGTCAGTATCATATATGTAACATAAATGAGTAAAAATCTAAGGAATATTCCTTTCACTGAACTCGTATTTTTTGATACAGCTTTTCAAAAAGTCACGAGGAGTGTGTTTGAAAGGGCTTATCTCTTTCTGCTGTCACATCCAGCTTTGAACAATACATAAAGAATAAAACACAAAGGGGCATGGTACGGCCCTACACGAAGCAGACAGGCATGGATTATATTTGACACATAACTTTACTTTACGTACATCTGGAGAATTAAAAGCGACGTCCACTAGACAGCTTGTCAAAGCCAGAACATCCCTGTTTGTCTGGCTTACAAGTGGATCTGTAAAATGTTTAGCGATTTCATGCACAGCGATGTTAAATACACTGATGAGCTCTGTTAAAACTTTCCTCTGTTGTTGTTGTGATTGTTGTTCTGAGCTGCGTCTCAAATTCGAAACTAGATAGATAGATAGATAGATAGATAGATAGATAGATAGATAGATAGATAGATAGATAGATAGATGTGTTTTGAGACACAGTACTAGCTTAATGGAGGTAGATGGATAGGGAAATTTGTCTATTTTTTTTTTTATTGGTAAGGCAGTGTGTCAGGATAGTGAAAAAAGATTAAACAGCATGTACACTCTTCACTTGTTTGAATGTAACTCCCAGTAAGTGCTATATTTATAATATTAATTTGTAAAATAATATTATAACAAAAGGGGAGATTGTGAGTTTCTCTCACAACCCCATTTGTAAATTAATCGATCTAATGTATAGATCCAGAGTCAGCTGAGCTTTAGCATGGCTGCTTAAATAGAATAACTGCAGTCCCCTCTGAAAGTATTGGAACAGCAAGGCCAATTTTCTTTTATTTTTGCTATACAATTAATGCATTTGGGTTTGAGATCAGAAGATAAATGTAAGATGATAGATCAGAATTTCAGCTTTCATTTACTGATATTTACATCTAGATATGTTAAACAACTTAGAGCATGGCACCTTTGGTGGCAGACCACCCAATTATTAGGTGAGCAAAAGTATAGGAACAGATAGTCTTAAAGAAAAATTAAAGTAAATATTTGGTTCCACACCTCTTGCTTGCAATAACTGTGTCAAGCTGTCACATCACCAAACTGTTGCATTCTTTTTTTGTGATGCTTTTCCAGGCTCGTACTACAGCTTCTTTCACTTGTTGTTCGTTTCAGGGGTTTCTGCTTTTAGTCTCCACATTAGGAGGTGAAATGCATGCTCATGGGTTAAGGTCTAGTGAATAACTTGGCCAGTCTAAAACCTTCCACTTTTTCCCCCCAGTAAAGTCCTTGTTTGTGTTGGCAGTGTTTTTGGGGTCATTGTCTTGCTGCATCATGAAGTTCCTGCCAAATAGATTGGATGCATTTCTCCGTAAATTAGCAGACATAATGTTTCTGTAGACATATGTAGACAATTCTGCTGCCTTCATGAGTTGCATAATCAATAAAGATTAGTGAGCCCATTCCAGAAACAGCCCAAGCCAGGGCTCAAACCAAGAGTAGACATTCAGAGCTATTAATTGCTTAAACAATCAATCTAACAGGGCACACCTGGGCAACAAGAATTACCTGTCAGTTACGTGTTCCAATATTTTTGATCACTTGGGTGGGTTCAGAATGGGTGGGTTTGAACAGAAGTTGCCATGTTTTAAGTTCTTTAACACATTTAGATGTAAATATCAGGTAGTCAATGCTGAAATTCTGATCTGTTGTCTCATATTTATCTTTTGATCTCAAACCCAAATGTCTTCAGTTTATAAAACAAAAGAATTGGCCTTGCCGTTTCAGTACTTTCAGAGAAGACTTTAAGTTCCATGCTGTTCTGTACAATAATTTCCAGAAAAAAAAAAATTTTTCTGTCATTTATTTTCTTCTGTTTCTGTTTTCTCTCTTTGTGTAGGATTTGCTTAGGTGCCGAGTTTTGACTTCAGGGATTTTCGAAACACGATTTCAAGTAGACAAAGTCAACTTTCAGTAAGTCACTGTAGTCTTTATTTTTGTATGTTATCATAGTTAATGTTGTTAAATCAGTAAGGATTTGTGTTTGCTCTGTCAAAATGATTTAAACTTTGAAGGTAGACTGCATTCATTTCAAAGCATGATATCAAATGTCTTACCCACTTTGACCACATGAGGCCACTGTTGTAATAAATGCTTCAATTAGCCATCTTCTGATTGTGATTTAATGTATACTCTGTTCACTATGGCAATTGCAAATTAATCGTTTTAAAGGCATTTGTTTTGACCATGGAGACCTGATATTTTTGTCCCTGTCTCTGCCCAACTTATCTTTCTTTGTCTCTCAGCATGTTTGATGTAGGTGGTCAGAGAGATGAGAGAAGAAAGTGGATCCAGTGCTTTAATGGTGAATTTTACATTTGTAGACATTTGTGTCTTCAGCTGCACATTATATTTTAACAGTGAAAACAATCCTAATTGACAGTGTTGTATGGCTTTTGCAAGTCTGAAACAAATCCACAATTAGCATCAAATGCAAAAAGAGCCCATCTGGGTGACAGTGTTTTGTTGCTGTGTGTTGCTCCAGATGTGACGGCCATCATTTTTGTAGCAGCGAGCAGCAGTTACAACATGGTGATCAGAGAAGACAACAGCACTAACCGCCTGCGCGAGTCCCTAGATCTGTTCCGCAGTATCTGGAATAACAGGTTCCACCTCTTTCTCTATGTTTCCCTTTTTTTGATCCTCTTTATGTCTGACTACACTACTCCTGAATGGAAGTTTAATTGATAGACATTGCTCAATAACTAACAGTAATGTGCTATATTTGGGTTACATTTGTAGTGTTGAATAACTAGTGGAATTTCTAAACAGCCCTTCTCAAACCAGCCCTTCCTCAAAATTCCTGAGTATTTTTCTTTAACCACTTTACATATAGGCAATTTACAAATAGTTGCACTGTCAAATGTCTTATCAGACTTCTGTTGGGGTTGATAAAATATTTCCTTAATTCCTTTAATGTGTATGATTTTTCATTGTTTTGCAATTTAGTCATTTAGTTACATAAAGATTAAAATCATATTTTTGTATTGTAAGTACTTTTTTTATCCAGACAGTGTGGTACAGCATGTAATATGTAAAGACTGGGCGCCAGCATTTTGTTGTTAAATTCTGTTTGTTTGTTTACTTGTTCTTTCGTTCATTCATTTCAAGATTTTCTCCCAGATTTTGTCAGTTCCCAGTAGCGTGTTCTCCCCAATCACTCAGCAGCTACCAACTCCTAGCCATGGATGACTCTGGCAACATCAGAATTCAAACTTGTGATGACTCCATATAATAGGGCGTACTCTCTGTTTTTGCACCACTAAGGAGCCCCCTCCCCATGTCTGTGTGGTCACTTGAGTCAAACTAGCTAGAATCAGTTTACTACCATTCAATTCAGCACACCAATCTTTAGTAGTGGCTCATAACACTAAAAACTGGGGAAGTTCCATTTGGTAAAGGCAGAGTAAAAGGTAAATCAGTGCATGCTAGTGGGATCTGGAGGTCAAAATGATGACTTTCAGCTCCTAGTGGATCATGCAGTGGCATTTTGGGTTCAAGTTAACAAATCTGTGCATTCCAGTGCTTTGGAACCTTTTACTCTTTTTTCTGGTAACTGTTATTTCTGGTAACTGGTAGAGCTTCAGTATCAAGGGTGACAACGCTACCATGCAACTTCGCACATGTTTTTCCTCTTCCAAGACATGCCTTGTGTTTTGAAAAGATGGTTGAACTTCATATGTGTGTGTGTGTGTGTGTGTGTGTGTGTGTGTCTGTGCTCATTTCCCCTTCAAAATCTGTCTATTGATCTTGGCCCAGGCATGTAATACCTCACTCTAAAGACATTGCAGGCTGTGATGACCATTAGGTACATATATTATACAGCTGTCTGTATGACACAGTGAATGAGCATTTAGAGGTACTGAGGCACATTATTTTGTGTTAAATGTATGTCTTTCCACCTCTCCCCTCATAGCTTCATTAAGCTATTCCTGGGGAAGAGGGAAAAGTTGCTATTGCTGGCCAGGTACCAATTCGAGCCTTGGTGGAAAACCTCTTCTCTGGCGTACCAGACACAACAAAGCAGCAAGTATGGGCAAATTGGCTGTGAGAAATTCTAAACACATGAAATAAACTCTTTTTAAACCCTGGCTACATGGAAACATTGTAAAAAGTTGCTATTGCTGGCCAGGTACAAAGTCAGTAGGAAGGTAACCTTTTTGCAAATGTGAGTGGCCCTGATTTACTAAATGTTTGTGTGTAAAAATATGCTTGACAACACCTGCAAAAAAAAACAAAAAACTGCAAGCTGTTTTACTGACACACTCAACAGAGGATTGCATATGAAATTTGAAGCATTTTTACATACATATGCAAGAAAAAAAAAAGGTTGGTGTCGATGCAAATCAATTAATTTTACTGAGCCTTAAATTAACTTTAAAGTGCAGTTGCAATTTAATATGTCCAGAGACCATGTATTATATTGGTGAAAGTTTTCACCATTTGAAGACAAAATTTTACCATTTAGTAAGTCTTAATAATGAGAAGGTTTCTCAAAATGAATCCTTACTCATGGTAATTTTGGTTTAGTAGTTATTCACCCCATTTGCACATATCCAAAGCCAACAGCATTTAAACAGATCCTTTGAAAAAATTTCCATTTGCATGCACTTTAATAACATAACGCTCAATAATCTCTACACAGTTTTATTCATTTATTCGTATTGTATTTTAAACAGACCTACCTCATTGTCTTTAATCTGTGTTATACTTGAGTTTCAAAATCTTCTGGGAATCTCTTTGATTTAGAACAATTGCTATTTAGAACAATTAGTTCATACAAAAGCCTCAATTAAATATTGTTTTCTCCCACTATTTTGCACATGACTTACTTCACTTTATTATACTTTATAAATCACCCACAATACACCCACTATCTGTGTGTGCAGTTTATTCCATTGCACATGAAAACTAGTGTGCCTTATTTTGGCTCTTAGTAAATCGGGATGTCAGTGTAACAGAATAACACTTAGTTGCGCACATGTTTTGAAAGCATAAAAATAAACTTGCCATAACTTTTGCTAGATACACTATATTGCCTAATGTTTGTGGACACCTGACCATCACAACCATATGTGCTTTTTGAACATCCCATTTGAAGTTTATCCCCCAATTTACTGTTATTACAACCTTCACTCTTCTGAGAAGGCTTTCCGTTAGATTTTGAAATGTGGTTATGGGGATTTGCCCATTCAGCCAGAAGAACATCAGTGAGGTTGGGATCTGATGTTGGGCGAGGAGGCCTGGGGTGCAGTCAGCATTCCTGTTCATCCCCAAGGTGTACAGGGGGGTTGAACTCAGGGCTCTGTGCAGGCCACTTAAGATCTTCCATGTCAACCTTGGCAAATCATGTCCTTATGGACCTTGCTTTGTGCACAGGGGCATTGTCATGCTAGAACAGTTTTGGACCCCTCAGTTCCAGTGAAAGGAAATCCTAAGACAATGTGCTTCAGACTTTGTGGCAACAGTTTGGAGAAGGCCCATATATCAGTGTGATGGTCAGGGGTCCACATACACTATATGGTATAATGAAAAGTATCATGGATAACACAATTACTATACAAAATAACCAACATTTCTGGGTGTATTTTAATGTGTCTTATAAAATCTGATGTTATTTTGCCAATGCCTTTTACTTTGATGCTGCATTTATTGCACATCACACTTTGCTTATATCTATCATATTGAAAGCTTTTGTAACCGAAAGTTAAATTAATGTTGAAATTAAAGCAGGGCCATTTCCAGGACTTAAAAAAAAGCATAAAATATTGTACTCCTGTACAACCTTTTTTTTAAATACATTTTAACATCTACAATCACCATTTTTAGCCGTTGAACCTACTGTTAGAACCGCAGCACATCCAGACTAAGTCGTCTTTATTAACTAATTTGTCTGGTACAAAACCTATGTTTTTAACAACAAATTTGGGTCAAACAGGTGTATTCCACGTCAGTAGATCCCCTAGGCCTCCACCAAAACCTGAGATCAGGACAACTTCCTGTGGCAGGGTTGAACTGAACAATCAAAACAATATACTCTACCTAATAAAAGTATAGTTTGGACACTGAGTCCCTTGAAGTATAATGTTCTTTATTAGATTAAAGCCTTATACAAATATTTTCTCCTGGTTAAAATGTCAATAATCTCAAGTCTTACTGCGTTACTGAATAGTAACTCAAACAAAAACATTTGTGTAATGGAGGGTCTTGTATTGGTCACTTTTTTATTGAAGTGAAGTGACGTGTGGCCAAGTATGGTGACCCATCCTCGGAATTTGTGCTCTACATTTAACCCATCCAAGTGCGCGCACACACACTGTGAACACACACCCGGAGCAGTGGGCAGCCTTTTTTTGCTGTGGCACCCAGGGAGCAGTTGGGGGTTCGGTGCCTTGCTCAAGCACCTCACCTCAGTCATGATATTGAGGGCGGAGGAGAGCGCTGGTCATTCACTCCCCCCCACATACAATCCCTGCCGGACCTGAGACTCAAACCCACGACCTTCAGGTTCACCTTCAGGTCCAAGACTATAACCATTAGGCCACGACTGCCCCCTTGTAGGTCATAATAATAATTGATTATAGAATAGAAATTATCATGACACATCTGCATGGTTCCACACACAGTAGGCAGAAAGACAGTATTCCTGTCTGAATAATCTCTCCTTGTTGGAAAGAGAATGAGTGAAAATAACCAAGCTCTTAGCTGTGTTAGCTTTCTAAAAATGCATACATTCTATCTATTGTGTGTGTGAGTAAACAAAACCCCTCTGTGTGTAGAGCATTTTGGTAATAGAAATAGAAACACTACATCAGTGTGAGTATATGGTGCTTTGGTATTTGATTTTCCATATTTTTTAAGGTTAATTATAGGCTGTAGACTATTCCAGATCCATTCATGTCAAGATAAAATACTTTTTAATTTATTCAAATACAGTATGCCCACCCTGTCAAATACAAAAAAAGATAAGTATATTTCCATTGCATTGTGGTGACAAAAGTTGCATTTTCAGATAGATATTGTGTCCTCTATTTTCTATAACATTAATCCTTAGTTATTGTTAAAATCATTTTGGAAAAAAAAAAGGTGTTTGTTAACCAAATCTACACCATTTGCACATTCTGCTCTATAGAATATCTAACAACAAATATATTTGATGTTGTTTATTAAAAAAAATCACTTAAAATGTTTTAATTACTTATAGGAATTATTTGTTTACTTTGATAAAATATGAAGATGACAGGGTGGTTAAGGATATGACACACTCTGGCTTTTTGGTTAACAATAGTGCTTTTGATATGCTGTTCAACAGCAATATCCAACCTTGTTTGTTGCTTGCTTGTTTGTTCCTTGTTTGTTTGGTCGAATACCACAGAGCAAAAACATTATCTAGATAAATGTACGTTGAGCAAAAATGTTCTCTACAAAGTGCAAAGTAAGCTAAAAGACTATGACATTTTAAGTAGACCATGACTGTGAGATAAACAAAACTTAAGCTATTAGATATAAAATATAGATTGAACAAAAGGTATAACAACATGACATCAGCTACATGAAAAACAGTCAGATATATACATTAGCCACCAAAATATTTGTAAAATATATTTGTAAATATATATAATGTATATATTATTATGTGTGTACATGTACCATCAGGTCCGGAAGTATTTGGACAATGACAGAGTTTTTGTGACTTTGCCTTTATACACCACCACAATGGCCTTGAAATAAAACAATCAAGATGTGACTGAAGTGTAGACTTTCAACTTTATTTTAAGAGGTTCCACAAAAATATTGCATTTACCATTTAGGAATTACAGCCATTTTCAACAAAGTATCTCCATTTTCAGGGGCTCAAAGGTATTTGGGTTCCACAAAGTGACATAATTGTAAATATAACCATAATTTTAATACTTGGATGAAAATCCTTTACAGTCAATGAAGTCTGGAGCCCATGTTCTCAAAACTCAAATTCTGAGTTTCCTCCCTGGAGATGCTTTGCCAGGCCCTTACTGCAGCCACCTTCATTTGCTGCTTGTTTGTGGGTCTTTCTGCCTTCAGTCTTGTCTTCAGTAAGTGAAAAGCATGCTCTATTGTGTTGAGATCAGGCGACTGACTTGACCATTGAAGAATATTCCCATTTCTTTGCCTTCAAAAAGTCTTGAGTTGCTTTCACAGTATGTTTAGGGTCATTATCCACCTGCACTGTAAAGCGGCGTCCTATCAGTTTTGTAGCATTTGGCTGAATGTGAGCAGAGAGTATAGCCCTATACACTACAGAATTCATCTTCTACTTCTGTCAGCAGTCACATCATCAATAAACACCAGTGAGCCCGTTCCAATGGCAGCCATACATGCTCATGCCATAACACTGCCTCCACCATGTTTGAAGGCGTCTCTTGATTGTAGATTTTGACAATGATACACCTACCTTCTCCAGAGTATTCTTGACTTCTACTGATGTTGTGAAGGGGTTTTTCTTCACCAGGGAAAGGATTCTGCAGTCATCCACTTTAGTTGTCTTCCCTGGTCTTCCAGGTCTTTCAGTGTTGTTGAGCTCGCCAGTGCATTCCTTCTTTTTAAGAATGTACCAAATTGTTCATTTCGCCACTCTTAAAGTTTTTTCTGTCCCTCTGATAGGTCTCTTTTGTTTTTTCATCCCAATGATGGCCTCCTTCACTTGCATTGGACTTCATATTGGTAGCTCCAGTCGAACAGCTGCCAAATGCCAACTCAATACCTGATATCAACTGCAGACCTTTTATCTGCATCATTTGTCTTGAAGTAACGAGGGAATGGACCACATCTGGCCAATTAACTTCTTGTCAGTCAGTTGTCCAAATTGAGCCCCTGAAAATGGAAGTACTTTGCTTAAAATGGCTGTAATTCCTAAATGGTAAATGCCATATTTTTGGTACCTCTTAAAATAAAGCTGAAAGTCTACACTTCGATCACATCTGGATTGTTTTATTTTAAATCCATTGTGGTGGTGCATAAAGGCATATATATATGTGTGTGTGTTTATATATATATATATATATATATATATATATATATATATATATATATATATATATATATATATATATATA
>CM040996.1:9180944-9202622 GCA_022985145.1 Pangasius djambal
CCAAAATTTGAGTATTTTTCTATGTTATGTTCATGTTTATGTTCATAAACTTTTTATTTAATAAAATATGTTTTCATAGTTTGTGTTGTCCCTTATTATCAATGCAAAATGGTCACTAACTAAAGAGGATTTATGCTGATATTGCCCAAAAACCCTATTTTGTTCAGGCGTTTCCAAACTTTTGCAGGGCAGTGTATATATAAATAAAATGTACAATAAGTGTAGTTACACACACACTGCGGCCTGTGTTCAATTCCCGGCCAGGGAACCAACCCCAGCCAACAGTGCATTCTCAGTGCCAGGAGGTTGCGTCAGGAAGGGCATCCGGCATGAAAACTGTGCCAAATCAAAATATGCAGACCAATGAGCCGCGGTGATGACCCCTAACGGGAGCAGCTGAAAGAGGAACAACAACAAGAAGTGCAGTTACATACAGCAATTCTTGATAAAATGTCTAGTTATGTTAGCTAACAGGCTCATATCAATTCAGCTCCTCTTTGCTTGTGGTTGCGAAGTCAATTTAGGAGATTCTGTTCTTTTCTTTTTTTCTTTTTTTTTTTTAAATATTGCTGGAATGACTGTTTTTTCAGAACTTTCCATGATGGGATTTTCATCAGCTCTGCTCATTTGTCCCTCTTATAGTGTTCTGGTTTGAAACGTTGGCTACACACCAAAAATGGCTAATTTTTTTCCCCCTGTATTGACAAAAGCTGCTAACCATTTCCTCTAGAGGTCCACATCATTTAAAGTAAAATGTTTTTTTTGTTGTTGTTGTTGTTGGGTTTTTTCACACTGTCTTGACTTTCAGACTTTCACTAAAATTCTCTCAGATGGACTAAGTACATGTTGTTTTGTATGCATGCAGTTACTGCGTATAAAGGTCAATGGGCATGAAGGAAAGATGCATTGGGGGAGGGGGTGTGAGAGGGAATCCCCATTTTACTTTTGTATTTACTACTGGGTAGTAAAGTAACTGAGCTTTGTGCTGAAACAGAATAAAATAGTAAAATCTGCCAAAATGGCGAGGCAGTGTAGTTCAGTACTTTTTAGTATGACAAACAATATTAGATGCTACTGTTGTACCAGAGTGTCCCTTTAAGGTGAATGTCATTATACTGATGTATTCGTGAAAACACTGAAAAAATGAATTGTTTTGCAATATTTTCATGAAAATTGAGTGATTGTACTGAGGACTCTTATATTGATAATATTGATATACTGAGGAAACCTTATATTGATAATGACCCTGCTGCTTTACTAGAGTTGCACATTACCACTGTAAGCTGCATGTGAATAGCACTGCAGTGAATTATTGAGAATGGCTGTCATGGAACTGACAGACAAAGCTGATTATAAGGTCGGAAAAGGAACTAATTTATTAGTATTTTTATTCATGTTTTTATCCAGGCTGAAGTCTTGGGTACCAGTAATGTCATAAGTCAAGTATAGTTAAAGCTTGAGTCAAGTCACAAGTCAGTCAATGTTCTATTCAAGTACAACTCAAGTAATAACTCAAGTCTCCATCTCTGACATGTTCCCTTCCTGACTTCCTGTTTCAGAAGGGAATATTTCAACATGCAGTATCAAATCACGACTCAAGCCATATTGGCACTGGCATTTAGAAGGTGTGTAGTGTGTTGTTGATGTCACCACTCTACAACCTCCAAAGAGCTCCTCCTACTTTTACGGGTACCATTACTCAATTTGAAACTTATCAGGGTAAAGTTAGAATTGGATTCAAATTAATAACCGTTATATGCTGTATCACACCATCTGGTTGAAAAGCAGTGAAAAGAAAGATTATGGGTGGGTGCAAGTACTTGACTGTGCCCCTCTCTCTCTGTGACTCCTGCAGGTTTTTACGGACCATCTCGGTGATCCTCTTCCTGAACAAACAGGACATGCTGGCAGAAAAGATCCTGGCTGGAAAATCCAAACTTGAAGATTACTTCCCCGAGTACACTCGCTATACAGTCCCACCTGATGGTAGCACCTTTTCAGTCCTCTAAAAGATTGTTTTACTGTCTAATTTGAGAGAAATCTTGGATTGTGTCTCAAAAACTTTATATGGCATACAGCTAGATCACTAAATAATAAATGAAACGTTATGCCCAAATTTGTCCAAAACACAAACACTGTAACAATAAATGAAGGGAGCACAATGAATCTTAATTCATAATCTCAATGTCTGATGTGTTTTTTTGATGATGTTGTCTGGACATAAACAGTTAATCTGAGGCCCTTTTACACCTGCGTGTAAATGTGTCTCGAGTGATTGCATAAGTAATCAGTGTGATGTGGTCAGTGTGAAGTGTAAACAGGGTTATATAGGTCTCAGAGACACATTGTGATCTGTTCACTCAAACCATATTTGATGTATATGGCCACTTTGAATCAAGCTTTAATATTTAAAACAAAGAAAGTAAATGTTCTGCACTATTTCTCACTCCCTATTTAAATTTAAGCAAATTTGTGATATTGACCATGTTAAATGCTTTATACAAAAGGTCAGATTTTCCTCATGTCTAATCTGCAATGAAAATTGTTGTATTAACTGGCGGTCTCAGTCTGTTGGACCCCACTGTATGTAGGCAAACAAGACAGTTTAGCACCTTGATTACATTAAACTCTTTTGGGAAAAGGTGTGTTTTTAATACTACTTGAAAAAGTACTTTCTAATGTTACCTTTGAATGTTACATTTGTAACAATACTCTTAATATTGGGTTTTAAAGTAATGTATAAGATTTGGAAGGAGCATACAGCATTGTTACAGAAAACGTTTACTTTTATTTAACATTTATTATTGTTATTGTTATTATTGCTAAAGGACACATATTTATATTAAACATTTCAAGTGTAATAGTCAGAAAGCATGCAGCAAATAAATCACCAGACATGGGCTTGAAACTCCTGTCTGTTGGACCTTTGAGAAGCACAAAATGTATAGCCAAGCTACAATACAGGGACACGATTATTACTATACTTGTGAGACATATAGTCTCTGCAACAATGTGAGTGGTTCATGTAAAACAAATAAAATGTGCTTCAACTTCAAATATGTTAAACATTTATTGCAGCTTTGAAACTGGGAGAGGTTAAAGAATGAAAATGCTTGGATCATGCGTGATCCTAAAGTTAAGGGACAGATGTTGATATATGCATGTTCTTATCTACAGTGACCCCTGATGCTGGGGAAGATCCAAAAGTAACCAGGGCCAAGTTCTTCATCCGGGACGAATTTTTGGTAAAATATAAAAATATATCACATACTTCCAAAAATGTTTGCTCATTTGTTTTTTCAGCAGTGTATATCAAAGCTTGACTCATGTCATTTTTTGTGTAATTCAGTATGTGTGAGCTGTATGATGGCTTGTTTATTTTAACTATTAGAGTATTTGCCTTGTCTTTGGTATGTATTTCTTATATTTTTTCTATTGCATTTTAGCCTTGTGTGTCTGAGTATACCTTCATATACATTAAGTTAATAATGATATTTAAATATTTGTTTGGCCACTTTCCAAACTCTTTAAGTAACCTAGGATCTGTGTATGCATTTCTGCAGAGGATCAGCACCGCAAGTGGTTCAGACAAACACTACTGCTACCCGCATTTCACCTGTGCCGTGGACACAGAGAATATCCGTCGTGTCTTCAATGACTGTCGTGACATCATCCAAAGGATGCATCTCCGCCAGTATGAGCTTTTGTGATTGGCTGCCAGAATCTGTCCATTCTCCAATCAGATCACTTCTTCTCCACTCCCAGATTTCAGCAGGACTATGTGAACTACTGACAAGTGACAAATTTATGTGATTTTTTTTTCTCTACTTTTCATGTTTTCCTCCACTTTATTTCCTTATTTATACGAGAGTGAGGTGTGTGTATGTATGTGTGTGTTTCCTGTATCTCTTCATTCTTGAGACTTTTAATTTTGATTTTCTACTTGCTGTGGTTGGATGTGGACCAGCCAACCCAGTGGAAATCTGTGGTAACTGTAGGCAAGGAAGCCTGTCCTTTGCAGTCTTCTGAAGGTCATTCAGGAGTACTTGGCATAGGGGTGGATAAGGCACTTTTCATCAGGTTCCTAAAATGATGACCGGGAAGCGTAATTCACTATGTAGCACCGCTATATTTATTACTTGTCACTTTTCTCTTTAGTATCTTTTTATTGTGTTTTGCTTTTCTTTAATTAGTTTTCTGTCAGAGGTGCAATGTTGCAGGAATATGCAGGGGTTTGGAATTGTTTAAAGAGTAAAGTGTAGACATGTTGGATCGTTGGACTTGAAGTCTTCTGCACCTCAGTACTTTCTGCATAAGAAGACTGAGTGGCCAACTGATAATTAATACCTCTCTTTGCATAGAGAGTTTCTTGATGTGGGGATAGTATGTGTATACTGTACTTTAAATACGCATACACACACATACATTATATATTTGGGGGGTTATTTTATTATGCTAAGGAACGTGCAAGGTTGCTTTATCTTGCATATGCCTGCAAAATGTAATGTTATTTTGTACATCTTAATTGAAAAAGAGAAAAAAGAAAAAAAACTTGTAGAAGCTCCTTGTGCCTTTGATTACAGCTGTACCTGTAAATGAGGATTTAGATATAAATACATTTTTGATGGCACTGTACAGCTTGATGTCAAATCTTAAGTGCAGCACAGCCTGCTGATGGGGAATATCTCTCTCTCTCTCTCTCTCGCTCGCTCGCTCGCTCTCTCAGTAGAAATGCATCTCTCTAGTTTATAAAGAAAATGGAATCATATGGTCTTTAGTACAAAATGGAAATTAGGCAAAAAAATCTTGTATAAAATATGCAAAAGAAACCACTTACCGATTGCAAAGTTGAAAATTGAATACATGCTTTTTTCTTTTTTTCTTTCATTGAGCTTCAATTTCCCTTTCTAGAACTCTTTATAGCTTTAAAAACCATTGGAAAACACTTTAAGTGTCCGAACTCAGAGCCTGCTGACATAGTAGGATGCATATTTTCAGACATGAAATGCGTGTGTGAGGTGTGTAACACAGGGTTACAGCTGTAAATGTGTGTATGCATGTGTATGTGCCTGCATGCATGTGTATACCCACATCCCCCGTTGTGTTCAACCCAAGTTGTACATCAGCATTTTTATATTTATATATGTGTACATATACATTTATAAGGTTAAAACAGAAATTATATTGTATAAACCTATATGTACAATTCTACATAGAAATGTGTGTGCCTATGCGTATACATATTTATGAATGTCTAGTGAGGTTGTATGCATAGCTATGGATCTAGGTAGGGTGTACTGTAGAAGGTTTGACTATCCCTTAACCTTCAGTAACATGCAGTCACTGATTGGCCATCCTCACAGCTCACGGGGTATCGCAGAGCCTTAACTGGCATTTTTGCACAGTAAAATGTGAAACGATACCAAGAGATAATGCGGTCAATCAAAATGGGATTATTTCGTTTGTGTGGGAGAAAGCCCATGTCCTCATTACTTCTAATATGTAACCACACATTCATCTAATTGATCATCATACCATGATACTTTATTGTTAAAATGCAAAAACCTTTTACTTTCTTTTTAATCTTTTTGCCAGAGGCAGTTTAACAGGGACCCATAAAAAGGACCTTTTAATAGTTCTTTGGGTAGATAAGAGTTCTTAGCTTTCTAAAAGGATTCTGCTTAAAATCCTCTCTGATATGGAAACAGTTGATGGGTTTTACATAGAACCCCCAGAGGCATAACAAACGTACCCTTAAGAGTTCTAGATTTAACCTTATTTTCAAAGAGTGGATGCTTGTGATTGGCAGGTTGTAAGTTCAAAGCCCAGACCTGCCAGAAAGCCACTGCTGGGCACTTATATAGGCCCCTTAGTCCTCACCTGATCAGATATAAGCTTAATTTGTAATTCTGCCACATTGTTAAGGGAAAAAAAAAAAAAACCCTGACACCTTCTACAATCCTCAGCCTACAGGTTTATTTTATTTTGTTCATGTCACATTTTACCATAGCAGAGAAAATTCTGCTGGGAGTGTCTCTTGAATGAGCTTGAAGACAGAAAACTATATATGGTTCCCCCAAATCAACCCAATATTACAGCCTCAGAAGATGACTGTGCAGATGATTGAGACAGGCCATGTGGATGCTCAAAGGTGTATGGTGAAGTTGCATCACTGGTAGATAAGCTAATTCTCTTTCCGCTGAGGCTTCTCCATGTTCAAATATTGATTGATAACTGACTGAGAAATGAACATACAAAACTCTGTGTCTGGTCTTCAAGGACTTAATGTTTTTGTTGATTTCTTAATTTTTATTTTAAGAAAGAGGCACATTAGACACCCATCATCTTTGTTCAGAATGGAAATGTCAGAAGAAATGTAATTTTGCAAATAAAATACCTCTAAAATTATTATTGTGTTTTATTATTCAACTAGCACTCAGACGAAGAATAACCCCCATTATTAGTCAGATATACAGTAGATGTTTTATTTTATTTTATTTTATTTTTTCCAGGTAAGACTCGTCTTACCTTCTTTGTTTATTTAAAAAAAAAAAGAAAAAAAAAAGCAAATAGCTTGGTGTGTAATTAGGGCAAAGTGGAATTTTAAGTAGACAAATTAATGTAAAACATCAACACAATAATCTGTTAACTCAGGTGGACATGATTCTTCACAGTATAATAAAATGCATATATAAATAAAATATACAAGTATAAATGTAGCATAACAGTATTAGCAGTATCTAAAATTGTCTCTTGGGTACATCAGTGCTCAGTTTCCTGAGAGCATGGACATCAGTGCTTGTAAATTTAAAAAAAAATTGTAAATTGTCTATGCACGCACACATTGTTCAATATGACCATGCATACACATAAGGTTGTGTGTGTGTGTGTGTCACAAAGACTTTTTCTTGCCCAGAAGGCTGTTTGCTACATGCAGTGCTCCTTGGAAGAGACGCAGATGCCCAAGTGTGATCAGCACAATCACAACTGCACTGCTGCAGTATACTGCTATAATACTGCTCTCTTCTGGCAGGAAACACTTAGACAGTGCGAAATCAGATGGGGAGAAGGTGCCCTATACACACATACACATAAAAAAATACATATAATGCAGAAAGGAACATAAAGACAATCAGAAACAAAAATATTTCAAAGACTGCTGATTTTCTTAAGTGTAAATGTCTGCATTTTTCCCCAACTGCAGTTCAACAGGTTTGTTTGTTTTGTATATCAAAAAGCTATAACGTAAAGTGTGCTTCATTATGATTGTTTTTCTTTTGCATTGCAGTGCACACCCATGCTGTGTTTTAAATTAGTGACAGGTGTCACAATTTCTTATCTGAGTTGATTTAGGAGAAATGGAAGTATTCATGATTAAGTTTCTTCAAAGGCAGTATTGTGCCCCAGTGTATTTGTTTAAATGAACATTACTATAGGCAACAAATACAAAGGGGCTATCCTCATTTACTAAGCTTTCAGACTGAAGAAACAAATAATGCTAGCAAAAACTTGGCAAAACTTTGGTCACATGTAATGACCAACCACCATCCAATTTATTAGGAACACCTGTACAACTGCACATTCATGCAGTTATCAAATCAGCCAATCATGTAGCAGCAGATCATGCAGATGCAGATCAAGAGCTTCAGTTAATGTTCATCAGAATGACGAAAAGGTGTGATCTCTGTGACTTGAACTGTGGCATGGTTGTTGGTGCCAGACAGCCTTGGTTTGAGTATTTCAGAAACTGCTGCTCTCCTGGGAATTTCACCCACAACAGTCTCTGAACAGAATGGTGCCAAAAACAAAAAAAAATTCTGTGTGCAGAGTGTCTGCAGGCTGAAAGCCTTGCTGATGAGAGAAGTCAGAGGAAAATGACCAGACTGGCCTGAGCTGACAGGAAGTCTAGAGTAACTCAAATAATCACTCTTTAAAACCATGGTGAGTAGAAAGGCATCTCAGAATGCACAATGCATCAAACTTTGTGGTGGATGGGCTACAACAGCAGAAGACCACATCGGGTTCCACTCCTGTCAGCCAAGAACAAGCATCTGAGGCTTTCATGGGCACAGACTCACTGAAACGGGACATTTGAAGACTGGAAAAAGACCAGGTAATTTTTTTTTTCTAATCTTCAACTGTAAAGTTTTTGGTGATCTTATACCCATGATAACTTCAGATTCCTGTTCTTGGCTGACTGGAACCCAATGTGTTCTATTTTACAAAGCCCATTCACCTCAAGGTTCGATGTTTTGTGCATACTGAGATGCTTTTCTGCTCACCACGGTTGTAAAAACTGATTATTTGTGTTACTATATCTTTCCTGGCAGCAAAAACCAACCTGGCCATTTTCCTCTGACCTCTCTTTTCCAGCCACAGAACTGTCGCTCACTCAGTATTTTTTTGTTTTCCGCACAATTCAATTCAATTCAATTCAATTTGTATAGCACTTTTAACAATGGACATTGTCACAAAGCAGCTTTAGAGAATTAAATGGAATTCAAAAAATATATTATAAATATTTGAATTTATCCTAATGAGCAAGCCAGAGGCAAAGATGGCAAGGAAAAACTCCCTGAGACAATATGAGGAAGAAACCTTGAGAGGAACCAGGCTCAAAAGGGAACCCATCCTCATCTGGGTGCAACGGATAGTGCAATTATAAATAAATCCCTTCTATTATTGTGTACTATATGGACAAATAGTTCCAAATGTGCAACCAGTAAATTCATCACAGTTTTTAACCAAAGTCCGATTGGTTAAACTCTATCCACACTCCATTGATGGAGTCCTGAGTATGAAGGTGCTCGTGGCAACTGCAGCCCCAAAGCCACCACAGTAATCGCAGTCCCAAGCCATCACAGTACAGCTCCCCATATGAGATCCCCAAACCATCTTCCCAGCCCCCAGGTGGAACCATCCCCAGCAATCCAAACAGTTCTTCAGGTCGTCCATATGGGGCCACCCCCAGCAGCAGCGAGCGAACTCAAACGATGAGAACTCCAACCAGAAGTAGGGCATCAGAATGGGTCAGGCAAGTCCGGAGACCAGAAGGGGTCAGGATCACTGGCATCTCAGAAATCCTGTTTAAACTCTTGAGACTGTTGTGTGGGAAATTCCAAGGAGTTTAGCAGTTTCTGAAATACTCAAACCAACCCTTCTGACATTAACAACCATGGTTAAAGTCACAGACATCACATTTTTTCTTCATTCTGATGTTGGATCTGAACAATAACAAGCTCTTGACCTGTATCTGCATGATTTTTTTTTGCACTGCGCTGCTGCCACATGGTTGGCTGATTGGATAATTGCATGAATGTGCAGGTGTACAGGAGTTCCTAATAAAGTGGACAGTGATTGTATATTGTGTGTAATTTTATAGTTACCAGGATGAAGCTGGGATTGTTGCGGTTCCTCCAGCTGAAAGATGGGACGCTGATCTCCAGGAAACGATTCTCATGGAAAACCTCACAGCTGCTGTGGGTGTGGCCACTCAGAATGAGGCGGGGCTGGAACCACCACAGTAGCTGAGAATTAGAGAAGAAAGCTGTTTTAATTTATTTAGTTCAATAGTGTATTTCTGTACAAACCTATGATATAGATTTGTTTAACATACATAAGAGTATTTTAATGTATCTATGATTTTATGCAATGTTCAAAAGGGGTATAAAGCAATGCCTTTATATGTATCTGTTTAGTGCTCAAAATATTAATATCTGGTTTCGTATTTTGATTTAATCCGTGGGCATGGTCAGGAAGTGTTAATGCCAACACTATGCCCTGGAAACACTAGAAACCCTGAAAAACAGGGCTGCTTTTTTCATCTACCAGTTATAACAACAAACAGCAATTTGCAGAACATATCTTTTGAACCAGAAGCCCTATGGAATTTTCTGGCAGACTTTCTATCTTCTATCTAATGTGCCTGAGTAAGCAAGCTAACTGTTTCAAAGCAATGGTATTTTAGGATCTTTCCCAAATCAAGAAACTGGTATTCAGTAGTGATGTCACCCTTGATATTGACGCTCTGAAATCTGTGTCAAAAAAACAAAGCCTTTTACTTTGAAACAGTGTGCTTAAATAGTTTTGCCAAAAAGACAGTAAGCTTCTTTTTGGAACACAAGAACGTGACTGCTTTGGAAATTGATCCAAAAGAACCACAAACCCTGGCATGCATTTCGAAAGTCATTTAAGGAAAATTTTGAACTCATCAACAACTAAGGTTATCTATTTATAAGAAACATGTATTAATAATGTGTAAGAGATTAGTGTTGTCTATAAGAACAACACATTTATTTATATAGCACATTTAAAACCATGTTGACCAAGGTGCTTTACACACCAAGGACCTAACAAATCAAAACCTAATACAACACAAATATAGTACCATAAAACAAACAAACAAACAAACAAACAAAAAAAGAGAACTGCTTTTTTTTTATTACGTAATATACAACTTAAGGTTACCAGTTTTCGTTATTGTGGGGAAAAAATAAATAACGTTTTCAAAATGGAGCCCAAAACGCTGCTGCAGAAGTCACCAAGAGCTGCACTTCATTATTTTGACCACTAGATGCCACTAGCGCTCACTGTGTTGAAAAGCTTCTAGTAACGAACCAATTGAAAAATTAATTTTGGAGGAAAGCGTCACTGCTTCAGAAAGCTTAATTTTGCCTAATATTATTTAGGCTACAGTTGACAACAATAGCCGTCTAATAATATTTTATCAGATTTACTTCCATTTTTGGGCTTGTTACACTCCAGAAAGATCAGAAAAATTTGCTGGACACACTGTCTGAATCTGCAGCTGGGACAAACTCACAGTATTTCTGCAAGTAAAAAATGAGGTCCTTTAAGCGACATTTCATTACAATGACCATATGGTTTTTTGACATATGTAGAATGTCGATAAAAACATGCACAGTGGACATTACACTGCGTTCCACATTATTATGCAAATTGTGTTTAAAGGTCATAAAGGTCATTTTTTTTGTCTGTCAGTTTAAACACATGGATGGGAATGTGTGTCAGGGCTCTTCCAATCACTCCAATCAATCTCAGACACCTGTGACAATTAGTTTGCAGGTGAGTCCAATTAAAGGGAAAACTACTTAAGAATGGATGTTCCACATTATTAAGCAGACCACCATTTTCCAGCAATATGGGGAAGAAGAAGGATCTCTCTGCTGCCGAAAAGCGAGAAATAGTTCAATGCCTAGGAGAAGGTATGACAACTTTAGATATTTCAAAACAACTTCACCGTGATTATCGTACAATAAAGAGATTTGTAGCCGATTCAGAACACACACGGGTTCGAGGAGATAAAAGCACAATGAGGAAGATTTCCGCCAGACAAATGCATCAGGTTAAGAGAGCAGCTGCTAAAATGCCACTGCAAAGCAGCAAACAGGTATTCGAAGCTGCTGGTGTCTCTGGAGTGCCAAGAACATCAAGGTGTAGGATCCTCAAGAGGGTTGCAGTTAAACCTGTCATTCAGCCACCCTTAACCAAAGCTCAGAAGCAGAAACGCCTGCAGTGGGCCTACACGTACATGAAGACTAATTTCCAAACAGTGTTGTTCACTGATGAGTGCCGTGCAACCCTGGATGGTCCAGATGGATGGAGTCGTGGATGGTTGGTGAATGGCCACCATGTCCCGACAAGGCTGCGACGTCAGCAAGGAGGTGGTGGCGTCATGTTTTGGGCTGGAATCATGGGGAAAGAGCTGGTCGGCCCCTTCAAGGTCCCTGGAGGTGTAAAAATGACCTCTGTGAAAGTTTCTGACTGACCACTTTCTTCCGTGGTACAAAAAAAAAGAACCGTGTCTTTCGTAGCAAGATCATCTTTATGCATGACAATGCACCATCCCATGCTGCCAGGAATACCTGTGCATCATTGACTGCTATGGGCATAAAACAAGAAAACCTCATGGTGTGGCCCCCATCCTCCCCTGATCTCAAGCCTATTGAGAACCTTTGGAGCATCATGAAGCAAAAGATTTATGAGGGTGGGAGGCAATTCACATCAAAACAGCATCTCTGGGAGGCTATTCTGACGTCCTGCAAAGAAATTCCAGCAGAAACCATCCAAACACTGACAACTTCCATGGATGCAAGAATTGTGAAGCTCCTATCCAATAAGGGGTCCTATGTCAAAATGTAATTTGGCCTGTTAAGATATTTTTGATTGAAAGAGCTTTTGATTTCAGCAAATATAACCTGCAAATGCTTGCAGTTTAACTGATGACCATTTTCAGTTGTTTACAACAATAAAATGTTTTGAAACTCTATTGTGCATAATAATGTGGAACAGTGCATTTTAAGATTTTGATTTTTTTTTTAAAAACCATTATGATTTGGAGGTTCGTTCGAAAACAGTCGAGTTATACTCTAATGCTTGATGACTTGAAAATTATGAGAACTATCATTTTTATAGATTATTTAGGAAAAAGAGAGAAAACTTACATTTGCATAATAATGTGGAACGCAGTGTAAATACACTGCGTTCCACATTATTATGCAAATGTAAGTTTTCTCTCTTTTTCCTAAATAATCTATAAAAATGATAGTTCTCATAACAAACATTTACACACATATTTCTAAAAGGTTTATAAATATAAACCTTTTAGAAATATGTGTGTAAATGTTTGTGTCAGTCAGACCGAACTAAAATGTTCATGCCAAGTGGTCGAGTGGGTTTTATTGTCATTCCTCTATATAGCTTGTGTACATTGAAACGAAATGTTTGTCCAGGACCATGGTGCAACACATAGCAAAGACTACATAAAGTGTAAATACACAACAGTGTATTTGTAGGACAAAGAATACACCGAACAGAACAGACAGAATATGGGCTGTAAACTATTTAGTAGTGTAGCCGGCATAAGTATTAGTAGCAGCAAGTGTAGCGTCCCATAAATATAGTGTCTAATGCAGCTTTGTGCAGTGTGCAGTGGTATTGAGTCATACTGGGTTAGGTGTTTGACTAGCCCAGGTGAGGGTTAGGCAGCGTTTGGCTGCCGCTCCTATCTCCCGATTATCTTTTTATTGTTTATTTGTTCTTTAAATGGCTTTTAAACCTGTGTGGACTGTCTATGCGTTTTTATTCAATGTGATGTGGAATCACGCTACACTCGCTGGATTACTGCTTTTATCTCTGCACGCATTCTGTTGGGATTTACTCCCCTGCTACCTGGCCCAGGACTTACACCGCTGTGAGGCTGCTGTTGGTGTGGATTCCCCCTGCATGGCTCTCAGGTACTCTGCTCGCCAGTTGTTGAACCAAAGGAAAACTTCGTCTTGGCAAATGACATGTACTCTTAGCAGTCATGTTGGAATTCTGCGACCTAAGCGTTATATACATCGCTCGTCAAGGCGTAGTTCCCCTTCAGGAACTCGAGCTGCGTCGAAACGCTTTGGGAACGCTCTGGCGAGACCACGTTCTGAAGCACGTGTGAAATCAGTCCACACGTTAGCTTTCTGCTCTTCAGCGAGCGCGTCTGTGTATATGTGTGCAATGTCAAAGCGAAAATCTAGTCTGTGGCGAGCGGACGGCGCTTCAAAGTGTCATATGTTTGGGAGCGGAGCATGCACGATTAGCTCTTGGAGGGACTAACTGTTACGATTGTGAGCTTCTTCCGCTCCGTGTGCTCCGCTCCCACCTGGCCATCCTCGATGAAGTGGCCAGGTTTGCGATCCCACTGGTTCCGGTCCCACTGTTGCCGAGGCACAGCGGAGACTGTTATCATGGGGATCGCAAGTGGATTTAGCAGAGGGATCCGAGACGGCCTCGTCCTTATCTCGGTCCTCACCCGCTGGATCCACGGCTCCCTCTCAGGGATCGGAAGCCCGCCCCATGGTTAGTTCCCCCCAGAGAGAGAGCCAGGTATTTCATCTGTCTTCCTCCGAGGAGGTTGACGTGATGAGCATCGACACAGAGGAGACTGTGGACTCGCCACCACAGTCCTTCACGTATGAGGAGCTCGTGGAGGTTGTGACTCGCGCTGTACCCAAGCTCAACATTGACTGGCTGGCCAAGAAGCAGGACGCTTGTCCCAAAAGCAAGCTGGACGAGCGCTTTCTAGGAGCTAGATCACATCCTTCACGACAGGGCCTTCCGTTTTTCCCCGTTCTCGTGGGATCGTGGGAGAAACCGTATTCATTCCGACTCTTCAGCCCTACAGTTTTGAACTATTCAAACATCACAGGGCTGAATGGGAACGGATATGGGGCAATGCCGGCGGTGGAGCAGACGCTTGTGAGCTATCTCTTCCCGCCTTCAGCATCATTCCTGAAGGCCCCAAGGCTTCCCACCAGGCCAGTAAGACTGACATCCAGCCTGGTTGGAAAAGCTTATACGGCGGCTATACCAGGCTGACCTGCTAAAAGACCTGGGCAAAGAAGCAGGCAGCGGCATTCCAGCACTTCCTCTCTTGCCGCTCCCAGGTCTTTGGCCGTCTAGCTCATCAGGGCCCTGGGAGGAGAGGTACACACCTCAGTATACAGTGCCTGATCCTCCTCAGTGCCCTCAGGGAGCTACACTGACACCCCTGCCACCCCCGGTGCTTCAGGGCTCAGTGAGCTCCAATGGGCTAATTTCCCAGCTGCCGCCCGGCAACAGTACGGCACGGGAAAGCTCATTCCCTCAAGTGAGGGTGCTAGAATGGATAAATCGGTCGAGTCCCGAGGGGCTGGCGTCCTTAGGCCAGCGTCCGGTGGCTCAGTGGGCTCCAACAAGTGAAATTCCCAACTGCCGCCCGGCAACGGTACGGCACGGGAAATCTGAGTGAGGGCACTAGAGCAGTCAAGTCGGTTGTTCCCTGCCGGTCATCCGCTTCAGGGCACCGAAGTGGCTCCTCTAGCTGCACCAGAGGCCAGTCTCGAGAGGCTGGTTCCCTTAGTAGACTTTCTGGCAGCATGGAAACTTCTGGCAAATGTCTCACAATGGGTCCTGCAGACTGTAGAAGGAGGTTACAGAATTCAGTCTGGTTCTCGTCCGCCTCGCTTCAACAGGGTCCTGCCTACACTAGTGGGCCCTGAGCAGGCTCTGGTATTGGAACAAGAAGTAGACACACTCTTGAGGAAGGAGGCCACAGAACGTGTTCCTCCTCTCTCTCGAGAGAGTTCGAGTTCTACAGCCGCTACTTCATTGTTCCGTAGAAGGATGGGGGTTTGTGTCTGATCATGGATCTGCATCTATTGAACCGCGCTATCAAACGGTTTCAGTTCCGAGGACTGGTTTGTCACGATAGATCTCAAGAACGCATACTTCCTCAACACAGGAAGTTCCTGAGGTTTGCTTTCAGGGGTGAAGCATACCAGTATCGGGTTCTTCCGTTCGGCCTGTCACTTTCACCCCGCACTTTCACCAAGTGAGTGGATGCTGCCCTGGCTCCGTTGCGACTCCAGGGCATCCGCATACTGAATTACATCGACGATTGGTTGATTCTAGCTCAGTCAGAGCAGATGGTGGCTCGGCTTCGAGATGTCGTCCTCGCCCATATGAAAGAGCTGGGGTTATGGCTAAATGCCTAGAAAAGTGTTCTTTCTCCACTACAGAGGACCAATTATCTGGGCATGGTGTGGGATTCGACAAATATGCGGGCACAATTGTCTCCTGCTCGTATCGAAGCAATTCTCACAACCGCAAGGGGAGTCAGAGAAGGCCAGTCACTCACTGCAAACCATGAGCAGGCTGGTCCTCTCCGCACACATTTGTCTGTTTCTACAATTTGGACCGGACATCTACCCAAATTCTCTCGTCTTGATGTGCTCACCAGATACACACCAGACAGGGATTTGCTCGTGTGGCGCAGTAGGTATTCTTGTTCCCAAAGCCTTTCAACGCAGCTTGGGTTCCTGAAGGGGAACGTCTCGAGGTTACACATGTAACCATGGTTTCCCGAAGGGAATGAGATGCTGCGTCTCTCTGCCATACTCCCTGCATCCCTGCAGGCGCTCGTTTCAGGAGAAGCTAAATGTGCTTTTGCCGGGTGCGCCTTTATGCTTCCTGGTTGCTCATGTCACCCTGCTCGTGATGTCTCACTTCTCCATTGAACTGATTTCACACGTGCTTCAGAACGTGGTCTCGCTAGGGCGTTCCCAAAGCGTTTCAACGCAGCGCCTCGTTCCCTTACGGGAACCACGGTTACATGCGTGACCTCGAGACGTTTTGTATGCTCACCATCTAAACCTGTTGCTTATCCGACATTTCTGCACAAATCTCAGAGACTGCTGTGTAAACCTACGGGGATCAATTTTAACAATTTGTCAGCACTCAAGCGTGTGAAGGTTGTTTCTGACTCACCCGCTCCCTCGCGTCTGCTGAAAATGGCACTGTTTAATGCGAGCTCTGTCAACAACAAAGCTGCGATTTTATCGGACATCATTAAAGAACAAAAACTGGACATTGTGTGCTTGACAGAAACATGGCACAAAGACTCCGATTGTCTTCGTTTTAATGAACTGACTCCCAACGGCTATGGATTATTTGATTACTCGCGATCCTCAGGTAGAGGTAGGGGTATCATTGTGTTGCATAATCAACAATACAGCATGAGCCCCGTGGCTGTTCCTCAGTTTAATTCATTCGAATGCCTGGTTTTGAGTGTTTCTGTGCCCCTCTCTACTGCCATAGCAACAGTTTACAGGCCTTCTAAGACAAATAAAGAATTTTTATCCGAATTTGGAAATATGTTGTCTTTGCTGTGCTTTAAATTTGATAGAATCCTTATTTTGGGGGATTTTAACATCCACATGGACATAAAAGACTCAACAATAACAAGAGACTTTCTCAATAGTTCATTTGTGTCTCAGCTGTCAACCACTGATTTAGGACTGTCTGATCACCGGGCTATCTTTTTTAATATGAAACTTCCGGGCAAAATCTCTTCCTCTTCTCGCATTATTACATATCATAAATGGAGATCTATTGCACCCATTAATTTATCATTTGTCTGTCTCAGATCGCAAGACCCTGCAGCGGATAGTGAGGACAGCTGAGATCATCATCGGGGTCTCTCTTCCCTCCATCTCAGACATTTACACCTCACACTGCATCCGCAAAGCCACCAGCATTGTGGATGACCCCAACACACCCCTCTCACACACTCTTCACTCTCCTGCCGTCTGGTAAACGGTACCGGAGCATTTGGGCCCTCACAACCAGACTGTGCAATAGTTTCTTCCCTCATGCCATCAGACTCCTCAATACCTAGAACTGGACTGAAGGAAGGAACACACACACATACATATATACACACACACACACACCTGAACATCCTCCATGCACGTTTTATACGTTTTTGCACATGTTTTTATGCTGCACATGTTTTACACATGTTTTATGCTGCTGCTGCTACTATTATGTTTACACAATATAATACCATTATGTTTACACTACTTCAGCTATTTATATCAAACTGTAATATTTGCACTATTGTCACTTGGTCACTTTCAAACAGAACTGCGTACTGGTCGGCGTTGTAGTCATTGTACTGTCTTGTTCTGTCTTGTGCGTCTGCACATGTTTGCACTTGTGCACTTTGTTTAATTTATGTAGTCCCCGTAGTTCTGTGTTGTTCTGTGTTGTCTTATGTAGCACCTTGGTCCTGGGGAAACGTCGATTCATTTCACTATGTACTTCTATATGGCTGAAATGACAATAAACTCCACTTGACTTGACTTGACTTTTTGAAAACCTGGCATCTGTCTTATCAAAGCACCACACCATGCAAAACAACATCTGGAATGTGGATAAGACAGACATCATTACAGTAAACACTCCAGAAAAGGTGGTGGCAACCAAAGCAGCAGGCAGGTGGGTGCCATGACCTCAAGGGAAAGGGGCAGACTGGTGACCATGACCTTGTCAGTTAGTGCCATACGAATTCTGAAACATATGGCGCTGTTCTTTCTGCACAGATTCAGTCAAATGCTGCAAAACTGATAGGATGGTGCTACAGTACAGATAGCTAATGACCCAAAACATACCGTGAAAGCAACCCAAGAGTTTCTTAAGGCAAAGAAATGGAATGTTCTTAAATGGCTGAGTCAATCACATGACCTCAACCCAACTGAGAATGCTTTTCACTTACTGAAGACACAGCTGAAGGCAGAAAGAGCCACAAACAAGCAGCGGCTGAAGGTGGCTGCAGTAAAGGCCTGGCAAAGCATCTGAAGGGAGGAAACTCCGCATTTGGTGATGTCCATGGGTTCCAGACGTGAGGTAGCCATTGACTCCAAAGGATTTGCATCCAAGTATTAAAAATAATCCTAATATTTATGATTGTTAGTTTGTCCAATTACTTTTGAGCCTGTGACAATTGAGGAACTATGTAAAAAATGGCTGTAATTCCTAAACGGTTAAAGCAACATTTTTTGTTAAACCCCTTGAATTAAAGCTGAAAATCTACACTCTTCACATCTTGACTGCTTCATTTCAAATCCATTGTGGTGGTTTGCAGAGAAGAAATTATGAACATTGTGTCACTGACCAAATACTTATGGACCTGACTGTATATACACATCGATCAGCCATAACAGAAGTGAAAAACATTGATTATCTCGTTACAATGGCACCTGCCAATGGGTGGAATATATTATGCAGCATGTGGACAGTCCGTTCTCAAAGTTGATGTTTTGGAAGTAGGAAAAATAGGCAAATGTAAGGATTTGAATTTGACAAGAACCAAATTGTGATGGCTAGATGACTGGCTCAGAGCATCTCCAAAACAGCAGGTCTTGTTGGGTGATCCCAGTATGCAGTGGTTAGTAGGTCTTGTTAGTAGGTCCTGCTACTTCTATCAGCAGTCACATCATCAATAAACACCAGTGACCCAGTTCCATTGGCAGTCATACATGCCAATGCCCTCCATGTTTGACAGATGATGTGGTAATCTTTGGATCATGAGCCCTTCCTTCTCCATACTCTTCTCTTTCTGTAATTCTGATACAAGTACATTTTGGTTACATCTCTCCAAAGAATCTTGTTCCAGAACTGGGCAGGCTTTGTTAGATGTTTTCTTTCCTGAGTGTTACCAGTGGTTTTCATCTTCAGGTAAACCGTCTGTATTCATTCATGAAGGGTCTCTTGATTGTAGACTTTGACAATGATACACCTACCTCTTCTAAAATGTCTAAAGCAGACATTTCATCATGGATGACAGCTCATCAGCTGAAAGTTAATCCTACCAAAACTGAATTGCTCTTCATCCCAGGTGATTCATCCCCATCTCAGGATCTTGCAATCTCCCTGGACAATTCTCTGATCTCGCCTTCAGTTACTGCACGCAACCTTGGGGTAACCATGGACAATCAACTGACCTTCTCCTGTCACAGTGCTAATCTGACACGCTCATGTCAATTTCTCCAGAACATCAGAAGAATTCGTCCATTTCTTTCCACACAGGCTACACAGGTGCTTGTTCAGTCCCTTGTCATTTCAAGACTGGACTACTGCAACTCACTCCTGTCAGGTCTCTGAGCGCCATTCGTCCTCTGCAACTGATTCAAAATGCAGCTGCATGATTGGTTTTCAATCTTCCTAAATTTTTCCACACCACCCCATTGCTGCGCTCCCTCCACTGGCTTCCTGTAGCTGCCCGCATCAGATTTAAAACACTGATGCTCACCTACAAAGCCAAAAATGGAACAGCACCCACTTATCTCAAAGCTCTTATCACAAAAAAAAAAAAAACCTCCCAACAGAGTTTTGGGCTGATGGTATTCCTAGTTTGTGACCTAGTGAGCCAATATCAGAATGTATTTTTGATAGATTTCAAAGCACTATTGTAAGTCACTCTGGATAAGTGATATTCAAATATTTATAATATATTTTTGTTAATCCATTTATTTCTGTAAAGCTGCTTTGTGACAATGTCCATTGTTAAAAGCGCTATACAAATAAAACTGAATTGAATTGAATAAGGGCGTCTGCCAAATGCCATAAATGTAAATGTAATGTTCTTGACTTGGCTAGATGTGAAGGGGTATTTCTTCACCAAGGAAAGAATTCTGCAATCATCCACTTTAGTTGTCTTTCTTGGTTTTTGTGGCAGTTACTATGTAAAAAATAGCTGTAATTCCTAAAAAATAAATGCAATATTTTTGTTAAATGAAAATTTTCATTTGTACTAATTACTAATATTTATACAGTATAATATTTGTAAATGACAACTTTGAAAAATTCAGGCAAAAAATTCAGACAATAAATTTAAAACCAGACAATTTGATACATAACTCTATAAATAATAATATAACCATAACAGATCAATGATTAGAATGTTTTACTCCCCTTTGAGAGACTGAACTTTTTTCACTAATTTCCTCATCAAAATCATCAACTTGCATACTAGATCCCTTACCTACTTGGTTCTTCATACAGATAACTCCAGAAGCAATTCTTCCCTTAGCTTTGGATATGTATCTAAATAAACTAGCAGCTATCAAACCCCTGATTAAAAAACCTGACCTCAACCCCTGTCAGTTGTCCAGCTATAGGCCAATATCAAACCTCCACTTTATCTCCAATATTCTAGAAAAGGTTGCAGGGCAGCACTTATGCTCATACGTACATAGGAATAACATTCATGAAATGTATCAGTCAGAATTTAGGCCTCACCATAGCACAGAGACAGTGCTGGTTAAAGTGGTAAATGACCTACTACAGGCCTCTGATCAGGGTTGTGGCTACTTGCTTATGTTGCTTGAACTTCATGCAGCTTTTGATACCATTGATCATGTTATTCTCCTTGATAGACTGGCTCAGGTCTTATCTGACTGATCACTATCAGTTTGTAGATGTAAATGATGACTTCTCTATGCATACTAAGGTAAAGTCTGCCGTTTTTCCAAGGTTGTGTTTTAGGCCCACAAGGTTCCGTGTTAGGTGTTCTCTACATGTGTAACAAACGTCAAAGACAGGCAAGGAGGAGGCGTTATCCAAGTGAACATAAATGCAACGTTTAATCATAAACAACATAAATATAACATAAAACACAAAACACACATCTCCAGCTGCTCCGTCATCCCTCTCTCCCACTGATTAGCCAACTCAGTGTCAGGCGTGCGTCCTCACAGCCTGGCCCCTCCCTCCTCCTTGTCACACTATGTTGATGACACACAGTTGTTTCAGCAAAGCCAGATGAGAGACACAAGCTTAATGAAGTTGAGGAATGTGTAAAGGACATTAAAAACTGCATGCTTATTAACTTCCTTCTACTTAATTCTGACAAAACAGAAGTACTTGTACTAGGACCACATGCAGCTAGAAGTAAGCTTTCTGACTGCATAGTATAACTGGATGGCATTTCTGTTTCATCATGTGCAGCAGTAAAAGACCTTGGTGTGATTACTATCTCCAGTCTTTCATTTGAAGCTCATGTAGATAATATTACTAGGATAGCCTTCCCTCATCTCAGGAATATTGCTACGATAAGAAATATAACGTCACTACACGATGCAGAAAAACTAATTCATGCTTTTGTTACCTCTAGGTTGGATTATTGTAATGCCTTACTGTCTGGATGTGCCAGTAGGTGCATAAACAAGCTCCAGTTAGTCCAAAATGCAGCAGCCAGAGTTTTTCCTAGAACCAGAAGATATGACCACATCACCCCTATCTTATACACCCTGCACTGGCTCCCAGACAAATTTTGCATTGATTATAAAATACTACTAT
>CM040996.1:9202722-9217680 GCA_022985145.1 Pangasius djambal
CTCGGATGCCTAGAGTATGTAGAGCTGTAATAGCTGCTAATGGGGATTTCTTTGATGAATCCAAAATTTGAGTATTTTTCTATGTTATGTTCATGTTTATGTTCATAAACTTTTTATTTAATAAAATATGTTTTCATAGTTTGTGTTGTCCCTTATTATCAATGCAAAATGGTCACTAACTAAAGAGGATTTATGCTCAAAAACCCTATTTTGTTCAGGCGTTTCCAAACTTTTGGAGGGCAGTGTATAAAACATTGAATGGTCTCGTGGCGCAGTACCTGAGCAAAATTGGCCTTTTGTGATCCTCCATGCCCACTTCAATCAAAAGGTGCAGGCTACTTGTTGGTACCTCGAATAGTGAAGGCTACAGCAGGGGGCAGAACTTTCTCTTACAGAACCCCACAGTTATGGAACAGCCTTCCAATTAGTCTTTTATGATGATGAAATGATGAAAACCACTACCTATCGGAATCCATAGTGCCAACAGTCGACACTAGTGCATAGTGATCTTAGGCTTGTGTGCAGCTCTTTGGCCATGGAAACTCATTTCAAGCTCCCGACGCACAGTTCTTGTGCCAATGTTGCTTCCAGAGGCAGTTTGGAAATCTGTAGTGAGTGATGCAAGCACACAATTGTGTAGAACGTCTTTCTATGCTGTAGCATTACAATTTCCCTTCACTGGAACTAAGGGGACTAGCCCAAACATGTTCCAGCATGACAATGTCCCTGTGCACAAACCAAGGCATGAAGACATCGTTTGCACACACTTCTGGTAGAGTGAGCCTTGACCCCCAAGGCCGGGGGGAGATCAGAGGACTCATAGGCTAGACAGATGGCATCCACGATCCACCGACTGAGGGTCTGCTTAGTAGCAGGAAGACCCCTCTTAGAGGGACCAAAACACACAAACAATTGGTCCGCCCTTCTCCACAGGGCAACTCTGTGGATGTATGCGTCCAGTGCTCGCACTGGACACATACAGTTAAGCCTCTGCTGGTCGGGCTCCCGAAAGTGAGGAGGACAGAAGGCCTGGAGTACGACCGGCCGTGGTGTAGAAGAGGGAATTTTAGGTACATAACCCGCTCGAGGGTAAAGAAACGCTTTGGCCAGACCAGGCGAAAGTCTAAGTAAGAGGGGGCCACAGAGAGGGCCTGTAGATCCCCAACTCTCTTAAGAGAGGAAATTGCCAGAAGAAAGGCAGCCTTCATAGTGAGAAGACAATCAGAAATCCCCTCTATAGGCTCAAAAGGGAGTTTACAGAGAGCCTCTAACACCACAGCCAGGTCCCAGGGAGGGACACGAGATCGCACCGGAGGCCTGAGCCTCAGCGCACCATGGAGGAAACGTGTAACCAGGGGGTGTCTGCCCAAAGACTGACCACCAAGAGGGGCGTGGTAGGCCGCAATGGCCGCCACGTAGACCTTCAAGGTAGAGTGGGTCAACCCTGCGGAGAAACGGGCCTGCAGGAACTCCAGCACTGTACCAATTGGGCAGTTAACTGGGTCGAGCCAGCGGTCTCCGCACCAAGAAGTGAAAAGTTCCCACCTCAAGGCGTACAGTCTCCTCGTTGAGGGAGCTCTGGATTGGAGAATGGTCTCAACAACCTCGGCTGAGAGACCGGAATCTACGAGTTGTGCCCCCTCAGAGGCCACACCCACAGCTTCCACAACTCGGGGCGGGGGTGGAAGATGGTGCCCCCGGCCTGTTCGAGGAGATCCCTCCTGACGGGAATCTCCCATGGAGAGCCGTCGAGAAGGGAAATCAGGTCCGAGAACCATACTCGTCCCGGCCAGAATGGGGCTACTAGCAACAGATGGACCCCATCCCAGCACACCCTCTCCAGAACTCCAGGGGAAAGGTGTACAGATGCAGCCTCGGCCAAGTCTGTACCATAGCATCCAGTCCGAGAGGAGCTGGATAAGTCAGAGAGAACCAGAGGGGACAGTGCGATGTCTTCTGAGTCGCAAACAGATCCACCTGAGCCTGGCCAAACACTCTCCATATCTGCTTCACCAAATCGGGATGGAGCCTCAATTCCCCGGGCTTCGGCCCCTGCCTTGACAGGGCATCTGTTCCCATCTTGAGATGTCCAAGGACAACACACAGGCTATGTGTATCCCTACCTGTAATATAGCGCGGGCAGGGAGGAACAGACAGCCTAAAACGTTGCCCGAGCTCGCCCTTATGTTTTGTCTTTTCTTTCGCTTTTGACATAATGCTTAGACAGACAATACAAAATCAGACTAACACACACAGAGCGCTTGCTGAATGACGGAAAGCTGCCGCTGTATCCACCGCTCATGCTTTTAAGCTTCCGGGTCGCTATGTCACCCCGCCTGTGACGTCTCGCCCATCCATTGGACTGATTACACACGTGATTCAGAGCGTGGTCACGCTGAAGGCATTCCCATAGCGTTTCGACGCAGTTCGAGTTCCTGAAGGGGAACTGTTTTTTTTACTAACTCAGTACAAAGGTTTTCATATTTTAGTGCCCCTAGTGCTCTGACATAAAATTTCTGGGCCCCTGGAGGTGCTGTCCCAGTAACTATTCTTAAGTTTCATATCAATCCATCACACCATTGTCAAGATATGGATTCACTTCCTGTTTGGTGGCATTGCCATCAAATTCCTTTGCATGTTACAGGCAAACGCTTTTGAAAATCAGAAAGCCTCCTAGATCATCTCAGCCAAATTTGGTGAAGATTCAACAAAAATTGTGTGCTGTGAAGATTTTTAAATGTTTTTCAAAATCTTAAATGTCATAAAATCCTATATGGCAGAGGTCACTGAAATTGGCATGAGCCAAGGATTAGTGTGGAATAAGTATGTATGTCTTTCCTACAGATAACGGTTCAAAAGTTATAAGCAAAAATATACCTTGAAATTTGACCCAGTGGTGGCGCTAGAGGCATTGAGGGGCAGAGCCCAAAATTGGTGAAATGATTAGGGGCACTATGCCCAATCAGCATGCCAAATTTCACAACATTTTACCATATGATTCTAGGGGCTGCCGTAGACTGCCAGCATAGAAGAAGAAGAAAAAAAGAATATACGCGGTGACCTGCGGGATCCAAACAAACTTAGCAAACATCGCCCCCAGTGGCCAGTCCATGCCAATGTACACAGAACGATAAAGAGACCATACATGAACATACCTATGAAGTTTTGTGACAATAGCTCAACCCATGGTTTTGAAGAAATTGGTGATTAAAAATCCAGATACAGATTATCACATTGATGCAGCACACCAAATTTCAGCACGATTGGATTTTCAGCTTCTGAGAAATAGCTATTGCAACTTAACTCTGCCCTTTTTCTCTGCATATCTCCACAAAATCCTTTGCCATACATGCATTTCAAGTGTTGTGTAATTCTGTGCAGTCATTCATGAAGTACAGTTGTTTGAGTAAACCAGCTCCAGCCCACTTGATTTGCATGTGGTTAAAATTTCAGGATGTTTTGGATCATTATTAAGGTTTAGACTCTCCTAAGTATTTTGACACCAAAAAGTTCCCAAAAGTAGGTTTTGCATATTATGCAAATTACTGTAAATTGGAGTGATTTAAATGCCAAATTTATATGGGTTGAGCCAATAAATCAGCACTAATAAGAAATTTCACTGTGGCTCTTTTATTCCAAGAGATATGTTTTTTTTTTGTAAGCAAAAACACGGATAGTGGCCAATTTGAGTATGACTGCATCAGATAGTAGTGGGTCCATAATCAATCCTACCGTTCAAGTTTCATGACTATAGCTGAATGTTAACCCTGTCAAATGCCTGCTGAAATTTGATTGGTGGCCATGTTTTTTAAGTAATTAGGTCATCACCAAAATTCCAATTACAGATTAGAATCATGATGCACCATACCAAATTTCAGCTCCATCTGACTTAGGGTTCCTGACAAACAGTTGTCTAACCTTTAGCTCCAACCCCTATGCATGACCACACCCCAAACATTGCACATAACCTCAGAATCTTATCTTGTTTGTTTTGGCCTTTCAGATTTCTTCTGGATACACACAAGCATTCATGAGTTTCAGCTCTTTGAGTATATTATCCTCCACCTCATTAAAATTGATTGTCGTGGCGGCCATATTCTTTATAAATGTCAACATGTTTTAGTAATTATTGAGTTTCACACTCTCCTAAATAATCTGACACCGGGTTTGTGAAGATTGGTCAAAAATCCTAGGACTAAAAGTTCACAAAAATAAGTTTTGCATATTATGCAAATTAGCAAAGAATCAATCATAGCAAAAATTTGTGGGCGGGGTTTAGCTGAATTCAGCTGAAGAAGTTTGAGTGTACAACTTATGGTTCTCGAGATATAGGACAAATCGTAAACACTTGCACTATAGCCCCATCATCAAGCTGACGCTGGTCCCTTTAGATTGCCTGAGTAGTGGTGGGAATTGTACACCATGTGACAAAGTTTGGTCTTTCTATGGCTTACAGTTTGGGCTGCCCATTGTGTTTTAGCAAGGAATCAGAACAATAATACAAAAGAAGAAGAAGAAAATCTGATTGGGTGATGGCTGCAATATTTTTGATGTAACCTAGTCAACAGTAAAAACTGTTTCACAGATTAGCACAATTACGCAGTTCAACAGATTTTAGCTTGATTGGATTTAAAGCCTGAGAAACAGTTATTTGAATCTAATCCTGCCCCCTGTTAAAATCTGTAAGATTAACTATGTTTTCTATACAACCATTGTATTTGTAGGAGTGCATTATGACTCAAAACATACATGCACAGGACACACATTCTGGTTGGGATTTTGAAAAGAATTTAATGCAAGGTTTACACGGCTGTCCTTTTAATAATCACACTAGGAAAATATTTCATGAGATAGGAAATAATTTGAAACTCATTAAAACACTGATATGGTTAAAAGGCTGAACGCACTCACCCGATTCACACAAAATAGGTACTATTTGCCCATCTTTTTCCTAGAATAATTCTATTTGACTTTCAGTGTGGGTTATTGGTGTTAATCAATTCAGGTAAAAATGTCCCTAAAACCTGCTCTACACATGCACATTATTTTGGATAGTTTCACATACAAAAAGCAGATTTATAGACAGAATGTCTAGATTAGGATCCATATAAACCAGGGGTGTTAAACTCAAATTCTGTCATGCTAAGAACAAACCTATCCATAGACTCCCATCTCTCTCTCTTCCTGATGGTGTACACACACAGACACAGACACACACACACACTCACAAATGTCTGGCATTTTTTGAGTATTTTGGTAGGCAATAATTGTTCCCCAAATGTATTAATTAGAAAAAACAACTTGACTGAAAATTCTTTTTTCAATTTTGACCAATTAAAAAACAGAGCAACATTTTTAGTTATAGTGTTGCCTATGCACCAATTGTTATGAAATTTGAGGGAAGTGTGTCACCAGAGGGTGTCCTATTGACCACATATTGTAAAGTTTGAAGAAATTTGACTTTGCATTCAGACGATACAGCTCTTTTAGTACATACATGCAACATATGACCTCACATAGCTACTAAACTGTTGATGTCTGCCGTATTACATTGCAGATTTCAAAAGCAATAAAAGACAATAATAAAAACAGACCAAATAAGGTGAGACATCTGTTTCAGAGAGTTCAGAGCTCAGTGTTCTTTGTTTTTTTAACATTCTAGCATGAAATGCTTGGTATGCTGTGCACATAACATAATGTCTGTACATAACAGGTCTTAACTGTACATTCTGTTTATTTACTACTGTTTATACTGTACATTCCCTTTACTGTTTATACACACTTTATATTGTACATACTGCACTTGCTGCTTTTTGCACTTCTGATTAAACTGCATTTCGTTACTCTGTATTCATACTGTGTAATGACAATAAAGTTGAATCTAATCTAATCTAATCTAACATGGCATAACACAACAACTTGCTTTTTTTTTTACTTAACATCTACAAGAATGTATGATATACTGTTAGATTCAGTTTAATGAGTAGATGTCATTTCCAAAATATCTCCTCACTTCCTGTTTTACACCTTCACTGTCACATCTGTATAATTGGGTATAATAATAAGATCACAAACAAAAACATTAGGGTTCCAGCACCTGTTACCCTATAATCAGTATAGGGTGCCTACACACCTTTTGTGCTTGGCCACCTAATTAAATACTCTATTGATATGTTTTCCACCAAGTGAAAAGATTTTCGCAATATTTATTTTTTTCTTGCATGTCAAATCAGGTTGTAAGAATATTCAAAACCTACATAAAAACAGGTGGGTGAAAACCCCACCCTTTTCACCTCACCTTCTTTGAAGCATTCTGAGAGAGCACGTCATAACGTTCCTGAAAGGGCTGATAGCGTTCATTGAGTGGTGCTGCATCTTTACCTGTGCACTCAGCATCACTGGTACGATACAGAGGGTAGTGCTGGAAACACATCCAAAACATTTGTAACTGGAGATACGCAATGTATTCAAATACCACCAGAGTTTACTCAAATGGCCCATGTTTGATTAAACAGTTTATTTTGTACACATTAAATTGCTATGTTTATTACAATTAGCGGTCACTTTATTAGGCAAATCTACCTTGAAGCCATTGGTCATTTTATAAGGTATACCTACCATATATAGATTACCAATTACTAACTGTAGCCCATCACATGCTATGCATAATTTCTTAGCCCCCTTTACCCTGTCCATCCATGGAAACACACCACTGATAATCAGATATTAGTTGAGTGGCGGACCATTATCAGCACAGCTTTGAGACAGACATGACAGTGGCATCTTATTGGGTGTGGCACTGGAATGAATACATCAGGTAGAGTAGCACTGATAGCATTTTTAAACACCTCTGTTACTGCTGGATTGAAAAACAGATACTCAACCAACACCAAACACAGGGTCAGAAACTGACAATAATAAAGGACTTGAGAATGATCAACACAGACTATGCACAGACTATCAGCAGAACTGATACTTATATGCAGTGTCTTTCACGAATATGGATTAAATTACATGGTTACATCTGGCTCCTGTCTGAAGTGGAAGTTAAGATTTGTATACTGTTAACAGTTAGAAGCACTGCTGGTATGAATGTTAGTAAAATTAATCAAGCAGTAAAAAGAACTGAAGGTTGATTTTGGTACAAAGTGCACTGATTACAAAGATCACAAATTGCATAAGACAACACTTCAACCTTTAAACACACACACACACACATACACATGGGAGTGAATGTCAGGATATGGCATCAAATTTATGGCCCAATAGCTCCCTAAATCAAACACTAGCAGGTTGTTAGTCCTTGCCCTAGTACACACACGCACACAATCGCATATATTTACCTGAAGTATGATGGGAGGCGTTGATGCATATGTCTGTATGTCCCTGCAATGATGCCTTGTAGCATCAGACTGCAAAATGCAAATTTGACACTGTGAACATATATATAAAGCTATATCTAACCCAAAAACACAGATCATCTACAGAAATAATGCAATAACACATTTGCACAGCTTTTCCTAAGTGAAGTTCAAGCAATTTCTTTGAGCCCAATATATGCTGGCTAACAAGAAAAACATATGCAACGTGCAGTTGCATGGGGTCACCACATCGGTCATCAATCTGATATTTAATTATTTGTTCCATTTACAAGTCTACTTTCTGAGTTGTAATGCCACTACTTCATAAATTATACATTAAGACCTTGTCTGTCTTGCAGAACTTTAACATCCTTTAGCCTTTGCGGAACCACCACTGCCTGCAACTATTGATTTCTAGCCAACTGCTAATATTACAGTCAAATCCATCAAGTGAAGTTATTTAGCACTACAGGCTCTGTGGGCACACAATACATACTAGGTGAAACATATGTAGTTGCAGGATTACGGAATCTTAGTTTTCTACTAAATGTTCTTGGAATGCATTCTGAATGTAGTCCATTAGTCTACTAATATAAATATCAAGCATTTTTAAACTTCTTAAACATTTTAAATATCACACAATTTTTAGTTTCAAGCATCTGTATGAACCTTGAAATTAGAATAGGTTTTAGAGAAGGACCTGTTACAAGAACGTACTTGAAATATACATGGCTTCATGGCAAATCCTGCTGCATTAAACAGCTTCCTATTTGCAAAATCATGGAAAACAGTGTTTCTCTCAAGACTCTCAAGTGAGTGATTTGGTAGTCATCGTGGCTCTGCTGAAATCAATGATTCAGGAGCTCAAACTGTACAACTTGGAGGTTCATATATTTCTTCTCACACAGAAGACACAGTGTCTCAACAGCATTTGAGGAATGTCTAGCACTTGTTCTTATGGTGAAGTCAAAGAGTTCCCTAACATTAAAGCAGACTGCACAGTTCATCAGCCTGTGGCTAGATTCACTGTGAATATAAGCCATCCCATCACCTCAACATTAAAAGGATATTATGCTTGCCAGTCAGATTTAGCCTGGCCACCACATGCAGTATCAGCATCTGTTGAGGACGGCTGTAGTCAAAGTGTTGAGCCCCCTAAGCCTGTTGAAGCTACAGGCTTTCATAAGTGGGTTATCAGCCTACGGTACAGCAGGACCCCAAATGTCATGGACAGAAATATGTCTGTCTCAGCAAAAGGAACCTAAGCACTGACTTGCTAAAGACGTGCATTTCTAATTAAATTAGTCCACTTGGAAGTGGTGCCCTATTGGAGAGAAACGATGCTGGTACCTGACCATGACTCCCGCTGTCTTGAACTGTCTGATGCTCTACTTCTCCTTGTAGCTTCCTTCACATGAGAATAACTTGCTGTTGCTTAGGATGGCCCACATGGATAGTCTAAAAACTGACATGAGACTTCTACGAATGGTCTCACTTGGATAGTCTAAAGATTTCACTTACTGAAAGCAGTGTATGTGCAAGTCCAAATCCATTCTTCAGTGGATATCTTCACTTGGAAACTATTAATTTAAGGCTAAAAGCTATATTAAAATTTAGAAAAGAAGAGTAATGACTCATTGTCCTTCTATTTGGTGTCATCCAGAAGAGGATGGGTTCCCTTTTGAGTCCTCTAAAGGTTTCTTTTCATGTCATCTCAGGAAGTTTTTTCCTCGTCACTGTTGCCTCTGGCTTGCTCATTAGGATTTCTGTAACGTTGCTTAGGGACAATGTACAATGCTAAACTCCTATATAAATAAAATTGAATTTAACTGAGATGATCATCATAGACACCTCCTTTGCATGCTCAGGAGTGTGTTGCCACAAGAGAATAGGTGTCTTGTAAATTACATTTCTTTGCCTTTTTATGTTTTGTCCTTAGGATTTAAAAATATTTCAGCCCTAATTATAATGATGATGAGGTATTACCTGTGTGGAGCAGTTAAGTTGCTGTGCGAAACTGTAAAGTTTGTCCTCCACACTCTGACAGATGGGACAGTGATCTCCATGTAGTGCCACACTGTTCACCAATAAGAAACTACATACACACACATAAACAGTGTATAAGAAACAGTGTACAGAAACCTGGACAGACAATGGATTAATTCAGTGTGAAGCAGCTTACTTTACTCCTCTCTTGGTGAGCATCTGTGCTGATGTCACGTTGAAAACCTTCTCAAAACGCTCAAGTTTATAGGAGGTCATTCTATTTGGGAGACAACAAAGACACTGGAAACTCTTTTTCAATTCAGGCAAGAATTATAATTGTTTATCAATTTATCTTACTCATGATGAAATCCAATGTCATGGTTGCCAATAAGGACCACAAGTTCTGTGTTGTTGGGGTGATGGAAGATCTGTTTGAAGCGCCTTACATCATCTTCCCAGTCCTGAAAAGAATTAAAATGTAGTTAACTAAAACAGCCTTTAACCCACATGATTATTTAATAATAATGCAACATATGGAGCTTAGGCTCAGGGTTTGAGGCTCAATTATAAAACATACAATTTAAAATTTCACTTTATGAAACAAAATGTTCTTTAACATATAGCTATAAAGAAAAACACTGGTTTGAAGCAAAGTGATAAACTATATCAAAGTGAAGCCAAACAGAAAAGAGCTAACAAAATTCGGGCAAATGTTTATCATTCGTTTCACAAGCACCTGTTGTCATACCTTGCTAATAATGTTCTACTCCCTTATGTTTCAGACATCCACAGCGGTTTAGTGTCATTTTATGACAATAACTCAACAATGGTAGACTGCACCATCAAATGAGTTCATTGATACACGTGCTGGGTGAAGATAATTCTAGTGATTGACATGTTATTATTCTTGTCATATTTGACTGTGTCATTAGAACAGAACCACTGTTTGTGTTGGCCTGTGGCAGTGTTGGCACTGTGGACGCAAAGTTAGGAGCGTAATTAACATAATATTATAGTTTCATAGAATGCGATTTACAGAAGCCTTCAGTAGAAACACTGGGGAACCTCAGTAGTCGTAGAGGTTAATGAGCACTGCATAAATACAGTCTGCCTATATAATAACAAAAACTTAATAGAGAGGGTACGTTGGTTCACACAGTGACCACGCTGGAAATGTAAGCGGTATCTCTATCTCAGTAGGGGTCAGGAGCATTTGTGCCACTATGTTAATGCACACAATGAGAGAGGAGTCACGTGACGCAAGATGGCGGAGTAGTCGTACTTTTGCTGAGCGGCTGCCGAGCCCTTTGATTTGAACTTTTTCAGACCGAATGGTCTTCTTTAATTGATGTTATTCTGAGTGTGGCCGAGGCAAAGTATGTCAGTATCTTAATCTAAATTACACGGTCAGAAGACGAAAACAATCGAAACTACGAACTCCCGTGCACACAACCAAGATGGCTGAGGTTAACCGCTGGTGAAATGGACGCGCTAGTTAAGCGCATTACTTCCTGAAGTCCTCACAGGTGTAGATAAAGCGCTTGAGAACAAAATTGACCCTTTGATGGAGAAGCTCTCTGCCGTAACAGCACATGTTGCAGAGGTGGAAAACCGCGTTGCTGGAGCTGAGTCACGTATATCCAGGATGGAAGACACAGTTGCCAAAGATAACGCAGACTTGGTCAAGATAAAGGCGACCCTTGAAACTGCTCTGAACAAAATAGGTGACTTAGAGAACAGAAGCAGGAGGTGCAACATCAGAATAATTGGCCTACCCGAGGGAGAGGACGGTACCAACTCTGTTCTGTTTTTTAAATCCTGGCTTCCCAGTCTGCTGAATATTGATTGTAAGCATGGACAACTCACAATAGAACGCGCACACTGGATCCCGATGCGCTAACCTGCTCCAGGTGAGAGACCGCGCGCTGTGATCCTCAAGCTTCACAATTTTCAGGATAAAGTGCGCATTTTACAAGTTGTGCGAGCTGCCGGAAAACTGCTGCACAAGCAACGTGCCATTTCCATTTACCAGGATTTCTCGGCTGCGATTGTTAGGAAAAGGCAGGCATTCGGTGCAGTCAAAAAACGTCTCCGCAAGAAGGGAGTGGGCTTCTCCATGATCTATCCGGCGATCCTCAGAATGCAACATGAAGGCATCAAGTTCTTCAAACAGCCGAGCGATGTGGAGGCTTTTCTTTCTAGCTTGCCTGCCTCGACTTCCACTCATCAGGTTGATACAGCTTGAAGTGGCTGAATGACTTTAAAATCTAGTTCACCAGTTTTCTAAGGGACTCGATTGTTTTGCACGTAAGGAAGTTTGATTATTCACTGGAAATAAGGTATGAACATTTAACGAAAGGAATTTTATGATGGCATAATAGATGGCAAGAGATGGAAGGTTGACTCTTTTGATATACTGTATCTGGATTGATCTTGAGATGACTGTCTGATTAAGTATGTTTTGAATACCTTTAAAAAGTTCTGTTATAAAGGGGCGTTCTGCACTTGCTCTTCAGCTCTTCTAACATCTAGGATTGTACGACCAGTTTTTGTGCTACTTGTATATCACCTAACATTTAAACCTGCTATCTGTTGTACTTCTCGGTCTTGTAAGGTTTCTTTTGAACATGGGGCTGACTACCCATGTATTTCAAATACTAAACAGACCGGCGTCAGGCTCCGCTCTTTGACCCACATAAATGTTTTTGTTTTTATGAGTGTAAATAGTTCTAATTTCTTGTTCGGCATGCAGGGTAATTTACTTTTGTTCTATTATTTTTATATGTATTCTTCCATGTGTTCTCATTACGTTAACTCAACTTTCTCTAACCCCTTTGGGTCTGATGGCGCTAATTTACTCACTTCTCATAATATAATGCTGCCTATTTCTAAGGTGCTTTGCATACAGGATATGCCTGCTGTTAAATTTTTTACATGACTGCTGCATCCATGAATAATCTGAAATTGAAACTTTGTAGTTGGAACGTAAGAGGGGTTCAAAATCCTATTAAAAGAAAAAAGATTCTGAATTATCTGAAAAAAGAACAAGTTCATATTGCTTGTTTGCAGGAGACACACTTAACGGTGAACGCCAAGTTGAAGCGAGACTGGGTTGGGCAAGTGTTTTGCTCATCATTTACTAGTAAGAGTAGGGGAGTGGCCATTCTTATTCATAAACATCTCCCACTCTCAAATGTAAACGTTAAGGTTGATAACTCAGGTCGATATGTGCTGCTTAAAGGGGTGTTGTGTGGAGTACCTATTACTTTAATGAATGTATATACAGTATCTCACAAAAGTGAGTATACCCCTCACATTTCAGCAACCATTTTATTATATGTTCTCAAGGAATAAAACTATAGAAATGAAAATTGTATATACTTTAGAGTAATCAATGTGCTGCTTGTATAGCAGTATAGATTTACTGTCCTCTAAAAATAACTCAACATACAGCCATTATTGTCTAATTAACTGGCAACAAAAGTGAGTACACCCTAAGTGAACATATCAAAACCGTGTCCAAAGTGTCAATATTTTGTGTGAGCACTATTGTTATCTACCACTGCCTTAATCCTCCTGGGCATGGAATTCACCAGAGCTGCACAGGTTGTTGCTGGGATCCTCTTCCACACCTCCATAATAACATCACAGAGCTGCTGGAAGTTAGACATATGGCGCTTCTCCACCTTCCACTTGAGGATGCCCCACAGGTGCTCATTAGGGTTCAGGTCTGGAGACATACTTGGTCACTCCATCACCTTCACCTTCAGCTTCCTCAGCAAGGCAGTTGTCATCTTGGTAGTGTGTTTGGGGTCATTATCATGTTGGAAAACTGCCGTTCGGCTCAGTATCTGAAGGGAGGGCATCACGTTCTGCTTCAGAATGTCACAGTACATGTTGGAATCCATGTTTCCCTCAATGAAGTGCAGCTCCCCAGTACTAGTAGCCCCAGACCATGATGCTACCACCACCATGCTTGACTGTAGGCAAGACACAATTTTCTTGGTACTCCATGCAGTGGTCAGTATGAGAGAACTGTACTCAAAGCACCAAATTTTAACTGTTCTAATACAAGATACACAAATTTGTATCGTCCTGATAAGCAGAGAAAAACATGAACATGATGAATAGGACATGTGGCTTTGCATGGTTAAACGACGTACAGCTGTTATCACTTAGGGTGTACTCACTTTTGTTCCCAGCTATTTTGACAATAATGGCTGTATGTTAAGTTATTTTCAGAGGACAGTAAATCTACACTGCAATACAAGCAGCACACTGACTACTCTAAAATATATCCAAATTTCATTTCTATAGTATTGTCCATTGAGGAGATATACTAAAATGGTTGCTGAAATGTGAATCTAATGACTTTATTACACAAATCTTTTGTAAATTCGCTGAATGGCAGTGTGAGCACAGTCTAATTGCTGGTGATTTCAATTGTATTCTTTCACCTGAATTAGATAAATCCGTCCCGTTGAAAAGCGGAAGCTCTGGCAGGGCTTGTGCCCTGGACGAGACATGCCAGGAACTGGGCTTGGGCTTTGTTTAAGTTTGTTTAAATTGTTCTTCATAGACAATAAAACTCCTGCGATATCTCCCAATTTGTTATGGGACACTGCAAAAGCATATATCAGGGGGTTAATTATTTCATATGTATCAAACATGAAAAAGAAAACTTAGCAGATCAAAGAAAGCTGGAAATGAAGCTCCATGATCTTCGTTCTAGATATAATACATGCCCTTCTGATGAACTATTGGCAGAAATCCAAACTATACGAATATCCCTTGAAGCTATTCTCAAAAAAAAAGGATATTTTTTTGCAAAACAACGAATGTATGAATTTGCGAATAAACAAAATAAATATCTTGCCAATCTCCTACGTCGACGCTCTCAGGCTCAAATAATCTCCACCATTAAAGACAATGGTGGGAATTTATGTCATGACAATGAATCAATCAATAGGGTTTTCAGGGCATTTTATAAGAAACTTTATACCTCCCAACTGGAGTCGAATCGGGGTGAATTACTAGAAAAGTTCTTCGCTAATTTATCTATTCCGACATTGTCTGAAGAGCAAACACAGGCTCTTAATAGGCCAATTGAAATCAGCGAAATCTTTAACTGTATAAGGTGACTGGCTAATGGGAAGGCACCAGGGCCGGATGGCTTCACAGCAAAATTTTTCAAGAAATTTAAAAAGACTCTCTGGCTGCCTCTATGCATGATATGATGCTGTGCTTGTACAATTCTGGCAATCTACAGTGGGGCAAAAAAGTATTTAGTCAGTCACCAATTGTGCAAGTTCTCCCACTTAAAAAGATGAGAGGCCTGTAATTTTCATCATAGGTACACTTCAACTATGAGAGACAGAATGGGGGAAAGAATCCAGGAAATCACATTGTCTGATTTTTAAAGAATTTATTTACAAATTATGGTGGAAAATAAGTATTTGGTCAATAACAAAAGTTCATCTCAATACTTTGTTATATACCCTTTGTTGGCAATGACAGAGGTCAAACGTTTTCTGTAAGTCTTCACAAGGTTTTCACACACTGTTGCTGGTATTTTGGCCCATTCCTCCATGCAGATCTCCACTAGAGCAGT
>CM040996.1:9239921-9251412 GCA_022985145.1 Pangasius djambal
TAAAATTTGGGGCAAATATAAACTTAATGGGAAGATTATAAAAAGAAAACATACAGGCAGACTAAGGAAGACGTCAAAGCATCAGGATAGAAAACTCAAAGCAATATGCCTTGAAAATAGAAAATGCACAACAAAACAAATGAAAAACCAATGGGCGGAAACAGGAGTCAGTGTCTGCGACAGAACTGTAAGAAACCGGGTGAATGAAATGGGATTTACATATAGAAAAGCCAAACGAAAACCAGCACTAACACCTAAACAGAAGAAAAGAAGGTTACAGTGGGCTAAGGAGAAGCAATCATGGAGTGTGGATGATTGGATGAAAGTGATATTCAATGATGAATCACGAATCTGCATTGGCCTAGGAGATGATGCTGGAACTTTTGTCTGGGGCCGTTCTAATGAACCATATGAAGATGACTGCCTGAAGAAAACAATCAAATTTCCCAACTCATTTATGATATGGGATTGCATGTCAGGTAAAGGACCAGGGGAGGTGGCAGTCATTACCTCAGCAGTCAATGCACAGGAGTACATTGAAATTCTGGACACTTTTCTCTTTCCATCCATAGAAAATAGGTTTGGTGGTGATGAAGTAATTTTTCAGGATGACAACGCATCGTGCCACAGAGCAAACAGTGTTAAAGCTTTTCTTCAGGAAAGGCATATCAACTCAGTGACATTGCCAGCAAACAGTCCAGATCTCAATCCAATTGAAAATTTATGGTGGATATTAAAAAAAAACTGGTCCATAATAAGGCTCCATCCTGCAAAGCTGATCTGTCAACTGCTATTCGAGAAAGCTGGAACCAGATTGATGGGGAATATTGTTTTTTATCAGTGAAGTCTATGCCTCAAAGAATTCAGGCTGTCATAAAAGCCAGAGGAGGAGCAACAAAGTACTAATTGTGTTTTTTTGTTGATGATTCCATAATTTTTTCCTCAACATTGAGTGATTCCATACTTTTTTCCTCTACTTGATTTGGAAAATGACATGCCATTAACAAAAAAAAATGTCAGTGAATTTTTTTGATGTATGTTTCACAAAGCCAGAATGTTAAGCTATTGAACAAAACCTTTTTTGTGTCATATCTGAGATTTGTTTGTTTTCTATAAAGTAAAAAAGCTGGGTGAACATCCTCGAAGTGTGGTGATTCCATAATTTTTGCCAGGGGTTGTAGAACACCTCATTATGTTTCGTTCTATCCAATGCTGCCAGGTTGCACCTCAGACTGTCCAGGAGCTCAGTGATGCCCTGGTCCAGATCTGGGAGGAAATATCCCAGCACACCAGCCGTCGTCTCATTAGGAGCATGCCCCACATTGGCAGGCATGCATACAAGCACGTGGGGGCTTTAAAAAACTACTGAGTACCATTTTGAGTTGCTGCAATGAAATTTCAGGAAAATGGACTAGCCTGCTGCATCATTTTTTCACTTTGATTTTCAGGGTGTCTTTGAATTCAGCCCTATGTTGCATCCTTTCGTTCCTAACACATTACCCAGTCCATATCAGTATAGATATCCAACATGATATTTTTCCCCATTCTGATGTGTTTTCAAAGTGTTCCTTTAATTTTTTTGAGCAGTGTATGATGCTGGAGGTGGCACTTTAGAGAAGGGTCTTCTTTTGTGTAAAAGACTTTTGGAACATGTTCAGTAGGAACCCTGTCTTGGGCTCTTCTTCATGCACTAAAGTATCATCAGTGTTGTATTTCGAAATAATAGGAATATGTCACAAACACCATGCGGCCTTGTACGTTTTAGCCATAAATCCACTAATCTGTAATATACAAAGTCATTCTAGACTTACAGGAGTTAATTTAGGGAAATAAAAAGTTGTGATCTCTGCATATGCTGATGACATAACCATTTTTGTAAAGTCTAAAGAAGAACTTGATATTGTTTTGAACATTTAAGAAGTATGTACAAGTTTGTGGAGCAGTGCTATTTAGACGTAAAACCGAACGTGTTTGGATTGGTGACATAAAGAATAAGTTTCCAACAGACATCCCAGAACTTTATATAGACAATAATGGCTGTGATGATTAAAATTGGTCAAAAATCATCCAAGATGAAGTCAGTAAATAGAAATCATGCAACTTAAGTTATAAATTTATAATTAATATTATAAAAACTTTCATATCTAAAATAATGTTTCTATCATGTATTCTACCTCCAATAGATGTATGGGTTAAAAATAAATTAAATAAAATTTGTTGTAACTTCATATGGGATACCACTAGAGAAGTCACAAAACACAAGTTGTTTAAAAGAAGAGAATTACGAGGCCTCTGAGCTATTGATTTACCATTAAAAACTAAAATAGCAGCGTGTAAAATTATAGCGAGTGGCATTGACAGACAAAATGAATGGATAGGAAACATCAACAACTAGAAATTCAAAACCGTTTCCTCAAGAAAATTGTTTCCATACTATAAGTTAATGTTTTTGGATTTTACTAATAAATATAAAGACAGACATTGACTGGTTGAAAGACACAAAGATATAGGCCTAACTTCTAATTTCCAAACAAGTTTATGGTAACTGTAGCCTTCAGAAAATAGGACATGGAACAAAATGTTAAATGTCTTAAAAATAAAAAAATAAATAAAAAAAACTTTAAGTGAATACCTCATAGATACTACATGGTTAATTGCCATAAGAAGGACTACGTAAAAAAAACAAGCAAAAACACGTTATGTAAAAACAAGCAAGTGATGCCAGGCTGTGAAGAAATTGAAACACTCGAACATTTCCTTTTAGAATGCGACCGTTCAAAACAACATGGGAGAAATTGTAGACCATTGGCATTAACATAGAAATAAATATGAATTCAGTCTCTTACAGTATCTTTAAAAAACATCTCTCTAACCCGGGATGACTCCATGTGGTTTATAATCTGACTAAATCCAAGATGTGGATAGCAAGAGCCAGAATAACTATTAACTTTCATTTCCAGTGATGTTTTTAAAAAGAAATTCGAAAAGAACTGAGAAGATGTAAACAGCGTGTCAGTATTTAAAGACTGCAGTTTTGGGACCCTATTTGTATTTAACTATAGCTTAATGTGATTGTGATTTATTGTGAGTGTGCTGTAAAATTTTAGAAATTTTCTCAATAAAATTTAAAAGGAAAAAAGAAACGGAGCTGGAAATCAGTATCTGTTGAGGTCGGCATTCGAATACCCGTCAGCAGCGTGAGAGATGAGTGTTCATGCGATGCGCCACGGGGCAAGAGGAATGGAGTTGAGCGTTAGCTTGACCGGAGCTGAAACTCGGGTCGGCGGCGTAGGAACCGAAAGTAGAGCCGGTGAACCATGAGGAAGACAAGGCGGAATTGGGCGTAGCACGGAGAGAACCGGAAATGAGCAGACAGGCAGTATGAACAGGGAACCTGGAATACGAGGAGATAAGCACAGGATAACTTGACGGGGGAAAACACTTAAAAGAGACCTCGAAGAAGGCCAGAAGTGCACCTCACTGAAGCCGGAACAATCTGGCGATGAGTGGCTGAAGAACCGGGGATTACAAACGCTGCAGATTGGGTGAGCAGATGAGCACCAGATGTGATCAATCTGTAATCAGGCGAGGCTGTAATTTAAGTGCTACGTGCGCACACGCACACACGGAGAGAAAGAAAACACACGGAGAAATACGGGATCTGGCCAGACCGCGGCAGGAATATATCCTGAAGTCCTGCTAAATATACTCTAAGTGCTTTGTGCTGTACACGTTTCAGGTATAACTATACAATTTATTGGTTACTGACAGAAATAATGATTGATACAATGGTTAGTTGTCAATATAAACAAATTCTGTACATCATAGGTAATAAACATACTGGATTAAAAAAAAAAAAAAAAAGTCACATACACACGGCTGTCTGTGCAGGACCAATGGAGCATTTGTGTCTGGTCTGTAGTACACTTTACGTTTAAGAACGGACTGTCTAGAAATATAAAGAATTTTTTAAACTCTAGAAATATGAATTTAGAGCTCAACAGACAATTGGGATTGTCAATTTAATTAAAAAAAAAAAATGCTTTGTAATGACCATTTAATCTGGGCAGTCTTTGTTTTCTTCTCAGAAACTTGTTTTGCAGTAGTGTTTATCTGTAACACCTACAAAGAAGAATAACTCCATTTCTGCAGCTCACATGGCTTACTGAAAAAAATCTCTTACAATAAACAAAAACAGAAAAAAAGACTCTTGCAGGATGTTGCACATAGCCAACTTGTTGCCTACATTTCTTAGCGTTTAACCACTGTTGTGCACTTCTTCATAAAGACAAGCATAGATCTGACAACTGGGTATGATAAAACATCTTTTACTGTAATAAAAAAAAAAAAAAAAAACACAAAAAAACAGGTTATGCAGCTTCGTATCCAAGCTAATTTTTTCATTCCTTCTTACAGAAATTGGCCTTTCAGGTTTGGAGCAACATGTTTATGCTTGTAAATATATTTCCAGTTAGGCAGGCTGAAATCTGAATGCTATTTGCATTGCAATCATACCATTCAGCTTGTTACATTTAGACCACCAATTCCCTTTGTTGTGTTCAAAATTATGATTTTGCAGCATGCTTTATTTTCTAAAAATTCAACCATAGACCATGTGCATTGTAATAAAGAGCTACTGGACAAAATGCAGAATTATATGCAGAAAGTTTAAACAGCATCATAAACAATCCAGTCAAAAGCATATCCAAAAATGTGATCAAAAAACATAGTTGAAAAGGTAGAGCAGGCGCAATATACCAGAATCAGAAATAACATCAGATTTCAAGGGGCAAGACAAAGGCAAAACCGTGGCAAGGAAAAACTGGTCATAAACAGGTCAAAAACAGGATAACACTCAAGAATAAGCAAGGCTCAGAATTTACAAAGATGCATTCAAACTGTAAAGTCCATGTGGTTTATATATTGTGCAAACAATAAGTGAGTGATATAAATGAAGAATGGTCCTAGAACACTGGTGAGGGTGCCCTCTGGTGGTCATGGGTGGTAATATCCTGGCTAGATGTTTCAAAATCCCCCCCTGCCCCACAAGAAGCAGCTCCTGAAGCCGAACTCCCCCTGTGGCAGGGTCTACCTCTGGGCCTGGGTGGTCAGGGTGTTCTCTGTGATATTCAGCACTGAGTGGTGAGTCCAGAATGTCCTTAGCTGGGACCCAGGAGTGTTCTTCTGTCTTGTAACCTTCCCAGGCTACAGGAGGTAGTACAATATGTTTTCTTGCTGCTTGGAGTCAAGGGGGGGCTTGGCTACACAGGGTTTCCCTCAATCACCAGTGGTGGGGATGGTTCAGACTTGGTCACCTGGGGGGAAGGCATGGAAACACATGGTTTGAGCAAGGATATGTGAAAGTGGAGGGCTATTTTATAGTGTGGTGGTAAGTCTGGTTACACAAGACAGGATTCATTTGCTTTAGAACTTTGAATGGACCTATGAAATGTAGACTTAACTTCTGTTAAGGTAATTTGAGTCTGAGGTCAACAGTTAACAGCCACACTATTTGTCCTGGGTGCAGGGTTTTATCAGACTGTCAGTGATGATCTGCTGCTGCCTGCTGCTTTTTTTGGATAGCTCTCATGTTGCTTCCCATGTCTCTTCACTCCTCTTTATCCAGTAGGCTTCTGGGCTCTGAGGAGGTTGTCAGTGTGGATTGAGAGCTGGATGAACTGTGTCCGTGGCATGGCGTCATCTCAGCATGCCAATTCGGCCTGTAGCACTTCATTGAGTCCATGCCAATAAACACTCTTCAGTGCAGACTCATTCCACCCATTCTCAAATGTGACTGCATATTCAGCAGTGGCTCAGTTACCTTGTTTGATGAACAGCCATCTCTCTCTAGCATCTTTTCCAATCTCAGGGTGGTCAGGTAACTCTGGGTTAGCATTGTGTGGCTAAATATAGCAGTGGCATAGGTTAGTGCACACGCCGAAAGCAGCTTTAGCTAATTTCCTCCACATCATGGAAAAAGTGGTTGGGAGTGCTAGAGAAGTGAATAACACACTGCATAAGGAAGCCCTTGCATTTTCCTGGGGAATCAGCATATTTCTCTAGTAGCACAAGTGGATCATGCTGGTTAGACACTTCTGGGTTAGAGGTTGCAGTGGCATTACTTGAGAGTTTTCAGTTGTGGAGTGGAATCAGCTCTCTATCCCCCTCTACAGACATGGAGGATTTGTTCCAGAGTAGAGTACATTTGCTGCAAGCATCATTTGAGGTTGCCAAGTAGATGCCCCTGTAAAGAGATGGCTGTCTTGAACTGCTAGATCCGGGCTGGAAGGAAAATCCTTCCCTAACATAGAAGACAAAATGTGGATTCATATGCAGAAAGTTTAATCATAAAACCACTGTCACTGTGGAAATGTGATTTTATATATATATATAAACACACTCTTGTATAACATTTAGATAAAATGTGACTCAGACCATTTGAGGTTTGGCTGATGGTATTTATGCCAGTTCCAAATGTGTCTTGGGTGCATTTTCATTTTCAGATTAGATTATTGGATAGTCTAGATAATATATGAACAAAAGTGTGTGAACACCTGACATTACGCCCATATGTGGACCTTCCCCAAGTGTCTAGAAGTTGTGGGTTTTCCCCACTATCTCTTTCCTGCTTACCAATGAACATAAATCCCAGCAGTGTATACTCCAGGTTCAAAAGCTTCCTGTGACAGCTAGATAGCTCTGAATCAGGTCTTGCTCCAGAACAGCAGCTGTTATTGATACCAAATAGGGGTAATGCAGTCTTATTGGAATATTGGTGTTTCAGGTCTGTAACGAACTACAAGGTCCATGCCATGTTTCCTCTGATGCACAGAAATTATTGTATACAGAAACTTTAATGGTTGCCTTGAAAAGCTGTAAGCTTTTGTTCAAACAAACGAACTAACAAACAAACAAAAACACTAAGCTTTTGGTTCTGTCATGTGTCCTTTTGTGTAATTTGTATTTTGATTGGACAATGGATGTTCAGTCTATCAACATTTAATTCTTTGGATTCTAATTCTTGGGATGTAAATGCTTATATAAACCAAAATAAATCTGCCAATGGGATAATCAAATTTTGCTAAGTAAGATTTCTTGAAATAATATCAATACTATCTAGCTCTTCACAGCACAGTAAATATCTTAAAACTAGTAAGAAAATATGTAAATAAAGCATTTTAAAAATAAGCATATAATTCTTATACAATAATTCTGTTTCTATGCTCAGTAAAATAAATGAATTCCTATAAGTGTATTCCTTTTACTCCATTCTGTTTGTTAAGACTATATTGCTAGTCTTTGGAGACTTGATTTGGTGTGCCACCGGCTATTCACAGTGGCCAAGGGCTTAACTTCGAGTCACGAGTGTTGGCTGTAAACCTGCACAATACACCTGCATCCCCAGAGCAATGCTGGGAAGAGATATTAGGACACCACCTGCGAAGGCCTTTGGCCTCCTGCCTGACTCACCAGCGGTTGATCCAGACCTTTTAAAAATGCATGTTTTTTCATGTGATTTCACTTTTCCTTTGACACGCATTCTCAGTGGCCACATCTGTATGACCTGCACCACAGGGGCCTCCACTTTAATGCTGGGGAGCTAGTCCAGTTGTACAGCCCCCAGAGGAAAAGAAAGTGCTGCCCTAAGTTGGGGGGGGGGCCAGTAGGTGAAGTTGTATACAGCTTCCAGTTACCACCCCAGGGCAGACGGGTGGCTTTGCACAGGGATAGACTGGTCCCCTACTGTGAAGATGCCACACCCCAACTTCAGCCTAGCCCCCCGCCCATGTTCCCAGTAGGGCCCCTTCCATGCCCCCTTCATTTCTAGGATCTGGGAACAAATATTCACCCATGTTGTTGTTATAAGCTGCCGTGGCTGTGGCTGACAGTAGCCTGGTTCAATAAACCTTTTATTCAAGAAACTTTTCAGTGTCACTGTGTGGAAAAATGCTACAGTATTTTTTTTTATTTTTTTATTTTTTTTAAAAAAGGCATTCAAATTGCAGGGCCGGCCACCCTAGTATATGGAACTGCAGGGGGCACAGAGGTGAGATGCGAGACAGAGAATAGCAAAAAAATACATTTTAAATGAATATCATCAGACTACTTTTTGTTGTCTGGAAATTCCCTTTTGGCAAAAGAATCATTTAAACAATAAGAAATGGATAAGAAACTTGACCCATTTGTGAATGTGAACAACTTACACATAAGCAATGTCACTGAAACAAGGGTATGCCTCCAAGATTTTGGTGGGCCTATATTGTTGCCTTCTGACATTGAAATCAATAAATGCCCTTTGACACTAGAATTCCAGATGAAAGAGCTGAACCACAGGGCTCTTATTTGGTGTTTTAGCCTTGTACATTTCTTTGAGTGTTCTGCAGTGTTGTACCAGGGTTTGCTGACTGTCAAGTTGACTATTTTGTCCTGCTGCAGAACAAATGTGATTGTTACAAATATGTAAGAGCAATTAATTGACAAAATTAAATTACATTCAATTCATGGTTGACACAAGGCAGCAACATTTTTAAGCAAATTTTTAAGTCCACAGCTTTTTTTTGTGAAACATAGCCAGTGAATTGTGAATTGGTACTTTTTACTGATTGATTTATGTATTATAATCATCACATAAAATCCAAAACACTGCGCAGCAGCTATTACATTGAAATCATTGAAAAAAATTACAGACCATAGAAACAGGCTGTCTGCAGGGGTCTTCAAATTAAACGTACTACCTTTGAAGACATTAATGCAATTTCAAATGTAATTTAAGACAGAAGTTGAATAATGAATTTGATATTTGGGTATTCATTACGCTGCATCACAAAAATTGAGAGAGAAAAGACATTATGTTTATTATACTTTCCTACCTCAAAATACGAGTGCCTTAACATGCACTGCCAATGCTACATTGTTAAGCATGTGATGGAGATGTGCGGACGTCACTAGATGTCACTAGCTAGATCCAAAACAATGAAAGGATTTGAGCTGATTAGATATTTCTGTGTTACCTTGACAAACTAACATTGGCACATCATCAAGCAAGTCTACGCTATCTACGCCGGGCACGCAACATTCTTAAAGACTCCTCCCATCCTGCCCACAGTCTTTTCCAGCTCCTCCCCTCCAGGAGGCATTACAGGAGCCTCAAGACCAAAACCAGCAGGTTTAGGTACAGCTTTTTCCCTACAGCTGTCTGCCTACTCAACTCTGTCCCCCACTGAACCTCACTACCCCCTCCCCCCTGTATATAACTATATCTAACTGTATATACATATCTGTATATATTGTTCATACCTCATCTCTGTAATTGTACATATTGTTCTTACCAGATCTTTTCAATTGCCCATCTGTATATTAGTATAGCACATATGTACATTAGTATAGCACATCTGTAGATTAGTATAGCACATATTTACATTAGTTCATACTACATCTGTATATTAGTATTAGTATAGCACATCTGTATATTGTACATATTACATCTGTATATTCTTGTACTATTTTAATTTAATTCCACTTATCTCTCACTGCCCTTGTCTGTACATAACAGGTCTTAACTGTACATTCTGTTTATTTACTACTGTTTATACTGTACATTCCGTTATTTACTACTGTTTATACACACTGTTTATATTGTACATACTGCACTTGCTGCTTTTTGCACTTCTGATTAGATGCTAAACTGCATTTCGTTACTCTGTATTTATACATGTGTAATGACAATAAAGTTGAATCTAATCTAAAGTCAAGCTCGATGCCAGCAGCGCTGACAGGGATACATGGGGGCAGTCGTGGCCTAATGGTTAGAGAGTTGGACTTGTAACCTGAAGGAGTTACAAGTTTTTTTTTGTTGCAATACTCATTGGTTTCTCCTGCTAGCACAGTGCAACTAACTCTTTGTGAGTTACTTCATGAGTAAGAATTACAATGTATAAATATCAGTCAAAGCCTTTTTTTCACCTTCCCCATTCCCAATTCTCAAATAGCAGAATTAGTCAGAATGTACATCCCTAGATGATTTATCAAATATAAAAACACTCTTCATATTAGCACCCTTTAAGTATTGGGGGGCCCTAATACAGATATTAAACATTGTTCATGTTTATTATTACAGTAACTAAGGCACTTACATGCTTCATCCTGCTCACTGCTCTCTGGGGTGCTGGATCTGAATGGGGACTTGTTGAAAATCACAGTGGAGCCACTGGAATCTGCATCATAGTCACCATTTGACTTACTGCACAGAAATTCAAGCCAGAAATTCTCTTTTTGGCACCTTTAGACTTCATTCCAGAACTAGTCATAGTCTTTTAAGATGAATGGGTCTTGCGAGGAGTTCTCACATTTTGTGATCTTTTCATCAGTGTCTAGTTCATTTCAATTCAATTTTATTTGTATAGTGTTTTTTTTTTTTTAATTTTTTTTAACAATGGTCATTGTCACAAAGCAGCTTTACTGAAATAAATACATTCAGGATATAAATTGTAAATGTATGAATTTATCCCTAATGAGCAAGCCAGAGGTGATGGTGACAAGGAAACTCTCCCTGAGACGATACGAGGAAGAAACCTTGAGAGGAACCAGACTCAAAAGGGAACCCATCCTCATCTGAGTGACAACGGATAGTGCAATTACAAATAAATCCCCACTATAACTGTGTACTACATGGACAACTAGTGCAATTGTGTAACCAGGAAATTCATTACAGTTTTCACATGAAGTCTGTTTTGTTGAACCTATTCACTGTCCACTGATGGAGACCTGAGTGCAAAACTGCTTGCAGTAACCGCAGCCCCAAAGCCATCACAGCAATTGCAGTCCCAAGCCATCACAGTACAGCAGCCCATATGAACCGGAGTCCAAACTCATCTCGACAATCCCCAAGTGGCACCATCCCCAGCAATCCCAATGATCTTCAGGCCGTCCATGTGGGGCCACCCCCAGCAGCAGTGAGCAAACTCCAACCAGAAGTAGGACATCAGGATGGATCAGGCAGATTCGGAGAGCAGAATGGGCCAGGATCATTGGTATCTCAGGAATAGCATGTCTAGCAAAAGTATACCTCTCTCTGACTCTCTCTGGAGGCGGTCGCATTTTTCCTCTCTCTGCTGTGTCTGTGTGCCTCTCCCGTCTCGTCTCTATTTTTCTTCTGCTGGTGAAGCTTCTCGAATCCTAAATTATGGAATTGATAAGCTGGTCCCTCAACCCAATTGATACGATCTTTTCACGAAGGAATGCTGGTTCGGGAGAGCCGACATGTCCGGACGGGACTTTTGCTGCTGGATACGTGATGGACTCTTGGAACAAGTGGAACATCGTCTGTCTGGCACCTCTGTCCCTAGAAGACGTCGAAGATGTCTACATATTTGGATTTTTGATAGCAGGTGTCCTGATGATTGGCCTGGGGATGTTCCTGATCTATCGACAAATTGGAAAGCAGGCAGCCAATAAAGAATCCCCCAAGCTGTCAGCTGTCATCACACACCAT
>CM040996.1:9251512-9283421 GCA_022985145.1 Pangasius djambal
GGATGAATTAGAGCGGAGACTGAGAGCCAGGCCTTCTCGACCAACATCAGTGTGTGACCTCACCAATGCGCTTTTGGAAGAATGGTCAAAAATTCCTACAAACACACTCCTCAACCTTGTGGACAGCCTTCCCAGAAGAGTTGAAGCTGTAATAGCTGCAAAAGGTGGACCGACATCATATTGAACCCTATGGGTTAGGGATGGGATGGCACTTATGTTCATATGTGAGTCAAGGCAGGTGACCGAATACTTTTGGTAATATAGTGTATCAGTGCTGCCTTTGATACTATTAGTCATTCAGTAGTATTGGAACAACTGGCTTGCATTGGATTAGTTGATAATGCGCTTCTTTGGTTTTCATCTTATTTAAGTGACAGAAAACAGTTTGTGCAGATTAAGAATACACATTCAGATCCTGTCTCAGTTACTCATGGCGTTCCACAGGGGTCGGTGCTGGGCCCGCTTTTATTTATCATTTATATTTCACCTCTTGGTCGTATTTTTCGTTCCTATGGTATTAATTTCCATTTTTACGCTGATGACACACAAGTGTATATTTCTACATGACCTAATGTTTCTCAACCACCTCTTGACCTCACTAAATGTTTGCAGGACGTTAATAGATGGATGACTAATAATTTTTTAAAGTTAAATACAAATAAAACTGAAGCCCTCCTTGTGGGTTCTAGTTCTGTTTTTATCTAAAACTCTTTTTATCCAACTTTACCTTGTTTATTGATAATTGCCCAGTCAATTTTTCCACCCAGGTGGAAAAATTGGGGTCATACTGGATGGTTTGCTTTCATTTGGTTCTCATGTTAGTAATATTTCACGTTCTGCATTTTTTCATTTACATAACATTGCTAGACTTCGTTCTTCACTCTCTCAACATAGTACTGAAGTGCTTATTCATGCATTGGTTACATCTTGGATTGATTACTGTAATTCTCTTTTATTTGGTATTCCTGAAAAACAACTTTATCGATTACAGTTAATCCAGAATTCAGCAGCTAGGATAGCTACCCGCTCACATACTTTTGATGATATATCACCAATTCTTTTCCAGTTGCATTGGCTTCCTGTTCGTTACCGTATACATTATAAAATTTTACTTCTTACATATAAAGCTCTTCATAATTTGGCACCTCATTATCTTTCAGATCTTCTTCGTTTGTATACTCCTTTGCGCTCTTTGAGATCATCCTCTGCAGACTTATTGTCTGTTCCAAACTTCAAGATGAGTTCTTTTGGTGGTAGGGCACTTTAACCAGTGCTGTCTCTGTGCCATGATGAGGCGCAAATCCTGCATGATACATTTCATGAATGTTATTGGAGATAAAGGGGAGGTTTGATATTGGCCTATAGTTAGACAATTGACCGGGGTTGAGGTCAGGTCTTTTTTAATCAGGGGTTTGATAACTGCTAGTTTAAAAGATTTAGGTACATAGCCAGTGCTTAGGGAAGAACTGATTATTTTTAGAAGGTTTGATTGCTTCTGGAATTCTCTGTACATGTAGGTAAGTAGTACAAAAGTTGATGATTTTGCTGAGGAAATTAGTTAAATTTGTTCAGTCTCTCGAAGGGTAGTAAAACATTCTAGTCATTGATCTGATATTGTTATATTATTATCTACAGGGTTAGTTATAAAACTGTCTGGTTTTAAATTAGTCTGAATTTTTTGCCTGATATTTTCAATTTTGCCATTGACAAAATTCATGAAGTCATCACTTCTGTATAATTATTGTGTGCATGTTTCTGTTGTAGTCTTTTTCCTAGTTAATTTTGCTACAGTATTAAATAAGAATCTAGGATTATGTTTGTTATCTTCAATTAGGGTGGAGAGGTACATTGATCTAGCAGCACTAAGAGCATTTCTATAGGTCAGGAGGCTCTCCTTCCATGCTGTTTGAAATACTACCAACTTAGGTTGACACTATTTACATTGTAATTTTTGAGTGGTCTGTTTTAATTTGCATGTGTGATCGTTATACCAAGGTGCTAACTTTTTCTCTCTAATTATTTTTCTTTAAAGTAGAGATACCTTATCTACTGTGTAGTGGAGCGTTGACTCTAAGCATTCAGTTGCCTGATCAAGTTCTGATCATGTGGGATCAGACAATGATCCAATCACAGTTGGTAACTCTGGGAGATTATTGATAAAACTCTGTGCAGTAGCTGCCGTGAATGTATGTTTGATGTGGTAGCGTGGCAAGATGCATATATTATGATTAAGACACATTTTAAATGAGATGAAATAATGATCTGAGATTGCTTCAGACTGTGGAAATGTGACTATATTTTCTATATTTAATCCAAATGTTAGTATTCGATCAAGAGTGGGACCACCATTATGAGTGGGTCCTAATACATTCTGATTAACCCCTACTGAACCTAGAATGGACACAACCGCTGTTCTCAGAGGGTCTTCTGGGTTATCAAAATGAATATTAAAGTCTCCAACAATTAATGCTTTGTCTAAAGAAACAACCAGGTTAGAGATAAAATTTGCAAATTCACAAAAGAAATTCAGAATATGGCCCTTGGGGTCTGTCACCAATTAACTAGGCCTGTTCTGAGACTATGAGCTATGCTGCAAGAAATGAGAGCAGCACCTTCCTGAGTGGGATGGACACAGTCTAACAGGCTAGCCTTGTCCTCAAAACTTCTCTAATTATCTATGTTGTAGCAATTTAACGAAGATTGACCCACAGTGTAAAATCACTCTGGAGAGCAGGGGTGTTGAGGCCAATAGACTTTATTCTTTCAAGAATCAAGCTGAGAAGCTCTCTGCAGAGAAAATGCTACTCAACTCTTCAGAAGTGCCTTCTTATATACATTTACATGAAAAAACTTCCACATCCTGTTTTCAAAAAGACACATATTGCCATACATGTGTATCCTGTTTTTAACATTACCCCATATCCTTGCAAAATATTAAATGTTTTATTTAATATAAACAAGTTCTCAGGTTACCACGTGGTCAGGATGAGTGATATTAACAAGTGATGCGCTGACCATAAAATGAGTACCGCACGGAAAATGCAAAATCCACCACTTAGCAGATTTTAAGACATTTTCATTGCTCTTACATTTAACTGCAGTACAGGAATGTTCAAGACTGACTCTAGAGAAAGGTTTACAAATCTGTAATAAGCTAAACATAAATGAAATCAGTTGCATAAAGTTTACTTATTCACTGTAGTGAACTAGCTAGCACTAAATGTCTCTGCTAATGCATGATAAATGATGAGAAAGCCTGTGTGCACAAGCATCTCTGTTTTGTGCTAACAGGTAACATTAGACTAGTCATATTTTAACCATATTAACAAACGATAGACTATTTCAAATACAACTTATCATCCCCTAAACTAAAATCGAAAAGCAGAAAATGCTTTTTTTTCAAGCTATTTTTTAACTTTTGACTTCAGTTTTAGTATCTTACAATTACTCGCCTTGCTGAGCAGTGAACTTCCATCAAGTTGAATCATTTCTCAAGTATGTAGTGAGGAAGCTTTAGTGGTCCAATCAGTGGAATTTCAAATGCAGAAAATTTCTCTGATTGGTTTGCGTCATTGCTAAAACCAATGGCATCATTGAAATGCACTCATCTAAATCAAGCAGAATGAATAGTGACCGGAACTCTACATATAGTACACTAAGATCGCAAAGAATTTTCACTTTTTCATTTGCGGCGATCCTAAATTTAACTGTGGAGGCTGCTGCAAAAGTTCCTATGGAAGAAATATCCTGTAAATGTAAATGTGTTGAACAAACTACAGTCTAAAACTACAGGCTTGATCAATTCTACAGAGCTGCTCACATAGCTAGCAGAAATGTGTGCTGCCCAATTTTCTGCATAATCAGTGTCATCCAATGTTACTACTTGCAATTGTTACTTGAGAAGCAAACATTTTACTATTACTATATCAACGCAAATTTAGTTATCAAACTTGAAAACACTGAAACAAAAAACACCTATACCTGTTTTTAAAGTTAGATAAAACTATGGATAACTGAAGCTGCAAGCTCACAAGTACAATACACAACTCAATTAATTCAACATTCTAACTGAAAACATAACTTATTTACATCACAACACTTACAGGTAATATCCAATGTGTCCATTTTACAGGTTTTTTTCGCTTTGTAGAAGAATGGCTGAAGTCCTTGGACGGAAAAACTTCTGGCGGGAGATGATGGGGGAGGGGGCATACCATCTCATGGTATAAAAGTGGTGTATATTTAAGAATTATTAATATGATTATGCAGCGTGTGTTTGGTTGACTGTTTGAATAAATAAAATGTATTGAATTTATTAGAGCACTAAAACAAAAGTATAATTAAACATAAAAAGCTAAACATTACTGCGATTGTTTATAACAGCTGTTATACACCCCTCTTTTGGTAACATGTCAGGAACACCCATATAAAATGTCTGCCCAGGTGATCTTCACAGTCTTTTTGCTTTGGATTGTCTTGTGCTTAGTTGCAGGTCTACTTAACTGACAATATTAGCTTATGTTTTTTTTTTATTTTTATTTTTTTATTATTATTTAGTGTTGTGTAATTTGTTGTGTAATTTGTTGTGTTTCATAAAAGAGTTTCACCCAGGTACTGCAGCATGAGACCATTCAGTGCTTTATAGATCAATAGTAGTATTTTATAATCAATGCAAAATTTGAATGGGACTGCCACTGCAGGGTGGATAAGAAAGATATGGTCATATTTTTTGGTTCTAGTAAGGACTGCTGCATTCTGCACTATCTGGAGCTTCTTTATGCACCTAGTGGAACATCCAGACAGTAAGGCATTAAAATGATCCAATCTAGAGGTAACAAATGCATGAACTAGCTTTTCTGCATCATGAAGTGACATTATATTTCTTAGCATTATTTCTGAGATTAAATAAGGATATACTAGTAATACATGAGCTTCAACTGAAAGACTGGAGTCAATAATCACACCAAGGTCTTTTACTGCTGCACATGATGAAACAGGAAGACCATCCGGAGATATGTGATCATAAAGCTTACTTCTACCTGCATGTGGTTCTTGTACAAGTATTTTTGTCTGGTCAGAATTAAGTAGAAGGAAGCTACTAAGCATCCAGTGTCTAATGTTCTTTATACATTCCTCAACTTTATTAAGCTGGTGTCTCATCAGGCTTTGCTGAAACATACAACTGTGTGTCATCAGCATAACATTGGAAGCTAACACCATGTTTACGCCAGGTCACATCACAGCTACTGGTTGTGGAACACCAATCTTACTGTAGTATGCGTGTGGTAAGTCACCATTTACGTCTACAAACTGATAATGATCAGTCAAATACAACCTGAGCCAGGAGAGGGACATTACCATAACTCCAATAACATTTACTATTCTCCTTGATAGACTAGAATGATCAATGGTGTCAAAAGCTGCAATAAGGTCACGCAACACAAGCAAGGACACACAACTCTGATCAGAGGCCAGTAGTAGGTCATTAACCACTTTAACTAGTGCTGTCACTGTGCTATGATGTGGCGTAAATCCTGACAGAGTTCATCAGTGTTTTTCCTATGTAGGTATGAGCATAACTGTGGTCCTAAAACCTTTTCTAGGATCTTTTCTAGGAAATAAAGGGGAGGTTTAATAGTTGCTTGTAGTTGAACAGCTGACAGAGATCAAGGTCAGGTTTTTTAATCAGGTGTTTGATAACTGCTAGTTTAAAGGAAGAATTTATTATTTTCAGAAGAGGTTTGATTGCTTCTGGTAGTATCTGTGTGAAGAAGCATGTAAGTAAGGCATCTAGAACACAAGTTGATGAATTAATGAAATTAATGAATTAATGAAATTAGTTTGGTCTCTTGAAGGGGAGTAAAACATTTTAAAAGCTGATCTGACATTGTATAGTATTACCTACAGGGTTGGTTATACAACTGTCTGGTTTTATATTAATAGTCTGAATAGTTTCAATTTTGCCATTGAAAAATCATGAAGTCATTGCTATTACATTGATGGTGTGCATGCTTCTGTGGTTGTATTATTCCCAGTTAACTTCTAATAGGGTGGAGAGATATGTTGAACCAGCAGCACTATGAACTTTTTTATTAGTTCATTTTATTTTTATTAGTTCCTTCCATGCTGTTTTTAATACTACCAATTTAGTATGATGCCATTTATGTTTTAATTTTCAAGTGGGCTTTTTTTTAAGGTGCGTGTGTGTTCATTATACCAGGGTGCTAGTTTTTTCTTTCTAATTATTTGCCTTGTTGCCTTGTTGATAAGAGAGGTCAGAGGAAAATGGCCAGATTGGTTCGAGCTGCCAGGAAGGTAAGTAATATAGTCACTTTTTACAACCAGGGTGAGCAGAAAAGCATCTCTGCATGCACAAAACATCGAACCTTGAGGTGGATAGGCTAAAACAGCAGAAAACTACATTGGGTTCCACTCCTGTCTGCCAAGAACAAGAATCTGAGGCTATTATGGGCACAGGCTCATCAAAACTATACAGTTGAAGACAGTTGAAAAAAAGTCACCTGGCTCCTGTTAGGTGGGAACTAGAGGCCAGTGTAAGACAAGCACACTACTACTCGCATCTTCAAGTTCCTCCAGAGATGGTTTTGGTGGCCAACCATCAAGGAGAACGGTAAGAACTTTGCGGCTGCCTGTTTGACATGCAACCAAGGAAAGGTCTTACATCGCTCACCTCAGGGGTTGCTCCATCCACTTCCCATCCCATGATGACCCTGGTCACACCTCTCCTTGGACTTCATCACAAGACTCCCGCTGTCCCAAGGTAATACCACCATCCTTGTAATTGTTGACAGATTCTTAAAGGCATGGAGATTAATTCCCCTGCCTAAGTAATCCTAAGACAAAGAAACAGCTGAATTAATCTTTAACCATGTTTTGCGAGTTTTTGGTATACCGCAGGACATTGTGACCAAGTGAGGCCCTCAGTTCTCCTCTCGTTTTTGGCGTGTTTTCTGTCAACTGATGCGGACTGATGGTGAGTCTATCCTCTGGTTTCCAGCAGGAGTTCAGTGGCCTAACAGACAGGTTAAAACAGGATCTGGAGACGGCCCTGAGGTGCATGGCAGCAAACGTCCTCCTGGTCGTCTTTCATCATGTGAGCTGAGCATGCCCATAACACTTTGCGCTCCTCGGCCACTGGAATATCCCCTTTTGAGTGCCAGTTTGGGTATGCACTGCCACTGTTCCCAGACCAAGAGCCTGAGATTGGAGTTCCCTGAGCACAGCATTTCATCCGCCGCTGCCATCTGGCCTGGAGTAAGGCTCAGGACAGGCTTCACCAGGCCTCCCAGCAGTATCAGCGACAGGTGAACTGTCATTGCAGACCTGCTCCCATTCTGCGGCCGGGCCAGAGGCATTGGTTCTCCACCAAGAACCTGCCCCTTGCAAGTGGAGTCCCGCAAGTTGTCCCAATGCTACAGTGGACTTTTCTAAGCGGCAAGGAGAGTAAGCCTGGTTACTTACTGATTACACTTACCTAGATCTTTGAGAATTAATCCTTCGTTCCATGTTTCCCTTCTTAAATCTGTTTTGTCTTGTTCCTTTACTATGGCAGGTAGACCGCCCCCTCCGCCTCAAGTCATTGGAAACCAGCCAACTTACACTGTCCATCGGATACTGGATTCCCAATTGGTGTGAGGATCTCTTCAGTATCTGGTGGACTGGGGGGGCTATGGCCCAGAGGAGCGCTCCTAGGTTCCTGCCCAGGACATCTTGGACCCAGAACTAATTAGGGAGTTCCAAGCCCACCAACCTGATCATCCTGGGAGGAACGTCAGAAGCTGTTCCTTGAGAGGAAAGTGGGATGGGTCCTATCAGGATTTTGGACTTGTGATTGTGTTTTGCCACTAGATGTCCTCATTGTTCCCCCCATGTTGTTTTCCTCTGTAAACACTTATTTTTTATATAAACACTTATTTTTTTCCCCCTTTTTTGCCTTGAGGATCCATTTTGGTGGGTTTTCTTTTATGATGAGAATTTTTGCATTGTGGATTTACATATTGGATGATTTCTTTGAATTCACTGGCTGAATTTTTGCATAACCTTTCCATCCTGTTTGTCTTTTCATGTTTATCTTTTTGATTTGGGTTTTCATTAAATTTTTGGAACTTTTAATGATGTTTGAGTTTGCAATTGGGTTCATCACCTTTCCTGTGGCTCATGGATAGTGTGTCTGACTCTCACGCTGCTGAATTCAAATCCCAGCCTTGACAATAAATGCATGAATGGGCAGGTGTTCTTAATAAAGTGGATGGTGCGTGTACAATCAATTGAATTAATCACATTACATTTAGCAATCCCCTAAACTTTTTTTTTTAAACTACTAACTTTTTGTATGTACACTACAACCAAAAAAATACTATTAGAAGGGGTTTGTGCAACTCAACTTGTCAAGCAGAATGTGGAAAGAAAAAAATCCAGCAGAGACATACTGATATTTACTACAGTCATAGAGTTGGAATTTAAATTACAGTGGTTCATACTGAAACAGCATTTATACACAGCCTTATATAATCAAGAATACAATGCAAGGGTGATTATCACATTTTTATATTTATAATAATCCACAAATCTCTATCTGGGCATGTTAAATGAACTTGAAATGTATGGTATGTCCCATGGAATAAAATATGGTGCTGGACAGGATATTATAGAGAAGGGTCTCTTTATGTAAAGGACTTTTGGAACATGTTCGGCAGGTACTGTGTCATGGGTTCTTCATTCTTCAGTATCATCAGTGTCTTTTTTGAAAAAACAGGAATAGATCATGAAGTGCTGCAAAAATGCTCTACATGCTTTGTGCAGTACAAGTTTCAGATACAAGTGTAGTGCCCCTACCCTTAACCTGCAATGGGTGGAGCACCGGGTTCCAACTGTGTGTCTCTCAACTTGAGAATATTCTCCTCTTTACCCCATCTGACTACATAAATTAAACATATACCCCCCTCTTACACTGACATTCCTATGATACTTTGCTATTAACCAAATGAATAAACTCAAATGATAAAATGTACATTTAAAGAAACTGTTAAGGAGAAAGTCAGTAAAAGACTTAACTTTGATAAAATATCAAAATTCTTGTGCCTTTTTTTGAAAAATACCTCATACTAATACATGCTCAGAAGTTCAGGCTCATAAAATGAAATAAAACAAAGTGAATTTCATTTTAAATAACTCAAGGACCACTGGTATCATCAGCAAACACATTGAATTGAATTAAGATATTCAGTGTCTCAAAATGCATTTAATTTTCTTTTAATAACAAATAATAGTATGAAACACCAAAACTTCACTTTCTGAAGTAATTAGAAGGCAATGAGTCAGTAATAACACTCAATATAACAGGCGTGGGCCCACACACACTCACACCCCCAACCTGTTATAGGCCTGTAACGTCACTTGTGTGGGGGGCCTTGCAAAAAGCAAATGCATTCTAAACAAATTAAAAAGATCACCCAAATGCCCTTTTTAAGGCAGATGGTGCCCTTGAATTACTCCTAGGAAGTGGCAAACCATCCTTTGGTCTCCCACTTCAGTCAGCAAATGGCAGCGTGATCCTCTCCCGCGACCCTAGAGAAACTCTAAACCTCAGTGATTTAGAGTGCTGCCTGGTTCCATTATCCAATTTAGTACTCAAAATAAAATAAAAAATGAGATGCCTCTTTGGCAATTGCAGTGCAACCGATAGTCTGTTAATCAGGGCCCGTATTCACAAAGCTTCTTGGAATTCTCCCAGAGAGCTCCTATCTTAGCCTAAACAGTCCAAGCTGGGAGTCCTAGACTAAAAGTGATTTAGGAAACGTCTCAGAGCAACTCTGAGTAAGGAAAGTACAAAAACCTTTATCTTAGTGAGGTGGTGTGGTTGACCCTGTTGCTAGGGATGACGCAGCAATTCAAGGACTGTGATTGGTTGATAAACTATTTGTAAAGGTCTTAAAATGTGCTCTTTGTGAAAACAGAATGTGATAATAGAATAGACAGTGAAATCATAAAATGTTTGTATTAAGAAATTGTATAATCATCAATACAGGCTACTTTATGCAAAGTTTGTTATAGGCTAAATATCTTAAAGTTAATTAAAACAGCCAAATGTTGAAAATGTGTCTACTTTTGAAGCAACCAGTTTCCACGCAGTAGTTACTATATTTAAGTTCTTACATTTATTTACCATACTGATTTTATTACTTGTAATCCATTTCAGACTGATGGGAGCAAAATGGCTCACCTTTTACCAATTTACATGATTGCAGGACAGTCTATTTAAGTTGCACTTTTGGATGGTATGTAGCCAACAGCCAGGGGCGCCGTAACGGGGGGGAGGATTAGGACGATTCTGGGGGCCCTGGTCACACGGGGCCCCAGCAGAACCCCATACTTTGGCGTATGATTTTGGTATTTAAATCGCCTCTTCGCACAATAATCTATTAGAACGCACGCTATAATGAAAGCAGCCCTCTGTGCCAAGAGCGTGCGTCTCCCCTTAAGACGTTCGCGGGTTATTCAGAAACGCGGCACTTCACAGACCGGCTCTGAACTTCGCGCATCATTCAGGTAGATGGCAAGATTCAAGAGATGGCGCAGCCAAAATCAGGATACCAAAAGAGGAAAGAAAAGCGCGAAAGAGAGGAGAGCGCGAGACGGGGAAGACAGCTAGTCACCCAGTGTTTTTTTTTTTTTTTTTGTTTTTTTTAAAGGTGATTTATTGTTCCCCGTTTTGTTACGATTCTCAAGCTAGTCTTTATGAAGCTGTTTTAAGTAACATAAAATAGAAATTCCCTCAGTTACTCACCCCGATGTTTATCCACTGGAAGTTGTAACAATATTTCCATGCAATTGAACAACAGTAATGGCGCAGCATTCATAAAAAGATGAAAAATCACCAAGCAACAAAACTGCTCTAGTGATGTACATTCAAGGTTTCCGCAGCATTGGAACAGTTTTCTGTGAGGAATCGATCGATATTTACACCGTAGTCATGTAAATCTGCTTGATCACGGGTGAGTTTATGAAATAAGTGTTGTAATAACGTCCGATTTGTGAGTGAATCGTTTGAGTTGGTTCGTTTCAATGAATTGGAGAAACCCATTGATCAAACTAGTCTGAATGATTCATTCACGAATAGAACTGATTTTTCTCGAGTTCAGTGATCCTGTCGCTGTTTGTGTGTAACTTATAATTCACTCGGTGTATAATACTACATTAAGGAAGTAAAAGAACAAGAAAACCTAACTGGACAGAAGCAGTGTTGAGAAGATTTCTTCTTTCCGCCATTTTGTCCTCTGCTATAGAAACTCTTAAGCCTCTTAAAAGTCCTCTCTACTCTTAATTTTTACCTTAGGAGCTGTTTTTAGGGCTAAGATGTTTCATGAATCATTTTTCTCTTTAAGATTTAGTCCTAAATTTAAGGGGAAATTCTAAGAAAACGTCATAATTCTAAGACTTTTCTTAGAATTTCATCACTAGGAGCAACATTTAGGCTTAGAAAGCTTTGTGAATACAGGCCCAGAAGGGCAGGAGCAAGTTAAATAACCACTGACAAAAGAACAAACCTGCTTTCAAAACAGAGCAAGTGAATTTCAAACAAGCTCTATAGTTTACAGTAACTTTTTTTTTTAAACCTAGGTATAACCCTCCTTTCATGAAAAAGAAAAACCCTAGATAAGATATAAATGAAACCAAGAAAATTTTATTAAAAAACACCAATATGCAGCCAATAAAATTTAATTTTAAACATTACATCCCCTTCAGCCAATAAAAGTAAAAGCTATTTGCCATGTACCTCGCATTTTTTGCAACAAGTAAGTGAAGGAGACAGCACATTGGGTCACATACTCTCAAGGCACCAAGGAGGGTTAATTTTAAACTAGAAAATACATAAATCATTTTAAAAATATAATTGTTATTATATTGCAAAGAATTCCTATTCCAGAAGGTAGTGATGATAGTGACAACAGTGCACTACACAATGAGGTCATAGTAAGAAAGGATCAAGTAGATAGCAGCAGTGAGAATGAGGACAGTGGGGAAGAAAATCAGCCAACAACAAGGATGCTTCTTGCCTCAGCAGAGAAGGTGCATTCTCCGAGTTACTACTTCAAGTAAACGTTTTCCTCAGAGTGTCTCAAACACATTGTCCTGCAAACACACCTTTACTCAGTGCAAAAAGGGGTTAACTCACCCCTAAATTGCACAGACAGAGTGTCACGTTTGGAGCAGGTATCAAACCCAAATTTACTGATTGAGCTATAGCAAAAGCAGAGGCTGGCACAGGAGTATGATCAAGTAGTTTAATTGAAGGAGTTCAAAGTTTAAAAGTTTCTCAGCAAGGCTCTTCATTTTATCAATGGCAGTGAATCAAAGCAATAAGAACCAAAAAATTCCAAGGCAAAAATTCTTAGTGACAACTCTCAGAAGATACCAAAACTCACAAAAATTCCAGTAGTTCACAAAAGGCACAGTAATCCAAAAAAGCAAAGCAGAGACTTACATACAGCAAGGTGCAAAGCAAAGCCTAACGCAGAAAGGGCAACTTAAATATCCAGGCTAAACAAGAAACAGGTGAGACACATTAACTAGTGATAGGCCTAATGGAAAGTCCTCAGAGTCGCCACCTGGTGGCCAAAAGGCAGAATACAGTCCACGACCTGACGCAAAGAAATTGAACAGTTCATTGGGACTGTTTTAAAAAGTTCCTGCAACACGCATGTGCTGGCAGACCCACACACATTGACAAGATAGCTGATGTAATGCCAATGAAAAGATGAGAACAAATCAATAGCAGCCTCCACTTCAATGACAACACTTTAGACCTCAGCAGTGATGACCCAAAACGAGATCCACTCTTCAAAATTCCTCAATTTTGCTGTAGAGCAAATGAAACGCATTCCAATGCATGAACACCTAAGTGTGGATGAGCAAATAATTCCATAAAAAGGAAAAAGTCAATTGAATCATATCCCCAGCAAGCTCCATAAGTGGGGGTACAAAACGAACATGCTTTGTGACTCAAAAGGCAGGATACTACCAGTCAGTGGAATGCCTGACCTGTGAGCCAACAGCAACATAGTCCTACATCTGGCATCCATCATACCCCCACATCAGAATTTCAAGCTGTACCATGACAATTGGTTCATAGGCATAGGCCTTGAAAATGAAATGGCAAATGGCTGCCTTGGCACAAAAAGCTGTGCCAAAACCAAAGCTGGTGTTTGAGAACCAACAGATTGAAAGGGTGCACACTGAAAACCGATAAGGAAATGAAAAAGGTTGGATGGGGCACTTTTGATGAGAAGGTAGCAATATGTGAAAATTTGCAAATAATCACCAGCAAATGGCAAGAAAGCCACAATGTCACCCTTCTGAGCACATTCACTGGAGCCTGCTCAGCTTCTACTTTGCAATGCTGGGACAGGAGGACAAATCAGATCATCAATGTGAAATGTCCATCATCTGTCATGATGTATAATAAAAACATGGGAGGTTTGATCTGATGCACTACTTGCTTGCATTGTACCGAACAAATATTCGGTCACAGAAATGGTACATTAGCATTTTCTTTCACATCTTAGATGTACTGTGTGTAAATGCATGGCTGCTGTACAGTAGGGACAACGATTCCTGTCCTCAACAAAGTGAGGAACTCAGCCTAAATGAGTTCAAAAAAGCAGTTGCAGATGCCCTCTGTATGCGAGGCACAGGCAAAGTGAAACATGGCCGACCCAGCTTTGGAGAGTCAGTGTAAAAGAAGAAACAAAGAAGAGAATCCATACCACAGCCAGAGTTCAGGAAAGGTGCCATTGCCCATTGGCCTCACTACACTGACAAGCAGGGATGCTGCAAAAATAATGACTGCACAGGTAAAACTCGAGTTATGGTTGGGAAGTGTGGGGTACACCTGTGTTTCACATCCAAAAGGAATTGTCTTGTTGATTTTCACATGACTTCCAAATCAATTATTGTAGCACAAAACAAAATAGAATGACATTGTTTCACTACTTTCCAGACAGTGAAATTGCATTTGAATATGTGTCAAGTTTCAAATGTGAGTTACAAAATAAATATGGTAGGACAAAGTGAAATGGATAAAGTTTTTAATGTTTTTAAACACCAAGACATTGTTTCACTAATTTCTAGACAGTGAAAATGCATTTGAATATGTGGGAAGTTTCAGACAATTTGCCAAAAAGCATTTACCCTAATGGGACAAAGTCAGTTATAAATTATGGCACCCTAAAAAAGGTCAAAGGTCAAATGTAGAAAACAAATTTTGGAAAATCATTTTAGCCTTAAATACACTTAAAATATAAGGTAATTTATTTTTTACAGCTGTGATTTCATGATTAGGGCTTAGAGGGCTAAGTAAATAGTACTTGTACTTAGTACTTAGTTGCTGTACTTAGTAATAACCCTAACTGGGCTACATATATATATATATATATATATATATATATATATATATATATATATATATATATATATATATATATACACAATATATTTATTGGTTACTCACAGAAACAATGATAGATATAATGGTTGTTTGTCGATATAAATACACATCGCTGTCTGTGCAGGACCAGTGGAACCCTCGGGTCTGCAGAACACCGATCAGTCTGAGAATGGAACCCTTGGAACAGGACTCTCTAGAAACATAAAGAATTTGTTAACTTCAGAAATGTGAATTCAGATCTCAACACACAACTGAAATTATCAGTTTAATTTAAAGGATTCTGAGTAATGACCATTTAATCAGAGCAGCTTCTGTTAATAACTCCCATTGTGGAACTCACATGCAACTTACTGAAAAAAGTAATGTATCTCATACAGCAAACAAAAAGGGAAATACAGCCTACTGCAGGATGTCAAACATAGCCTACTGCACATAGCTTGTAACAAATGATTTACACCTCTTCACAAAGACAGAGAGAGATCTTACTAAATGGGGCATGAAAATAGATTACATAGTTTTGTATCCAAGCTACTTTTTTCATTGTCTCTTACACAAATGGGCCTTCTAAGTTCGGAACAACTTTAATGTGGACATGGGACACCATCCTGGGGTTCAGATTGTCCAGCTCCACACTCCCAAACATGCTAGAGGTGAGATGCAAAACAAGGAAAACTATCGTTACAATGTGAAGTGCAAAATTTTTTATTGCTACCACAGTTTATGTAATAGGACCTATTCAGGTAACACCATCTTTATTTGTTAGTCTATCTCTTCATTCATTCATTCATTCTATTTACATTCTCACATTTATGAGGACCGTCGTATACAGTATATTACTGGCCATATACTGTACAGTCTTGTTCCAAAATATGCAACATAATCTCAACAATAAATTTATGACAGTTAATAAGAATGGAAATATATAAACAAATTAACAATAGTGTACGTATCTGTAAAATAAATTAACATTATTACTATTTCTTACCTGTTCCTGTTGAATGCATTTTCAATGGATCCATTTAAGAGCACTGTAATATTTCCACAGGCTACTGCAGCAAACTGTAAAAACAAATAATGTGACCATGCAGTTACACAATCAAGAGGACAAAACTGATTCAGAATCTAAGTATACAATTTTTAAGTATAAGTATGACAAACTGTCTTCTTCAAAGTGGGCGGAATGAAATTTAATTAGATCTACTGACTAAGACCCATTTTACACCTGGTTGTTTCACATGTCCTGATTATGTACATAATTGTACATGCTTTTACACTTGTAAATATGCTTCCAGTTAGACAGGCGGAAATCTGATTGCTACTGTAATAATGCCATTAAAAATTATAATTAATAGTTAATAATCGTTGCTTGATACATGCAACCCATTCCCTGTGTCTTTTCATTTTTAGTTGTTTATACTCTATAAGGAATGGTTGTCTCATCAAAAATCATGATGATACAGCATGTTGTTTTCCTAAAGGTTGCCAACATTGGCAGTCATGGACCATTTGCATTCTCATGTAATGCATTAGGCAGGTTTTTGGTAGTCAAATGTGGCTTGGAAAGATGGATATATTCACTCTTGCATAACAACTGGCTAAAATGTGTCTCAGACCATTTGAAGTTGGAGTGATTGTATTTTGAGAGATTGTCTGTTCCAGATGTTTTTTGGGTGCATAAACTTGCATTTTCTTTTTCAAAAAGGTAAATGGAAACCTGACATCACACCCACCATACCCAAACTGTTGCCATAAAGTAGATGTACACAATTGTCTAGAATGTCCTTGAATGCTGTATCATTAAGATTTCCCTAAAGAGGCCTAGCCCAAACCTGTTCCAGCATGACAATGCCCTTTTGCACAAAGAGAGGTCCATAAAGACATAGTTTGCCTAGGGTGGTGTGGAAGAACTTGAGTGGCCTGACCTCAACCCCACTGAACAGCTTTGGGATCATCAGTGCCCTCCTTTAATAACACTCCTGTGGCTAAATTAATAGAAAGCCCTCCCAAATAAGTGGAGGTTACTATAGCAGCAATGGGAGACCAACTCAATATTAATGCCCATGGTTTTGGAATGGGATGTTCAACATGCACATATGGATGGATGGTAAAGTGTCTACATACATTTGGCGATATAGTGTATAATCCTGATACTCAAGATGTATGAAAGTTTCTTCTTGCTTGTAGTGACCTTATGTAATCTATCCACTTTGGCACTATCGTTTACAAATATTGAATAGCTTGAGAAAAACAGTTTTGAAAATAACCCAAATCTTCTGTTAAGTGATGGGTTGAGACCAGATGAATATTCAAAATGGGACTAAGTTACTGGACAAGATTTACATTTTGTGATGCTCGTTTCCACAGTGAGTACACAGGATGGCTCACACACGTTGACCATTCTGGACAAGAATGAAAATCAAAGCCTATGGGAAGAAAGAAAAATAAATAAATAATATGTAAATAATGTAAATAAAAAGAAAAAAGAAGAAAAATGGAAAAGACAGACCATTGTATTTATTAATAAGATTTTAATAAAATAAACACCTTCTATTGCTGTACCCCTGTCTCGTTCCTGCTGACCACACCAGATGAGGTCCTTGAACATGAATCCCACCAGTGTATCCTCCAAGGTCCAAAAACTTCCTGTGACAGCTAGATAGCTCTGCATCAGCTCTCGTGTCTTGCTCCAGAACAGCAGCTTTTAGATATTGAATAGGGGTAATGCAGTCATTTTAGAATATGGGTGTTTCAGGTCTGTAATTCACTATGGGGTTCATGCTGTGTTTCCTCTAAATAGCAACCATATACCACTGATGGCTTGGAAAGCTGAAGGCAGTAGTAATTGAAGTTGGCTGATGGTCCATATGTTAGAAAAGCGATAATAGACCTTTTTTTCAAATAAACCAACAAATAACACATTAAATTCGAGTGACTCCTTGTGTGTCATTCCTGAAGAAAGAATAGGAAGAAGCTATAGTCAATTGGTTTCACAAACAGATATTGTGGGAATGTTTGTTCTTTACAGAAAAATGAAAGTGTTCATAAAGCTGTCCTGCTACTTTTCTGTCTGCTGAGGGCATCCCATACAATCTGAAATAGTAATAACCTGAAATAGAGCTTTAACAGCAGTGCTTATGACAAGAGAGGAAGTGCTAATCACTAACTTGACATCTGTGAAGCTACACTAAATGCTATAAATTTACTGTAGCAGATAATCACTAAATCAAAGTAAAGTCAGAATTTTCCCATGCCTAGCAATTGACACACCTTAATTTGGACACAGTCTGTATTTAAGATGCACTGAACACAGCAACAGAAAACTGAATTAATCTCAATGTAACTCATGTGGCAGGCAGCAAAACGCATGAGCTATCCCAAATGGCACTGCTGTTGAAGCTTGCGCACAAGCTTTGTTCTAGTGGCACCCACAGCTTAAAAATATTTTAATCTTTCTGCAGCTGTTGCATCTCATTGACCAATCAGAAAAGAGTTTGGTGCAAGTTTATACCCATGATACATAGGTTCAAGGTAAAATGCACAATGGCATTCTGTTAATCAATAACTCACTGGCTAATCATTAACTCACTCACTGATAAATAACATGAATATTTGTAGTGTTATTCTTTTGGATCTTATTGGCAAACATTAGTTATGATTGGAGTATCTATGATACTATCATACAAATGCATCTATCAAAATACAGATTCCACAGAGAGGTGTGTAAAACAAAGAAGACTATGACAATGGAAAACAAGGTCACTTAGTGAAACATTGCAAGAAAATGAAAGCAAGGACATATAAGAAGATTAAAGGTAAACAGAATAGAGTTGAGTAAGCTGGATCTTGTATTTGTGTGCTATTCATAAGGACAAGAGGACATTGCAGTGAATATGCAGTGAAAGCAACTTCTGGCCATGAAAATCAATGTAAGTGCACAGCAGCAATTCCAGGCAGCCTCTTTCAATAGAGTAGGATGAGCTAGTGAGAAGCCCAGCATAAATTATAGGTTGTAATTTGAGTGTTAACCAGGCCATCCACAACTGGACACCAGTATAGCTGTTGATTCTCATAGCAAACTTGATGACCATGAGCCAGCATAACCAAGGCACAGCACAGCAGGAATGGAGCAATAAGCTGTATGTAGAATTAATTTCTTAGTGAGAATTATGGATACAGGAGTTCATTAACTTCAGCAAGGGAATGGGACCAACCATGCAACGCAAGATGCAGAGGCAGTAATGAATTCACCATTAAGCAAGGATATTTGAGATATATTTGGATCAAATAAAGCCAGTCCTGGGCTGTTGTATCACAGCAATTGTTTCACAGTAAAAAGTCAATGTAAAATTACCAGAAAGCTGAATAAATGCTTTCTGCATTCAGTCATGATTATGGGCCTATTTATACCAGCCACCCATGGTTGTGTACAGAAAGTGGGAATATTCAATAGTACTTTGGAAAATCAGTGCGAATGACCAGGAAAATTTAAACAAATTGTGTTGATGTATACCAACATAATAGTAACATTTTTACTGTGTAAAAGTTTTGTTTCCCTCTCTCACAAACCTACCTGGTAAAAAAAAAAACCTACCTGATAAAGTAGTCAATACACATTTTGTCATGGACAGGCAGACACAAGTGCAGGTTGTTTCCTGTTTTTTTTTTCTTTATTTTTTTTCTTTTATTTATTTATTTTTATTAAATACTATGTAGCTGATAAAAGGGCTAGGCAACACTCAGAAATGCTAGGCAGGAAAAAGGACAAACAGTAGACATGACTAAATCAGTAAAGAGTAAAGAGTAAAGAGTTTCATTAGTAATTAGATGACTGTGAAAGACCATAGGAGCTTGACTGCAGGCCAGGGGATGAGGCTGTGGGCAGAGGATCATCAGGAGTTGCAGAAACAGATGTGACAATTCTCTCTTCACAAGATTTGGCATTTCTAATGGAGATTCTTACTTTGTCACAGGGATGAGTCTGAAGAGCAGCATGAAACATTCTCTCATAGTCTTTCTCTCTCACACTGCATGGTGTTCTCCGAACCACTGCTTCCTCAAACTTGTGCCATATCTCTTCGCATTTATATCTGCGTACACATACAGTAATACACATACAGGCCAACACATTTGTTGCTAGAGAGGTACTAGGCTATGCACTTTGCTGTTTCTGTTCCAAATATTTTTTAGATTTTTAATTCTTAGAAAAAGACAGATTCAATTCAGATCAGGGGGACTGCATATGCAACAACTCACCTATAACTAGGGTTTACCAGGGTAATGTACTCATAACATCGTCCAATCACAATTTGTTTTATGTTCGGCGTGGTCCCAGGGCCTGTGTTTATATGACCAATAAGGATTACGATGATGACCAGTTCTACAAATATGTGATGGAAACAAAGGAACAGTAAGATTTAAACGGCTTCATAAAATTTTAATCCATCAAGGGGAACAGCAAGAAACTGTTGTGTAAAAACATTAAACACATTGGGACTCATTTATCAGTCTTTTGTGTGTACATGTTTGCATAAGCCAAACTAAACAAAAATTTTCCACTGGATTTACAAACGTTTAGGAAATGCTGATTTTCTTCGTACTAGTGTGAGTATGTTGAGCACTCGTTAAGTGCAAAGCATGTTCCTGACACAACTTATTTGCATGTACTGCCACCCAGTCCACGTAAGGAATGATGAGGGTAAAGGCAGAAATGCAAAGGTCAAAATCTAGAGACAAATTACAGATAAGACGAATCAGAGGTCAGTTATGTGAAGTGACAAGAAAATGCTGTGACATGGAAATGGAAAAAAGAAAAAAGATCTAAATTGCACCCATGGACACTAAGCACGTCATACAGGGAGACTGCTATTTTTAAATTATTTTAAGTGTACAGCGTTAAAAAAAGATGCTGTGGCAAAACGGAACCGATTTATAAGCCAGCTTTCATCCATTGAAGAAAATCACACCAGTCTTTAAACATTCTTTTCCTAATAAGCGAGCGCCAAATCCTCCGTCAGCTGAGGTATTTAAATACGACTTGGTATATGCGCAGACAGACCAGCCCGTCCTCGGTTTATAATCAGAATAAATGATACCTTATAAGGCATCATTTATTCTGATTAGTTTTATTTGTCTTAATTTATGGGTTTGCGTTGGCTTGCTTTTTTATATTATTTAATTAATTGCAATAATATAAAACGATGGTATTATTCCCTGACGTAGTGAACTAGTATGATGATGTGTTTTTGCAACCCGTTCTCACCCCCAGTGTGTAGAATATTGAAGAAGGGACAGAAGTAGCGTCATTGCACAAACACCAAAGGGCGCACTATATTTGGCTTCACTATACTTGCGCACTCGGGTATCCTGTGGTTATCAATGAAAGCCTATTTGCTTCAACGCTCCGGTACAAAAAGTAAGGATGAATCTTGAGGATGAATTTTGTGCTTCAAAGGTCCGATGCAAAAAGGCGAATGAATTAACAAAGCACAGTCCATAATAACATAATAACACCTTCGTGATTTTTTTTTTTTTTTTATTGTTCTTTAGTGCTGAATATGCATAGGGTCATAATATTTTAATTATTATATTTAACAGTAAGCAATAGCTGATTACTTGTTTGTGGAAGTCTCTGGGAGTGAGAAAAGGTTGATTTTTGCAGTCTCTATCAAAAGTTGCTGTAAGGGCGCCTGCTAAATGCTGCAAATGTTATAAAAAAAAATAACCAAACTTTAAACCTTAAACTTGATCCATATATAAACAATGCATATATAAAAGTGCAGTAGTCTATGCAAATTACACTATATGGCCAAAAGTTTGTGGACACCTAGACATCACACCTGTAAAATACTTTGTGCATGGAGATCTGATCAGTTTGGCACTCAAGCAGCGGGCAGCTTGCTCCATGGTCTTCTGCCCATGAACAGTTGGGCTGGTGACAGGCTTACTGACTCGAATGAAGTAGTTCTCTAATCCAACAGTGCCAGGTGTTGGGGCAGTGCTGGGGCCTCACACCAAAGCTTCTTCACTATCTGCACGGCACACTCTGCTTTACCATTTAATGTGTATGATACATTTTGTGTATGATAATGTAACTTTTGCAAAAGTTTTTAAACTCCTCTGAAGAGTATTGTTGTCCATTGTCCATTCTCAGGGTGGTGGGAATATGGTGTCTGCTGAAGCGATCTGATGCTACTTCTTCGAATGGAAGCTATGGTGTCTTGGTCGCAGTGGCTGTTGGGGGAGCTTGTTCTGCACATCTGTTGCAGTTTCTGACTGATTCCTTGATTTTGGCATTTATGCCTGTCCAGTAAAGCACCTCACAGGCCCATTGCTTGCTCTTCGTCATCCCTAGATGAGATTGATATATAAGCTTTAACATGTGTTCATGCATACTTGGGGGTACCAGTATATGTATCCCTTTGTATATGACTCCATCAGACAAGACGAGCTGACTTCATGAGCCCCAGTATGGCTGTATTGGAGTCTCGCCTGCAGAATTGTTTGTTGGAGACAGCTCAATTGTTCTTTAGTGCTTTCTTGCAGTGTGTTGTATTCCTGGTTGCTACCTGAAACAAAGCTGTGCATGGAAACAAACTCTAGGCCGGTTATTTCTGGTGTGCTCTGTGAAAGTTGTGCCCTGGATAATGTGCCTGGCAGCTCCATGTCCTTACCTCTCCTGTACTTCACCGTAATGTCATACCATTGAAGATGAAGGCATGTGCATGGGGGTGGACATTAGGGGCTTCTTTAAGATGTCTTCTAGAGGTTTTTGGTCATTGCAAATAGTAACGTGTGCTCCGAATCTGTAGTTGTGGAATTTTTGCAGGAATGTACGATGGAGAATGTACGAAGGAGATTTCCTTTTCTATTTGTGCATAGCATGCTTCTACATCAGTGAGTGACCTGCATGAGAAGGCTACTGGCTGGCTCTCCTGCAGCAGAGCAGCTCCTAGCCCATACCTGCTGGCATCACAAAATATTTCAACAGGTTTTTTAGGGTCAAAGTATCCGAACTGGAGGATGTGCACACAGGTTTTTGAGCTGCTGCTGTACTGGCTGCCATGTGAATTCTACATCACTCTTGAGGAGCTGGCGCAATGGACCATCCACTTCACTGAGGTTTGGTATGAATCTAGACAAGTAGGTTACAAAGCCTAAGAAACAGTGCACGCCATCTTTATCAGTCAGAAGCGGCATGTGTTGGACTGCCTCACTTTTTCCTGGGTAAGGATTCAGACCTTCAGCTGTTATCAGATGACCCACATATGGTACTAATGCTTTTTTTCTCTTTCCACAAATGATAAGTCTTACTGTTTGTGGTCGTCTATTTTGTTTTTGCTAACATTGCTGAAACCTGTGAGTCATATTCCATAAATATTTTCATCTGTGTTTGTGACATTTCAAGTTGCTGAGGGATTTCTATAGCTTTGGCTAGCAGTTGTTCTTCCCGTTTGTCCAGCAGTCTTTCCTGGACATGTTTTCCCTGACTCCTGCTATTATAGCCTCAATCAACATATTGTCTGAGTTAGTGTATTCACAGCCCATTAGCAATAGCCTCAAGTCCTTAACAAAGTTGTTGAAACTTTTGGTTGGTCCCTGCACTATGTAAAATACTGGAAAAAGCTATGTATTTGGAGCTGCGTTCTTTATTAACAGACCTCCCAGAAGTTCTCTGTGGCAATGAGTGTAGCTACATTTTGCAAATGTAACAATGTATTGTCGTGTAGCTACTGTAGCAACTCCAACTAGTGCGTGGTACGACAATACATTACAACACCCATATATGGGCCTTCCCCAAACTGTCACCACAAAGTTAGAAACACAGAATTGTATGCCTTCGTATCTGCTGTAGCAATACAATTTTCCTTTCACTGGAACTAAAGCGCCAAGCCCAAACCTGTTCCAGCATGACAATGCCCCATGCACAAAGCAAGGTCCATGAAGACATGGTTTGCCAAGCTTGGTGTAGAACTCAAGTGAACCCCACTGAACACCTCTGCGATGAACTAGAACACAAACTGCTCTCCAGGCCTCCTTGATTGACATCAGTGCCTGAGCTCACTAATTCTCTTGTGGCTGAATGGGCAAATCCCCACAGCCATGCTCCAAAATCTAGTGGATAGCCTTACCAGAAGATTTGAAGTTATTATAACATCAAAAGGGGGAGTAAATCTTGAATGGGAAGCTCAAAAAGCAAATATGAGTGTTGTGTTCAGGTGTCCACAAACCTTTGGCCATATAGTGTATATGATTTGAAGTCAATCAAGTTGAGGTTTACATTAGTTAGTCTTTTTATGTGTAAATTTACACACACTCAAGTAGGATAAGAATGTTTTTCCAAAATTAGTAGATTTTCTTGAATACCAAATTTCTTGTGTAAATGCAGGCCCAAAGATTCAAAAGTTACAGTGCAAGAAACAGGTTTTTCAGCAAAAATCATTATAAACAGAACTTTTTTAAATAATAATTTTATATTTAAAAAAAAACATACATGCTAAAAGTGATTTACATCACAATGCAAACTGATTGTCATCCAAAAATTGTAGTTTTATTTTGCCCTCAATATCTAGAAATTGTTGCTGTTGCCTTTGACCTAATACTACGTATATGAGATTACACATTATGTTACAGTAAATCTCTAAATTAAATGGGGTTTGGCATTTGAATAAAAATCCAATAGGCCCGTAGGTGGATTGGCTACACCAGGGGTTCTAAAATTTTAGGCAAACGATCCCAAATGGCCATTATGAATTTTCTGCCACCCCAAGCCTTGACCACCATATATTTTTTAAAAGTCTAGTTTCATAATATTGGACTAGTGTAATATTTAAACATTTTATTTTGTCAGTATCAAACATGTAAGATACATGTGTAACATAGCTGACTAAAAACCCAAGGAATATTCCTTGCACTGTCTTACCAGTTTAGTGGGAAGTGTTGTGCTCTTTTAGGAAAATAATCCATGCAGCTGATTTCATGCACAGCAATGTTAAACACACTGACAAGCTCTGTCTGTCTTAAAACCTTCTGCTCTCTGTGTGATTCTTGTTGTGGGCTGCAAGCATTTCAAATTGAATAGAATAGTACATAAGTATGTGATTTGAGACACAGAACTAGTTTGTTTAGCAGAGGTAGATGGACAGGGTAGATTTTATTTATCCATTTTTATTGCTGAACTATGCTAGTGCAGTATGTCATGAGAGTGAAAAAGACTAAAATAACATGTTGGCTTAATATTATTAATTTAACCATTACTAACACACAAATTCTGACACAATTTCATTAATCTTTTCTTTAAAATAACTGTTGTGGCAAACATTCACTGAGCGCACAGAAAATACAGATCTCCTAAACTCCTAATACTTTTTTGTATTTGCAGTCACTAGTGTTAAATAGATATTGTAGTGACTCTGCATTTGATTTTTGTGACCTACAAGGTAAGTGGAGTGGACTCTAACTCCCTTCAGCTCATAAGAAGCTGACAGAACTTATGTGGGTGTCTAGCTGATGAGCCAGGATGTGGTAATTTGAGGCTGCCACCTGGCAGATCCATTCAGCTGTTTTGGTTTCTAATTCTGAAACCTATTCTCTTCTCTCCAGGGCTTCTTTGGCTGTAGGCCTAAAGAATGAGCCTGTTATATATCATATGCTTTGCATTTGTTTTTGATTGTGCCAAACACCTGTGACATCCATAAACCCAACTGCTGGAGTCTTGCGTCATGGCCCACTGCCAGGAGTGAGGTTTTGATCAGCTCTGTCACAGAGGGGTCAATAGCTGCAGATTTAAATGGTGGCTCCAAAGTGAGCAGCAAAATTGTTAGTGTTTTATCTGTACATGCCATGAGTAAGGCATTGTCGTAAGAACTCACCAAAATGCTGCATTTAGTGCAGGTCTGAACATAGAGCTTCATTCATTGAATGTACCAGTTATGTGCTCCAAGTGTCAATGCATTGCAGTAGACACCTCCTTCAATGCTCTCAATACAGTCCTTACACAGTGTTACAGTGAAATGCATTGTGGCTGGCACTGTCCAGAACAGCAATCCCATCCAATATGGGCCACAATCATTTTGAAGGTGGCTCGTATCAGGCTGTTTAGAGCCTGCCAGCAGTGCATTTGAGTCAGTAAATGCTAAATCAGATTCACTTCCTGATGCTGCTGAAGCTAGAGTTGAACATTGTGGTTCAACTGTCAGTTCATTGCCAGCTGGGAAAAGTCTTCCAGACATGGCTACACACAGTCTGTAGATCCTTGGAGTGAGGATCTAATTCTGCTAGCGTGGCATGTTGGCATTGGCATCACTGCATAATTAGACAATGTTTGTCTTAGCAGAATGTTGGGCTATGGGATGAGTGATCATCACCGAGGCCTAGAAACACAATAAGGACAGTGACCTAGAAACACAGGATTATAGTGATGGGCAGTCCCTATCACAGTATCCCTATCACACCATTCTCTAGTATGACTTGGGATTTCTCAGAACTGAAGCTACAGTCCCCTCCAAAAGTATTGGAATGGCAATTCTTTTGTTTTTTCTGTACACTGAAGACATTTGGGTTTGAGATCAAAATATGAATGACAAGACAGATCAGACTTTCAGCTTTCATTTCCTGATATTTATATATATAGATGTGTTAAACAACTTAGAACATAGGACTTTTATTGTCAGACTATGTAATTTTTAGGTGATCAAATGTATTGGAACAGTCTTAAAATAATAATACTTAATATTTGGATGCTTGAAATAACTCCTTGCTTGAAATAACTGCATAAAGCCACTGTCCCACTGACATCACCAGACTGTTGCATTCTTCTTTTGTGTTGCTTTTCCAGGCTTGTACCGCAGCTTCTTTCTGTTGTTTGTTTTAACTTGACCAGTCTTCCACTTTTTTCCCCTGAACACTTTGCTGTGTTGGCAGTGTGTTTTGGATCATTGTCTTGCTGCATGACGAAGTTCTTCCCAATTAGATTGGATGCATTTCTCTGTAAAATGGCAGACACAGAATGTTTCTGTAGACTTCGGAATTCATCATGAGTTACATCATCAATAAAGATTAGTGAGCCTGTTCAGAAGCAGTCATGCAAGCCCAAGCCATGACACTATCTCCACTCTGCTTGACCAATGAGCTTGTATGTTTTGGATCATGAGCAGATTCGTTCTTTCTCCACACTTTGGATTTTCTACAACTTTAATAGAGGTTAATCTTGGTTCCAGAACTTTTGTGGCTATTTTCTGTATTTCTCTGTGATTTCCAATCTGGCCTTCCAATTCTTACTGCTGATGAGTAGTTTGCATCGTGTGGTATTTCTGCTCTTGAAGTCTTCTTTGACAGGTGGATTGTGATACCTTCACCCCTGCCCTGTGGAAGTTGGTTGGTAATGTCACTGACTGTTGTCTTTGGATTTTTCTTCACAGCTCTCACAATGTTTCCATCATCAACTGCTGTTGTTTTCCTTGGCCGACCCGTTTGATGTCTGATTGTTAGTACACTAGTGGTTTCTTTCTTTTCCAAGACATTCCAAATTGTTGTATTGGCTATACCCAATGCTTGTGCAATGGCTGTGATCGATTTTCCCTCTTCTCTCAGCTTCAAAATGGCTTGCTTTTCTCCCATAGACAGCTCTTCTGGTCTTCATGTCATCCTTTTTAAGTATATAGCAAAAACAAAACAGTTGGCCTTGCCATTCCAATTCTTTCAGAGGGGACCGTATTTAGTAGAAACCAACTTCAACTTCTTTGTCCAGTGTACTATATACTCAGGATGCGTATTTTGTTTCACCACTAGTAGCTTTGTTCCAAAGATATTTATTTCAAAAATGTGGCCTGACATGGCCCTTTGCAATTCAGTGTTATGAACATGGAACTTACGAGGGCAAGCCACTCAACCATGCTTTGTAACTTAGGGTTCTGAAAGTAGACTTACTAGGGGAACCACACTCAACACTCTCCTCAACTCAGCATTATGAATGTGGAATTACAAGGGCAACACCACTCAACCCTGCTTTGTGGGTCTCCTCACACACCATGTCTGGCATGCCAAGGGACACTGCCTGGCTATAATTGTGAGGTAAGAGTTGCATAGATTATCCACTACCTGTAACCGACTGAAGAGCTATTAGCCTACAAAAGTAAGAAAAATAGACACAGCTCATTAGAAACAATGTAGTTAAGTATGAAGGTAATATGAAGTTAATATGAGGATATCACCAGCTCTCGAGGACAGGTTACCCTGTATGTTTAAGAGGTGAGAAGAAGAAAATGGATTGTCCGCTATTACAGATGGCTTTAACATAAAAGAATGATAGCATGATCACCATGTGACTTAGGAGGGCTAAAATAGAACTAAGTCTGTAAATAATGTTAGTTAAGTTAACCTTAATGTAAAACATTACTTTGAGTAAATTGTTTGCTTTGACCAGACAGAGCTGTATTTGGTGAACTAAGTTTGAAGTTTTGGATTTGTGTTTAAGATTTAAAAAAAAAAAAAAAAAAAAAAAAAAAAAAAAAAAAAAATTTTAAAAAAAAAAAAAAAAAAAAAAAAAAACTGCAATTCCTTAATCTGCTAAACTTTAATGCTTCATGTTTCATCCTACATCAGACATGGACTCTCATTTATCTGATAAGTTGTGAGAACAGAATAAGGCTCAAAGTGCCTATCCAAACTAATGCCCTGCGGTTTATATTTTTTGGTCATCACAGGTGCACCTACCTGAAATCATATTGGCTATTTTCTGCCTTCCTTTATCCCTACTGACAAGTGTAAATTACACCTGTGGGGGGGGGGAGATAATTGGCAAATCAGTTTTCTTAATCAATATGGCACAGTTCTCCAAACTTTCCAAGTCAGTGCTCTTAAAACAATTAACAAAGGCATCAAAACACACTCCAAACTATGTTGAACAGTTCAGTTCCACTAATAATGAAATATTACTTTCTTATCAGGTAACATTGTTTATAAAATCCAGATTGAATAATGCATACAGGTATAATCACACATGTACTCCACAGATAAAACATATTCACCAGACGGTTCTACAGCACTACTTATTTTTTCCCCTACATAAATTTACTTCCCTGTATAGCTTTTTTTTTTTTTTTTTTTTTTTTTTTAAATAATGACACTTTTTAGTTTCTTATATTCCAAGTTTGCCAGTACTGATTCATTTGACATTAGCCTAATGATATTTGTAATTGTTTGTGTAATACATACAAATGTATAGATTATATATAGATTATAGGAATTTGCAAACTATGCATCTGGGGAAAAATACAGCCAGTATGATAGGCATTTGCATGAATGAGTCTCCACAAGCACAAAGACAGTACACAGTATACAAAGACATACACACTTAGATTAAGAAAAAAACAATTAGGCTTTTAGTCAGTATTCAAAATGTTTGTAAGAGAATGATTAAAAAATAAATTATGCACTATGAAATAACTGTTCTAATCCATTCACACTAGAAGCCTTATCTAGTTATCAGGATTAATATAGTAACCATTGAAGGAAAATCAAATAAAAGCATACATTCATACCTTCATGGTAAACCTGGGGAAGGTCTTGAAAACTACATTAATTTTTGTTATTTATGCTGGAGCAGGGACCTTATATGGGCCTGTAAGTAACCAAATTCTAAAAAAAGACACACAAACTCCCATGACTTTAATTACAATGGGCAGCATCTTTGCAACAGGGAGGGGTTTATGAGGTTTGTTAAAACCATTGACTTTGCCCAGTTGGAAAAATGGAGAAAAATAAAGGCTGCATTTTATTCTGATAACTCCTTCCATTCTCCCATGACCTTAATTAAGAAGAATATTAGTGAATCCATTATGTGGAAATGTAAAACACAGTTTAAATGTTTTTTAATTAAAAGTTTTCCCTTTTAAATAAAAGTTTATTAATAGTAAAATGTTTGTGAAAAAATGAAAGAAGAACAATACGACAAATGCACGCTCATTATTCCTGACTATACCAAAACAAACGGAGGAGAATGAAAATAGAAAATGGTAGAAATAGAAAACTTTCTGCACAACACAATCACATTAACGTAATGTTAAGATATTACTACATGCTTCTTCCCTAAAGTGCATGGTTTATCATATGAGTTATGCTGGTTTTACACTAGACTAAATTAATTATGCATCTATATATATATATAAAATCCCCCTACCCCCTGACACACACACACACACAGTTCATAAGCTGTTTAATGAAATCCTTCTCTAACTTGTGATTATCAAAATAGAATTATAGGCTACTTTGTGTTGTTTGTTATAAACTCTCTTTAAAAATGTATCAGATATCTTCCGTTTTAAGTGCTCCAAATGAAACAGCATGATAATTATCTGCAAATTCTGTGAGTCAAAACCCATGGAGATACCAACCTGAAGAAACATACACAGCTGATTGAGCTAGACTAGCTAGCCAGATCTTGTGATGTTTTACAGTATGAAAACTATTCATACATTTGAATGTAAACTATTCATACATATGAATGTACAGTATAAGGACAGTTTATGACCTTAAATTTAAAAAATCTATTATGAGACATTTTAAGACTTTTTATGGTTCCACATCAAATGCTCTTGAAGGGAATGAATATTGGAGAAGGCTGTGAACCTTTGCATTGGCAAGCACGCAGCCTTATTCTGAAGTGGGCACTTCCCACTATAAAGCAGAATTCAGAGCCTCCCAGAGGGAACAATATTGCCACCTGCTGTATGAAAATATTACAGAGGGTCAGAGCTAGATCAGAGGGAAAGTAAAAAGTTCCAGTCATTCTGATGATGAAATTCAAGGCCTCTTAAAACTGGACAGAGTGGAGGAGAATTAGATTATCAACATCAAGTGCCTGCACTAGCTAATTATTATGATGTAAGGGTCATTAATATAAACAGTAATATTGATTATCTTGGGGAATTTTATCAGAATAAGTTTATACGATTAACTGCTCATTTCGTCCAGCGAAACGTGTGGTGAGACGTCTTATTGACTCTGGTAAGTCATTACTATCGCAGCCGTCGACAATAATAACCTTCCTTGAGGACAACATTTATAGAGCACGGTACGAGAGCATAGGAACTCAGATGGGGAGCAGAGAATCACAGCACAACATCAACTTGAACATAGACTTTATTATACTAGCTACTACGGACACAGGCTAAACTACTACGCGCATATACTAGACAACTACACACATATCCTAAAACTGTATTGTACTGTAAAACTGTTGTATTTTTCACGTATTTTTCATTTTTCTCTTCTACCGTATTTTAATTTTTTTTTTCCTCGAAGTGCGCTTTTCTATTTTGTTTAAGACAGCGAGCGGAGGCCATCCACACTGGATCCACGCCGTCTACAATAATATCAACAAATCTCCGACTAAGGTGCCTCAAACAACATGTCTAACATTCAGCTTGTTCAGTGTGTTGAGTGCCGGATGTTTAGTCACTCTTCCTCCATCATTAGTAATAGCTTTATTTGTGATAAATGCATGTTAGTTAGCTCTCTGACGGAGACGATTGCAGCATTAGAGGTGCGCATCCAGACTCTAGAGAGGGTTAGTGAGAGTGAGAGCAGCGTTGCACCCGCCTCTAACCTAATGTGTCTAGACATTCAAAAGAACCTACATGATGGTATCATCATAAGCAATCAACCTAGCAAACATGCTAGCAAAGAAGCTAGCTAACAGGCAAGAAGTGAGCTGAGTGAGCAAACATGTTTGTGAAAAAAATGTAAAATACAACACAAGGTTACCACAAAAACCCTTCTGGTCATATTACGAATGTGAAAGTACATCAGCAACAACCCTTCTTGTGCTTTATGTCTATGTTGTAGTTTTGTACTAGTAGGGACCATCTCATGAGGCTTTGATTTTTGGTTATACACTGCTCAAAAAATTAAAACAACACTTTTTAATCAGAGTATAGCATCAAGTCAATTAAACTTCTGGGATATTGATCTGGTCAGTTAAGTAGCAGAGGGGGTTGTTAATCAGTTTCAGCTGCTTTGGTGTTAGACAGGAGCAAAGCACAAACTAGAGATGCAGGGGGGAAACAAATGTTGATTTTATGGTCTATTTTAAACAACTACAAAGAAAGGTAAGAGCAGCATTATCTTAATTTCCTGTTTTGATTACATTGTTTATTCTGTTTTTGTTTTGTTTGTCTTGTGCACACTGTTATAAAAGCAACACTGATCCAAGCTACACTATATTACCAAAAGTATTCGGTCACCCGTCCAAATGATCAGAATCAGGTGTCCTAATCACTTGGCCTGGCCACAGGTGTATAAAATCAAGCACTTAGGCATGCAGACTGTTTTTACAAACATTTGTGAAAGAATGGGCCGCTCTCAGGAGCTCAGTGAATTCCAGCGTGAAACTGTCATAGGATGCCACCTGTGCAACAAATCCAGTCGTGAAATTTCCTCGCTCCT
>CM040996.1:9290083-9316358 GCA_022985145.1 Pangasius djambal
TTGGAAGAATGGTCAAAAATTCCTATAAACACACTCCTCAACCTTGTGGACAGCCTTCCCAGAAGAGTTGAAGCTGTAATAGCTGCAAAAGGTGGACCGACATCATATTGAACCCTATGGGTTAGGAATGGGATGGCACTTAAGTTCATATGTGAGTCAAGGCAGGTGACCGAATACTTTTGGTAATATAGTGTATTAATCACTTGATTTGGTCTGCCGATGTTCAAATGTTCTGCTACCTCCCCCTCCCCCTACTCACTTGCCGTATCGGTCACATGGCTTTGTTCTGGGACCTCGCAATTTACAAATTAAGCACTGGGTAACCATCAAGATTAGAGTTATCACTAACATTAGCTGGCCAGCTTTTTGCTAATGCTACTCGCTATTGTTCATTGGCTAGTTTGTTGCTAATGCTAATCACTATTGTCTGCTGGGTAGCTTGTTGCTAACACTACTCACCACTGCATGTTGCTGTTGTTGTACTGCAATTTCAGTCCAAAACAACAGTCAAGGTTTTGTGGAGGCATCCATGTTTTTTACACTTTAGGATAAGTATATACTTCCACATATACTTCGCATGTTGAACATGCCAAGGTGGGAAATGACATCATTACAACTTGCAAATTACCACTTATAAGGCATAAGAACGCAGCATTAACCTTGGCTCTCACTCATGGAGTGACTTTGAGCTTGAGCTGCCCCTTGTGCTTATGGCTGCTTAGATTCTTGTAAATAGTAATACTGTGTATATTTCAAATATAGAACACCTTGTGTATTCCACCAGTTGTAAGGGTGTGACTGCCATTTCTGTTGGGTGTGGGTTTTCTTAAGGAAGCTTAGATAAGACAATTGTATTTTGTTGATATGTATATTTTACAGGTAATTTAGTTTTACAAAACAGTGGTTTTTGTTTGTTATTTTGGCTTAAGTCCACCAGCTGTCCCCAGTGTTATTGGTGTTTTGTACAGCAACTCACAATATAGATGTGTCTCATTCCCTAGCTGTCTCAGGGCAACTAATACTTTATTCCACTCCACCTTACATTTAACTCCTTGTCCCTAAACTCACACCATGCAACCTAACCCTGGACTGGGACTCACTTGCTCAGACGAAGCGCTCATCTTTCTGCTAATATTCAGTACTCGTTCACTTATTAGTTCTGTTTTTTGTCACGCAAACCATATGTGGTGATTGCCAGCTTCTGATTGGTCATCTACTGGCAATTCACATGCACTTCTTTTATTGGGCATAATTTTCCCTTGTAAAACTCAATAATAATATTGGCTAATTCAAATCACAGTTCTTAAGATTTGAAAATTGCACTCTTTCAAATTGCGATTTCAATATAAAGCTGGTTAATCATTCAGCCCTATCCACATGTCATGAACCAGTATATTTGATAAATTCTGTGCTTTGAAACAAAAGAGTAATGTTTAATAATACAACACACAATGGAAATCTATTATGATATATATATTTTATTGTTGTTTCAATCCTCCAATATGCTCCATAGAATGTTAACATTAATTAAGTTAGTGGATGTCTTGTTCTTCCTTTGCAACAGCAACAAATTTGCTTGAAACCTAAGTTTTATTAGATTACCAACAAAGACAGAAAACGGACAGAGTAATCATCTCAGTTGAAAGCAATAATTTATCCTCAGTCAAACCATGAGAACTTTTCCAGGCATGTGAATTGGATGGGGGAATTCAGACGAATACGTAGAGAAATTAAGTTGTCAAACAAATTTACTTAATTTATCAGAAATAAAATTTTGTTTTTTATTATTTAATCAAAGATTTTAAGCTACAGCTACTCATGATACTATGTTGAAACAATACATATAATTTGTGCATCATAAGAACTCAATAAAATAACCATTACACACAAAAAAGGATCCCAAGAGCAATCCTCAGCGCCAAATGGACCAGCTATTCTGGATCACACAGCCTGAGCAACACACGGAGTGGAAGTCCCCGAGAGGGTCGTCATGGACCGCTTTCTCAGAGCCGGACCCTACCACCTCTACCCATAAAGCAGAGAAGCCCTGGCTTACAGGCTGCACCCTCCACAAGGGACCCCCAACTCACTCACCCATAGTGCCAGTGAAGATCGAGGGATGGCCAGTCTCTGCCCTCCTGGATACGGGGAGTATGATAACCCTCACCCACCCTTCTCTCCTCACCGTCCCACTCAAGGAAGAAGTGACTCTGACAGTCACACATGTACACAGAGATGCACGGGAGGTCCCAGCTGCCAGGGTCCGGATAGGAAGTGGAACTGGAGAATGGCCTGTCCTGGTCGGCCCTGTGCCTGAGTTGCCCACACCGCTCCTTCTCGGGTGAGACTGGCCAGGTTTCTCTGCCACTTAGACACCACTACATTGACCGAGAGGAAGGAGGCAGAGAGCCACCCGGAAAGGGGTCCGGCAGTCCAGCATGGCCCAGAGCCACGGAGGCATCGGGACAACCTCAACATGGGATGTGGACGTGGCATTGGAGGCCTGGGAAAAGCAGTCCTCCCTCTACCCCTCCCTGGTTGACTATGTAAAACATAGTTGTGGAGGCTGCACAACGAGAACAGCGGAGGATCTAGAACCACCCTGCCCAACCCAGGGAGTTCCAGCCAGGAGACCAGGTCCTCCTCCTGCTTCCCACTTCCTCTTGGAAGTGGTGGACCAGTTTGCTGATGTCTTCTCCTCTACACCTGGGCTGACCCATCTGTTCCACCATAACACCAAGACCCTGCCGGGAGTCGTGGTCCACCAGTGGCCCGGAGGCCCATCATCAGGTGATCAACGAGAAGGTCAGCCAGATGCTCTGGGACGGGGTAAATGAAGAGTCCAACAGCCTGTGGTCCAACCCCATATTCGTGGTGCCAAAACCCAAAGGAAGCATCCAGCTGTGCAAAGACTTCCTGAAGCTGAACCAGGTCTTGGATTTTGACATCTACCCCCTCCCTAGGGTTGATGACCTGGTGGAACGACTGGGGAGGGCCCAATATATCTCCACCCTCGACCTCACCAAAGGCTATTGGCAAGTGGCTCTCAGCCCTGAGGCCAAGCCGAAGACAGTCTTCTCCACTGTGGCTGGCCATTGGCAGTAGTGGGTCCTCCCCTTTGGCCTGGATGGGGCATCGGCCACATTCCAGAGGTTGAGGGACATCGTCCTGCGGCCCTACACTGCAGCCTACATTATTGATGTGGTTATACATTCCTCCACCTGGTCCGACCACCTACACCATCTTAGGGAGGTCCTGGGGGAGCTTTGGAAGTCTGGTCTAACTGCCAGCCCCAGAAAATGTCATCTGGGACTCACCAAGGCATAGTACATGGGGTATCGCATCAGCCAGGGTCTCCTCATGCCACAAAAGAAGAAAGTGGAAGCAGTCCGCGATTACCCATGTCCCACCACCAAAAAGTAGGTACGTGCATTCTTGGCAGGATACTACAGACGGTTTGTGCCCAATTTCTCCTCGATTGCCTCTCACCTCTCTATTCTCACTAGAAAAGGCCAGCCAGACCAGGTGCAGTGGAATCGGGAAGCAGAAGAAGCATTCAAGGCATTGAAGGAGGCACTCACCAGCTCACCAGTTCTCTGCAACCTCGACTTCAGCCTCCCATTCACAGTACATACTGATGCATCGGAGATGGGACTAGGAGCAGTATTATCCCAAATATTCAAAGGGGAGAAGCACCTGGTCCTGTACTTGAGTCGGAAGCTGACCCCCACTGAGAAGAAGAATGCCACGGTGGAGAGAGAAGCCCTAGCCATCAAATGGGCTGTTGAAGAACTGGGCTACTACAGGGCTGGACGGCTCTTCACCCTGGTCACGGACCACACATCGCTCCAGTGGATGGCCAGGGCTAAAGACACTAACAAAAGGGTAATCCATTGGTTCTTGTCCCTGCAGGACTTCAACTTTCAGGTACAACATCGGGCGGGGCCTCAGCATGGAAACGCCGATGGCCTGTCTCGCCGGTACCCACTTTGGGGATGACTCACACTGGCAGTAGGCTCAGAGCTGAGGGGGGGTACCGTGACGATGAGCCGGCAGCCCGCGCACAGAGAGATCGCACTACTGCCGCAAAGGCGCTGAAAGGACAGCACTACTTCAGCACCACCCATGTTGTGGAGAGCACGGGAGCATATGGCTACCGGAGGCAGGGCAATCAAGCAGGGCTGGCAGCCAATAAAGACAGCGGCAGCTCTCCACCGTCCTGGAGTCAGTGGAAGAGTATAAAAGGAGCTCGCAGCCAGGACCAGGGAGATCAGTTTGGGCTTCGGCCTGCCACAAACATCTCTTTCTCTTTTTAGTGCGGACTGCCGCTGCCAAGCTGCCAGAGCACCGTGCCCCGACAAAGGACGCCTGCACACTGGCACCCTCACACCCAGAGCACCTCTTTGCACCTCACTCTCCACTTCTACCTTCCTGCACATAAAAAATATAAAAAACCCACTTGCACTAAGTCCTTCTCCTGTGGTTCAGGCTCTGACCCCCGCTACTGCAAAGGGCTACACTTCTCAATTACTTTTATATAATTGCAAAATAAAGGTACACTATATGGCCAAAGGTTTGAGGACACCTTGAGGACACCTGACCATCACACCCATATGTGGGCCTTCCCCAAACTGTTGCCACAAATCAATCAATATATGAATATGTGGATAAATTGAGAGATAGATAGACAGACAGGCAACACTGCTCATTTATATTTTCCTTGGTCACTAATAAATATATAAGATTAGAGTTGCACTTTAGATATATTTGAATTAACCTACGTGCGTAAACAATGGGATTTTATTATCAAGTACATATGTGTCATAAGTACAGTTCTTAGTGAATATGCAGAGACAGTGACTAGCTACAGTAACAAGTGCATTGATGATATCACAGACACAAAAACCATCACCACATGTGCCAACAAGAAGCCATGATTTACAGCTGAGGTTCACAAACAGCTGCAAACCCGGGGCACTGCATTTAGAGCAGGAGATGAATCAGCGCTAAAGAAGGCAAGAACAAATTTGTCCCATGGCATCAGGCTGGCGAAGCGCAATGAAGCAAAGAAAATCTCCAGCCACTTCACCAACACCAAAGATGCTCAGCACATTTGGCAAGGTATTCAGGCCATCACAAACTACAAGATTCCACCATTTGTCGCTGAAACTGATGCCTTCCTGGCAGATGTGCTCAACTTGAAACACTGAACAACATCTTTTCTTCACTACTCAACCCACCGGCTCCTCCTGCTCCATCCTCCCTGACTGCTGAAGACTTTTTATGATGAGAAGATTGGAAAAATCTGCCAGACATTCACTTCTACTCATACTCCTACACTACACACTGAGGACTCTCCTTCTCTTTTGCTGACACAGTTTTCTAAACTAACAACAGAAGAGATCCTGCAAATCATCTTATCCTGCAATCCTACCACTTGCCCATTGGATACAATCCCTTCCACAATGCTCCAGACCATCTCTCAAGACCTCCTCCCCTTCGTCACCACTATCATCAATGGCTCCATAACATCTGGTCATGTACCAACCTCATTCAAGAGAGCAAGGGTTATTCCCATCCTGAAGAAACACACTCTAGATCCCTCTGACATCAGCAACTACCGAACGGTATCACTTCTCTCTTTTCTTGCTAAAACCCTTGAACGAACCGTCTACAATCAGTTTCACAGAACAACCTCCAAGATCCCAATCAGTCTGGCTTCAAACCGGCACACTCCACAGAGACTGCCCTTTTGGCCGTCACTGAGAAGCTACATGCTGCTAGATCAGCCAAACTGTCTTCAGTCCTCATCCTCCTTGACCTTTCAGCAGTGTTTGACACAGTGAACCACAAGGCTCTCTTGTCCACCCTCATGAGCCTAGGAATTTGTGGTGCAGCATGCTCCCCGCAGACTCCCACAAGGCTCAGTACTTGGTCCTCTCCTGTTCTCCCTCTATACTCAATCTCTTGGTGCGGTCATATCCTCACATGGGTTTTCATACCACTGCTATGCAGATGACACTCAACTCATCCTCTCCTTTCCTCCCTCAGACACTCATGTTTCTGCTGGGATATCAGCATGTCTGGCAGACATCTCATCATGGATGACAGCTCATCAGCTGAAACTGAATCCCACCAAAACTGAACTGATTCATACCCATCTCAGGATCTTGCAGTCTCCCTAGACAATTCTCTGATCTCGCCTTCGGTTACAGCACGCAACCTTGGGGTAACCATGGACAATCAACTGTCCTTCTCCTCTCACATTGCTAATCTGACACACTCATGTCGATTTATCCTTTATAACATCAGAAGAATTCGTCCATTTCTTTCCACACAGGCCACACAGGTGCTTGTTCAGTCCCTTGTCATTTCAAGACTGGACTACTGCAACTCACTTCTGGCAAGCCTGCCTCTGAGCACCATATGTCCTCTGCAACTGATCCAAAATGCAGCTGCATGATTGGTTTTCAACCTTCCTAAATTTTCCCACACCACCCCATTGCTCCGCTCCCTCCACTGGCTTCCTGTAGCTGCCTGCATCAGATTTAAAACACTGATGCTTGCCTACAAAGCCAAAAACGGACCAGCACTCACTTATCTCAAAGCACTTATCACACCTTGCACGGCACCACGCTCCCTCCAATCCTCTAGCACTGCTCGGCTGGTCCCACCATCTCTCAGGGTACAAGGAAGGCATGCATCAAGACTCTTCTCTGTTCTGGCACCAAGGTGGTGGAATGAACTTCCCCTAGATGTCCGAACAGCTGAGTCACTGGCAGTCTTCAAATGACGTCTAAAGACTTACCTCTTCATAAAGTACTTAAGTTAGCACTTACCAAAGAAAAAAAAAATTACCTCCCCAACAGAGTTTTGGATTGATGGTATACCTAGTTTGTGACCTAGTGAGCCAATATCAGAATGCATTTTTGATAAGACTTCAAAGCACTATTGTAAATCGCTCTGGATAAGGGCATCTGCCAAATGCCATAAATGTAAATGTAAATGTAACCGCTGCACCAATGAGGAAATCTACCCCTTCCTCAGATGACCAGGTACTCTACTTGTCCTCAGCACATGTGAGGAAGATTATCTCCAGAGTCAACCCGTGCAAACCTGCGGGACCCAGTAACGTACGTGGATGAGTGGTCAAAGACTGCACAGATCAGCTGGCTGATGTCCTGACTGAAGAAGTCAGCAGTGTCAAGCCTCAATGACTGTATCATCAATGCAGTTATCACTTTATGCATGACCCAGGACACGTGTGTGCATCTTAGATGGAAGATGGATGTTTTTTTTTACTATTATATTCTCTCTTCTCTCTCTCTGCCCCTCCCCTTAAACCACCACTGTTCAAGCATTGTGTGTATTGTAGTTCCTATCAGTACACCTCCCCCTTTTAGCTAAGCAATCTATTCACTTTCATTTATGGCAATTGTAACTTTTATTTTCAACACCCTGTTTGAATAGAACTAACTCATTTTCATTTCAACGCTTTCTTAATATAACTTCTTACTTTAAAACATTTTTTTTTCAACACTTTCTTTTCAAGGTTTACATACTTCTTAGTTAAATTTTTTTTCACAGACATTTATCTTTCCCATTTTTTCAGAACATCTTACAGTCCCATTTAACGTAACTGAATTATAAACCCTGCACAATTTAGTGACACCTCCAAATGGGGTGGAGATGTTTTCTGTTTCTCCACAGCACTCCTCCCTCTGTATGCACCAAGTAAAATCATCGTGTATGAGCCGGTCTGCAGAGAGGTCCATAGATCCCCTCAGTGATGAGCCACACCTCCTCTGGAATGCCATGGTGTGCAAAGACTTCTTTGAAATGCAATTACCATGACCTTGGAGGATATAGTTTTCAGATGAGCAACCTCAATACATCTGGAGAAATAGTCCACTATGAGCAGGTATGTGTTCTTTGCCCACTCAAAGACCCATGCCCATTCTTTGTCATGGACATGCCAGAACTGTAGTAGGTAAAAGTGGTTCACAGTGAGGGACTCTGTGTTGATTGCATGTGTGGCATTGCTCAATCATCTGGTGAATGTTTGATGATATACTAGGCCACCACACTGAGTGCTGAGCTCTGGCACAGCACTTTGTTATTCCTTGGTGGCAGTCATGTATATTCATCAGTATCTCTTTCTGTAGAGTCACTGGAATTACAAGTCTATCTCTGTTTAACAGGAGATTGTCAGTCAATGTCAGTTCTGTTCTCACTTGCCAATAGGGCATCATCTCTTTACTCACAGCATGCTTTTCTGGCCAGCCAGAGAGACAGTGCTCCTTCACCTTTTTATATAGTGAAATGTAGTGCTTCTCAGTATCCATCAGACTCCTGGATATGTACAGTATGTGACAGGTTTCCATGTGCCATCATTTTGCTTCTGCACCTACCCCATAGGAGGACACATCTTCTGCAACATTTGTCTTTATTTCAGGGGAGTAAGCAGCCAGCACCATTGGTGAACTCTTTCAGCCTGTGAAAGGCCTGTCTCTGAGGTTCATCCTAAACCCATTCATTTTTTGTCTGAGTAGTTCTTTCAGTGGCATGGTGAACAAAGTGATTTGTGGTAAAAATTTAACGAGATAGATGGCCATCCCTAGTACTCTGCGTACATCTGCCACACAATTTGGTTCTGGCATATGGAGGATAACACTGACTTTGCTTGGGTCTGCCTCAAGACCACTGGGTGTGATTTTTCTGAAAAGAATTTCACTCTTAGCAAACTCATATTTTGCATTTAGTGAGACCCACTGACCATATTTTCGTCAAGACCCCATGCAGATGCTGGTCATGTTCAGCTTTGTCTTGCCTGAAGACAAGGATGTTGTCAGCATGACAAATCAATTATCGGTACTCCTCCAATAGCTGGCACATTCATGTTTGAAAGTGTTTGGGTGCTGAAACAATTCCAAATGGGAGACGATTGAAAACATATCTCCCAAATGGAGTGATAAATGCAGTGAGTGGTCATGACTCATAGGTGAGTCAAGGGGGATCTGCCAGAAGTCTGATCATGCATCTAGCTTTGTGAATATTTTGGCATCTGACAGCATGGTTAAGGATTGATCGACAGCTGGAAGAATGTGGCATTTTCTCTTAACCCATTTGTTAAGGCTTGTCAAATCCACACACATACGGATCTATCTGTTTGGCTTGGGGATGACAACCATCCTCGCACGCCATTTTGTAGGGCTGCTCACCTTTGAAATCAGCCCCATTGTCTCCATTCTGTCTGGCTCCTCCTTCACTTTTGCTCTTAGAGGTATGGGAACATGGTGAGTTGTTGACCGGGCATATGGTGTTGCCTCATTCTGCAGTTCAACACACATTGAAAATGCCCTTTTATATGAAGGATGTTGCGCCATGGCCCATACAGTACTTTTGGCAATGTCTTTAACTCACCAAATTTGTTGGCATTGAAAATGTTCCTTGGAACATTTTCATAGCTGCCCCTGTGTCTAGTTTGAAGTTGACAGGAGCCCCATTCACTGTAACAGTCTCTGTCCATTCTGTAACCTCAACTGTAGACACTTCCCTGAGAAAAGCATAGTCGTCCTCCTCAGCATACTCAATGTCCCGTTGCAAAAGAGAGTCAGTTTTTTATGCTCGACATGCTGCTGCAAAGTGGCCTTTTTTTTTGCATTTTCAGCACTCTGCGTCTCTTGCTGGATAGTCTTTCCAAGAATGTTTCCGCCCTACCCCGCATGTGCCACGGTCTTTTTGTGTTGGCTTTTGCTTCCCATTTCCATCACTGTTTTTGTCTGTTTAGTTTTGTCTCTTGTGTTGGGATGTTTTGTTGATCGTCATTTTTCCTCTGATTGTATCTAAATTTAAGCTATGAGTAGCTGTTGCTTCTGCCCCATGTAACACTGCTTGTTGTTTCTTAACTGTTTCATTTTGGCGTACTTTCTATATTGCTTTGGCTAATGTCAGATCAGGATCTAGATGTAGATACAACTGCAATCAGCATTCAATGCTATCAGGCATGCTGTGGAGTGCTATGTTCAGACACATGCATACAAACAAACAGAAACAAGAGGGAGAGAGAAAACTAGACACACGAAGAAGGAGAAAAACTGGGAAACATAGGGAAATACACAGGAGTTTGGCCCGGACCATGACACATGAGGGTATTTTCCCTCTAAAAACCAATGTGGGGTGTCAATCAACCGAATGTCAGTGATGTTAAATGCAGGGGCATAAGTTAAATTACATGTGGGAGTGCCTGGATCACAAGATTTGTACACACGTGTTTCCATGAGATTATGATAATTTGTGTTGTTGACCCTACCTACATTTATGTGCAAATGAACGCACATGTCGCAGTCACTTACTGGACATGCCACCCATGGGATCCCTGCAATGACGCTGTATAAATATGGGGTGCAAGCTGATGCAGTTGAACCAAACAACCTGTTTCTCGTTGCATTGAAGAACACTGTACACATTATGCATGAAATCTAATGCATGTGCGTGTTTGTATGTGTGTGAACATTTCTTGCAATAACCTTATCTCTGAGTTTGATGATTGTAGTTCCCAGAACAGGGTGCAGGTCTTCTTCTGCTATGAACACAACTGCTCAGGGTCAGTTCTTCGCCTTTTACTGTCCAGCGGCTTCTCCAAGACCTATAACACAAAAATAATGTCCAAGCAGTAAAGATGTCAACTGCATATATAAGTGTTCCTTCACTTCCATCTTAATTGTCCAGTAGTTGCTACGTGGCTGTGTGAGCTATTCAAATAGGTCTAACTCTGGTCATGAGTGTGTCAACAGAGTTGCTCTTCACTATGAGGGCAACCTCCACCCCATTAAAAGGAGTGGTTCTTCCTACTGGCTCATCTTTAATGTCAAACTTTTCACATATCTGACAAAGTTTGTAATTACACTTTTCACATCTGTCTATTAGTTTAGTGACAATGTCTTTTAGCATTATCTCTGGTGACTCAGTCATGCCCTCTGCCCATCTAATAGCAGAACCTGTTTCACTGTCTTCTGACATTTGTACAAAATAACTATATTTTGGCAATAATGCAAAATAAATTTCTTTGTCACAATTGCAGAATAACAAGATAGTCCCTCTCCTTAACTATGCAGAAAAGTACAGCAGGATACAGATTAACTGTTATCTGCCATTTGTACAAGATAACAGGCTTCAGCTAATGCAGGATAATTACAGTTTGGCAATAATGCAAAATAAATTTCCTTTGTCACAAATGCAGAATAACAAGATAGTCCCTGTCCTTAATTATGCAGAAAAGTAGAGGAGGCTACACATAAATATATCTGCAGCAACTAATGAAAAATGGTGATGAATTACTCACATGCCCTTTTTAGGAGCAGAAGGACCAACTGTGCTCAGGCGGCTATTCTTCTGACACAGGTATGGTTAAGGCTCATTCCATCCAGCAGGTCAGCAGGTCATCATAAATGATCTGGGGTCCAGGTCATCATAAATGTTGTCCTTTGAACCGGAATAACGCTTCAGTCAAATTCAAAGGGTTCCTCGGCGCCACTATCCTCCTGCAGCGGCGAGGGCTCTCCAACAGCGCGTGCCTCCTCCTTCCCAGGTTTCGGCACCAATGTAACAAACTTCAAAGACAGGCAAGGAGGAGGCAGGAACCAAGTGAACTCAAATGTAACATTTAATCATAGACATAACAAACGTAATGTAAACCACAAACATAAAAAAAAAACCTGCATGCATCTCTCTCCCCTTTCGGCGTCTCCAGTCGCTCCTTTATCCCTCTCTCCCACTGAGCAGCCAACTCAGTGCCAGGCATGCATCCACACAGCCTGGCCCCTCCCTCCTCCTCGTCACAAACTACAGCAAACAAAACCCCACAAAAGAAGAGAAGCCAGTACTGGCAGTAAAGTACAGAGTCTTTGACCTTTGAAAGAAAATACATTATGATACATATACCTTAAGATAAGATCTAAAACAATACTTAAGGTTAAGAGCTAATAACAAGGATTAGATTATTTAATAAACTCACTGTTTTAATTAGTCCATGCTTGATGTTTGGAGGCCAAAAAGGATACGAGCAACATTCATTTTTAATACCAAGGTCTCATTGAATGCAGACAAAATTTCATGTGATGATATTAATTTCAATTGAGCAATGTCAGAGCATATTCAAGGGCCTGATTCACCAAGCAGTGTTCAGTTTATAAATGTATGTGGGCTTGTTTCAAATTATTATTATTATTATATTATTTTTGAGTACATATTAGTAGTTTATGAGAAGTTGGGGTTTGTTTACTATGTATCTAATGTCAAAGTAACCAGAAATCATATCACATATTATAATATGATGATACATGGATGATGGCAAGCATTGAAATAAACATCTAATAGGAGTCTAGTATGTTGCCAATATATAGTTGTAATGATCACATCACTGCACATTTGATTTAATTTAACAATATGGCTTCTACCCGCATTATTCGGCAACTTGTAATATAGCACTGGGGCCATCACATCCTTTAATTTTGTACTCTATATTTTTTACATTGTGCACTGAGAGATAACTGTATTAAGCAATGTAATTTAATGTAGAATTGAATAGAAGAATAGAATAGAATAGAATACCTTTATTGTCATTGTACATGTACAATGAACTTAGGTTGGCATCTCCCTTTGTTACATATATGTAATGGAAACAATATAATACTATACATATGAGAAAAGTGTGCAATAAACGATTGTGTTGTGCAAAATGTATGCACAAAGTTCAGAGGTAGTTATAAATGCAGCATTGATAATTTAATGGAAATATTACTGTAGTGATACTGCAGTGATACTGCATATACTTACATACGGTATAGTGTGAAAAAAAGCAGTAGCAGCATTCAAAATGCAGTAACAGACAGCATTCTGCTGCTGCCATATAAAGTGGCAGGCTATGTATGTGCATAGTTGCCTATGAAGTAGTAGTTTTATCACAGAGAACAGAATAGTACTGTGGTTGTGGTATGTTCATAAGTTCATGTTCATCTAGCTGCCTACTGGATGGAAGAAGGGTAAACAAATTGTGGCAGGGGTGAATGGTGGGCAACTTGGCTTTCTTGAGCTTCCTCAGAGAGTACAACAGCTACTGTGGTCTTTTGACCAGCAAGGTGGTGTTGCCTGCCTATGAGGGGTCCTCTGAAATGTGGACACTCAGGAAGATGGAGCTGGTTACTCTATCCACCCTGTCTCCATTATTGGAGCTGTCAACACATCTACACTTCCTGAAGTCAATGATGAGCTCCTTGCTCTTGCTGGTGTTGAGGATCCGCACCCCTGTCCATTATGCAATTACAGATGTGTGCACTAAAGCCTTGGTCATAAAGTTTTAAGGCCAGCCTATTTGAAATTAGTCTATTTGAAATTATATTTACGGCTGTAGTCAGTCAATAACAGTCTGGCATATGAACATGTAACATATGACTCTCCAGGTGGGTAGGATAGTTTGGAGGGTGATGGAGATCATATGCTCTGATCATATTAAGTGATCAGAGGCACTTACTAATGAAGGGAGTGAGGGATAATGGGCAATAATTTAAGTCTTAGAGATATCAGTTGAGGTGTGTGCACAGGATTTTATCAAATGCACAGGATTTTATCACACTTTTAGTGGAGTATTTTGATTTATTGAATTATTAAACTTTCTTTAAAGAAGAAATATGTGCCCTTGGTTTAAATGATAATCTGACCAAAGTATTCACCTTATCCATAAAAAAATCTGTCCTCAAGATAAGCATTAATAAAGTGTTATATTAATTTCTTGAATACTGGTCTCAAATGGCATAGTTTTGAGTGTTTTTATAATATTTAAAACATTAATTCTCATCCATTCCAATACTGACATACACAACTTCTCACTATGGACACATAACTCAACTCTGAAGACGACTGCAGTGAGGGGAATGAGGACATGGGAGGTGGGGTTTGGAATGAGTCTTTTCTTTCTTTCTTTTTCTTTTTCTTTCTTTCAAAATGAAATCACTCCTTTTAATTATTATGAACACAAACATAGAACAGAATGGATCATATACAATGTATAAAATAGAATAAATAAAACAGAAAAATGCAAGGACTGTACAACACAGGAACATAATAATCACATACAGTCCCCTCCGAAAGTATTGTTAAAAAAAAACATGTTCTAAGTTGTTGAAAGCTGAAATTCTGATCTATTGTCTCCTATTCATCTTTTGGTTTCAAACCCAATGCATAGCAAAACAAAAGAATTGCTTCATGAGCATCATGCATTTTTCCTGTTTCTGTTTGAAGGTTGGCTAGTTGCAGTCTGAGCTCAGGGATATCAATGTAATAGCCTGTGAAGTGCAGGTTTACTGCAGGAGGAGAAAAAAGAAGCTTATATCTGTTTTTATACAGTACCTTCCAAAAGTATTGAAACGGCAAGGCCTTTTGTTTTTGCTATACACTGAAGATTTAATATTTGGTTGTATATTTCGTGCTTGCAATAACTATCAACTGGCAACCCACTGACATCACCAAACTGGCATTCTTCTTTTGTGATGCTTATCTTGGCTTGTACCACAGCTTCTTTCAGTTGTTTTTGTTTTGGGTCTTTGTTTTTCAGTCTTGTCTTCAGGAGGAGAAATACATGCTCATTTTGGTTAAGGTCTGGTGCTTGACTTGGCCAGTCTAAAACCTTCTATTTTTTCCCTAATTAAGTCTTTTGTTGTGTTGGCAATGTGTTTTGGGTTCATGAGTTACATCATCAATAAAGAATAGTGAGCCCATTCCAGAAGCAGCCATGCAAGCCCAAGCCATGACACTACCTCCACCGTGCTTGATTGATGAGCTTGAATGTTTTGGATCATGAGTAGATCCTTTCTTTCTCCACATTTTGGCCTTTCCATCATTTTGGTAGAGGGTAATCTTAGTTCCAGAACTTCTGTGGCTCATCTCTGTATTTCTTTGTGAATTCTAATCTGGCCTTCCAATTCTTACTGCTGATGAGTGGTTTGCATCTTGTGGTATGACCTCTATATTTCTGCTCTCTTCTTCAAACAGTGGATTGTGATTCCTTCACCCCTGCCCTGTGGAGGTTGTTGGTGATGTCAGTAGCTGTTGTTTTTGAGTTTTTCTTCACAGCTCTCACAATGTTTGTCATCAACTGCTATTGTTTTCTTTAGCTTACCTGTTTGATGTCTGGTTGTTAGTACACTAGTGGTTTCCTTCTCTCCCAGGACATTCCCAATTATTGTATTGGCTAAGTCCAGTGCTTGTGCAATGGCTCTTATTGATTTCCCCTCTTTTCTCAACTTCAAAATGGTTTGCTTTTCTCCCATGAACAGCTCTCTTGGTTTATCCTTTTAACAACAAATGCAGCCTTCACAGGCAAAACCCAGGGCTCAACCAAGAGGAGACATTCTGAACTATTAATTCTTTAAACAATCAATCTAATAGGACACACCTGGGCAGCAAGAAACATCTGTTGGTCACATGTTCCAATATTTTTGATCACTTGAAAAGTGGGTGGGTTCAAACAAAAGGTGCCATGTTCTAAGTTGTTTAACATATCTAGATATAAATAAAAGCTGAAATTCTGGTCTATTTTCTCATAATCATCTTTTGATCATAAACCCAAAAGGTGTATAGCAAAAACAAAAGCATTGGCTTTGCTGTTCCAGTCCTGCTGTAGCATTCCAGTACTGATTTTGTAGCATTACAATCAATGAACACAGTTCCAAAATTTTGCAAAAAACCACATGTTGTTCCTTGGGGTAAAGCTGCTAGCTTTCTTACTCATCAAAAAACTGTAATGGATTGAAGACACAGGGGCACAAGGTGGTTTCAGCTCTTTGCTGTTTATGCCAACACGGAGACTGGGCCTGCCTGAAGCCCATCTGCTCCAATCTATGTCAAAAGTAGAATGTTTCCCTCTTACCATTTCTGAAATAGTTGATTGTATAGGGCCAGCGAAACTCTAATAATTACCCTATTGTTAGGCAAGAGAGAGAGAGAGAGAGAGAGAGAGAGAAAGAGAGAGGATAGTGTGAGCATGGGATGAAAAAAAAGTAAAAAAAAAAAAAAAAAAAAAAGATAGTAATCCATTTGTATTGCAGCCTGAGCATGTTTACATGGAAATAATTGCCTGTGTGTTACCAGTGTAGTTCAGTTGGGGTGGGAGGCAAAGTGCGGGGGGACAGTTGACAATACCACCACTGTTTGTTCTTCTTGAGAAGAACAGGATGGTGGTTTGGGGTGACAAAGAAGAGAGGAGAAAGTATCAGCTGGTCATTGTGAGCCAGATGGCCATTAGCCTTCAAGCGTACTATACATTCTGTAAAGCTGTTTCTCCGTTTTAAGCCAGCTGAAAAAATTGGAGTGAGAACAGGAGAGATATTCAGGCAGGTGAGTTGGTTTTATTCTTCTTAACAGAAACAAAAAGTACAAGTTTTACAGAACAATTTATGGCATGGTCTTCAGATCAAAATGTAAACAATGTAAATTATCTAACCATTGTGTTACTATTCAGTAAGTGAGAAACTTTCATTAATGTGAATGTAAAATGCTTTTGTAATATTTGAAATAACAGTTAAAATAAGAGCGGGGAAGGCTCAGGCAATTTCTCAACACCATCAAACTTCTAGATGTTTTGTATGAATGGATAATTTTTCATTTGGAAATGTATCATCATGTGTTGGGTATTTTGTTTTATTAATGGCAAGAAAGCTTACACAAGGTGGTAATTCCAAATAAAAAAAAACTATACAAGTCAATTGTGGTTGGCTGTGGCTAACCCTGTGACCAGGGTTTATCCTGTTGATATTTACAAGCAGTATTAAATGATATACTTTGCCTAAATAGTGTTTTCACCAATATCATTAAACAGTTTTGCATTATCATACAACATTTCATAAATAAAGAATATCGATGAAAATTAATGAATTAAAAATTTAAAAAAAAAAAAATCAACTTCTGACAAAAGTGGCTCAATTCCGCAAGAAACAGCATACCTGGCAACTCTGGCTACAAATCTCCTACCAACTTCACAGCATTAATTGTATTTGAGAGACAGACAAAATCAACTGTTAGACAAAAACTGGGTCCTAATTGCCAAATGTATTCCAAATGGAATATGCCACGTTCCCATTTCTCTTTTTTTTTTTTGACGGACTGAGGCAATCTTCCCTCAGTTGCATATGTGTGAGGGGATGAAGTCATACTCCAGGGAGTTCATGAGTTCATACTCTAGTTTCATACATAACACACAAGATATTTTCTGCAGAATGCATCCTAATTGTAAGGTATGCCAAAAGGGTCTCAAAATTTTGCAACAAAACTAGCACACTTTTATTACTTCTTAAAAAAGCATTGTTGCAACAGTTTTTACACAATAAATAACTTTGTAACATAATAATGATGATTCTTTTTTTAATAATAGACATAATTGTCACAAAGTGCCTTTACAGAAATGGATCTTTAATGAGCAAGCCAGAGGCTTTTTATTATAAAAAACAAAGACAGTTTTTGGTCAAGATCTTGTATTGACAATGCAAGAGATGAGCACTTTTTAAAGTCTCCCCCAGCACATCCCAAAGACTTTCACTGAGGTTAAGGTTAGGACTCAGAGGTGCCAATTCATGTGTGAAAATGATTCTTCATGCTCTCTGAACCATTCTTTCACAATTTTAACCCTGATGAATCTTGGCAGTGTCATCCTGGAATATGGCCATGATATGTCTTTCTACATGGTTATTAAAAAAACTAAAAAGCTACACACTTCATCTTTTAAGATTAAAAGAACTGTTGCCAAAAATATAACTTGCTAGAAACATTATAATCACTCTAATAATGATCCATTCATAGACTCTTATGTATTTGCCTATTAAAACCTAACAGCGACTTTTTTTAGCTGGGCACTGTAGATAAAGGTTAAAAACACAAACATTTGATGGTTAAAACTTTAAAATGCTGCTATAATATTCCAGGTTTTTGCTATGGTGTTATTAGATGGTTGCTATGAACAGTTATGCGTGTAAAGGTTAAACAGCTAAAGGCTAGGTTAAAGCATTAAAACATTAAAATGTTGCTAAAAGTTGGTTGCTAGGGTTCTGCTATGTGGCTGCTATGCTAACCCACTTGGATGCTATGGTGGCACTAGGTGGTTACTACGCTAACCCAGGTGGTTGCTAGGGTGTAGCTAATTTGTTGCTATGCTAACTGAGTTGATATCTAGGGTGCTGCTAGGTGGTTACTATGCTATCCCGCCTGGTTGCTATAACTAGAAGTTCATGAACGAGATTTGAGATTCTTCTTCTTATTATTATTATTATGGGTCAAGCACGGTGCTGGAACCCTATTGTTTTTGTTTGTGTTCTTATTATTAGGGCTCAAGCATTGATGGTGCTATTGTTTTTGTTCATGTTTATTATTATTATTATTATTATTATTATTATTATTATTATTATTATTATTATTATATGCTGGAAGTCTATGGCACAGTTTTGGGCTCCGCCCCTCAATGCATCTAGAGCCACCACTGGGTCAAAGTTCAAGTTACATTTCTGCTTATAACTTTTGAATCACTGAAGGTAGGAACAAAATTCTTTTTCCACATTAATCCTTCATTCATGCCGATTTCAAAGGCCCCCCATGTTGTCATTTCCACTGTATTGGATTGTATTCTGCTATTTTGAGTTTTTCAAAAACCTTTCACAGCCCACAATTTTTGTTCAATCTTTACCAAATTTGGCTCAAATGATCTCAGAATAATCTCTGCAAAAATTGTCAGAACGGTTTTTGATATTCAAAAGCATTTGTCTGTAACATGCAAATGAATTTGATGGTAAAGCCACCAAACAGGAAGTGAGGCCATATCTTGACAATGGCTTGATAGATGACATCAAACTTGAGAATACATATTGGGACAGCACCTCCTTGGGTCCCAAAAATTTTCATGTCATTGAGCATTAGGGGGCGTTAAAACATGAAAAAAAATTTCCAACCACAATTTCTTACAAAGTAGGAGGTTTGGCTACATCACAGAAATGCTTTGACACTTACCCACCAAATTCGACAGACACCTCAAGAATGATATTAAATTTTGTGTCATTTGACCTCTAGGTGGTGCTATTATAAGGAAAATGTGTTTTAATATTACTTTTTTATTTAAACAAACAAGTGTTTGGTTTAACATCATGATTCTTATTTTCCCTATTCCTTGGAAGCTTCTAATGTCAGCTGATGTCAAAATTTCATGGTCACCATTGTATTTTACAAACAATTCGAGATTTCTTGAAAACCCTTTAGAACTTTTCTCAGCCTTCAATTTCTGTCCAATACTCACCACTTTTGGTTCAGATCATCTTCAGGCCAAGTTGCATAAAAGTTAGATGGATTTTTTGGTATTCAATACAGTTTGCCCATAGCAAATTTGACAGTGAAGGTGTAAAACAGCAAGTAAGGATATATTTTGAAAACACACATATGGATTCACAAAATCATGAAGAAAAAAAAATCCACTAAACATCTATTCATAAAAATAAATACAATGGTATTTCACAAATGCTTGTAGAAGCACAGCACGTAAAAAAAAGCAATGTCGAGGCCTACCATTTGTGTACATCATACAAAGCCTTTCCTGCTAGAATGGTTATAAAAAAAAAAATAATAAATAAAAAAAAAAAGCACATTGAGCTCTGAAACCTGATATTTTAACACGTCTCACCTCAATTGGCCTGTAGAAGAAATTGTGAATTTCTATGGGTTTTTTCATTATTAGTGTATTTTTACTAATATAAAGTGCCTTTGTAGGCATAAAAATATTTGTAATAATATTGTAATGAATAATCTCAGCGTTTACAAGTACTACAAAGATTTCAGTCTGTAAACTAATCAAAAAAGTGCTTTGTCCTATCTTCAAATTTGGTGTCAAACTACTCAGCATTGTGTGAAACCCAATACTCATCAAAAATATATTGACATTTGTAAACAATATGGCCACCAAGTGTCAATCAGTCCTACTGAGGCAGAGTCTAATTTATTTAAATAGCTATTAGACAGGGTTATCATTGAACTATTGCCACTAAATTAAATTAAATTAAATGACTCATACCCACCAGAAGGCAGTGCATCTTTTTGCCATATAGGTTAATTACTTATGGCTGCTATACTTTCTTAATTATCTAAAAAAAAAACTTGTTTTTCAAACAAGTCCTAGGCTGTTCATCTGTTCAGCATAGAAATATGAAATCTAGTAGAGAGGTTGCTGACAAAAACATACTGAAACATTTGATTTACTAAACCGTTTGGCTGCTACAGGTCAATAAAATTTTAGGCCTTTGCATGTACAGTATACATAGTCAATAGTACACTCTCTAGCACCCCTCAAATTTCCTAACAATTGGCACATAGGGGGCACTATAACTAAAAAAATGCATATATGTCCTCAACCATTTGATATGAGAAGATGAGATTTGCTCTGCTTTTCCTTGGTCAAAATTGAAACCCTCCCTATTTTCTGTTTTTGTTAGGGTTCCTCTTATTATTGGGAGTCCAAGCATAAAGTTGTAACTCTGTTGTTTTTGTTAGGATTCTTCTTCTTCTTATAATTATTATTATCATTATTATTCTGATTCTTCACTAAAATGCAATGGGCAGTCCAAACCATAAGTCATAGAAACACCATGCATTGTCATTAAACATGGTGCAGAATTCCCACTACTACTCAGGGAAATAGGGGGACCAGCATCAGCCTGATTGTGGCGCTATAGCACAAGGGTTTACGTTTTGTCCTGTATGTTGAGAACTGAGAACTAAGAAATCTTTTCTTCCTATTCCTTGGCTTCTGCTGAATTCAGCTAAACCCTGTCTACTAAATTCCACCATGACAGATTTTTTGCTAATTTGCATAATATGAAAAACCTGCTATTGTAAACTAATCGTAGGATTTTTAACTGATCTTCACAAACCTGGTGTCAAGCTATTCAGAAGAGTGTAAGCCTCAATAATTATTAAAAACATGTTGATATTTATAAACAATATGGCTGCCACATGCCAATCAACCCAACTGTGTGGAGCTTGTTTACTCAAACAGCTGTACTTCATGAATGCCTGCATGGAATTACACAAAAGAAAGGCATGTATGGCAAAGGATTCTGAGGTGATATGCAAAGTTTGGAGCATAACTATTGAAAAGGGGCAGAGTTAATTTGAAATAGCTATTTCTCAGAAAGTCAGATCAAAAAGTCAGATCGTGCTGAAATTAGGTGTGCTGCATCAATATGGTAATCTGTAACTGGACTTTAATCACCAGAGAATTACTTCAAAAACATGGCCACCTTCAGCCAATCAGCTTTCACCAGGCATTTCACACAACTATCCTTGAGCTATTGTCACAGAACTTCATAAGTATTTTGATGTATGGTCTCTTTATTGTTATATTTATTATTATTTTATTTCTCCACTAAAATGGTATGGACAGCTAAGACCGCAAGTCATAGAAACACCACAATTGGAGGGAAGGTGCAGTATGCCCCCCACTACTCAGGCACATAAAGGGACACACATAGGCCTGATAGTGGCACAATAGCACAAGGTTTTATGTTGTGGTCCATATCTCATGAACCATAAGTCATGCAACAAAAGTTTTTTTGCCACTGATTCCTTGGGAATGACCCAATGACCCAATTTTTTTGATGATGACCTAATTAATTTAAAAAGATTTAAGCAGATATATGACAGGGTTAACCATGAGCAATTATCACAAAACTTGAATGGTCTCACTCAAATTGGCCACTGGTGGGCACTATTCATGTTTTTCCACACAAAACCAAGCATATCTGTTGGAAAATAAGGTGTACAGTTAAATTTCATTTTCAGCTTAATTGTCTTGCGCAATCTATACAAAACTGACTTTTGGAACATTTAGCTCCACCCACTCAAATTTGGATGGGCAGATAGGAGGTCACGGGAAAGCAAATGACAACATTGCTGGATTGAGACAATCTGAGAGGAGATAGTAAAATCTGAGAGTCCACAAATTTGGAGGAAGGCGGAAGGCATGAATTGGTTAGTGAATGGGTCAGGAGAGAAGGATCTTGGTATGAGGATGATGACATGAATAGTGAAGAATGGATGGCGGTAGGGGGTGAAAAAGAGTGGGATATAGGAAGAAGTCAGGAAGGAGGGCACAGAAACATAAATACCATAGGTTAAAAAAAGGGGTTTGGAAGAAAGTAGTTTTGAGGAAAATGAGCGGACGATTTGGAGAAAATTGTAAAGGGAAGAATTTAAGATAATACTTGTAGTGAGGAAAGAAGATGAACACGTAGGTTTAAGTCCTATTACACTTACCAAAGAGTTAAAGAAGAAGCTGGGAGAGATAGAAATGGCAAAAATCCTTCATGACGGGAATATATTGATCAAATGCAAGACAGAGGAACAAAGGAATAAAGCGTTACTTATTGGAAGTGTATGCAAGAAGACTGTAGTGGATAAAAAAGTAATACATGGAAAAACGGGGACACGGGGAGTAATATGGGGTATTCCAGTCGAAGAGGATTTGGACAACATCAAAAAGAATATTCTATGAGGAATAGTGAGGAATGTGAGGAGACTAAATAAACAGTAAATGGAAAACAAATTGCCAGTTTGTCTGTGTTAATTGACTTTCAAGATGAAAAACTTCCAGAAAGGGTTAAAATAGGATACATGAGCTACGATGTCAGAGAATATGTTCCACCACCTCTTAGGTGTTACAAATGTCAGAGATATGGACATATTGCTGCAGTGTGTAGAGGAAAACAAAGATGTGCAAAATGCGGGGGAGAGCACAGGTATAAGGAATGTGGGGAAAATGTGAAGGCAGTGTGTTGTAACTGTGGTGGAGATCATAGTGTAACATATGGGGGGGTGAGGTAAGGGAAAGAGCGGTGGAGGTCCAACAAATGAAAACAAAGAATAATATAAGTTATGCAGAGGCAGTTAAAAAAATTCGAGAAGAAAAAACAAAGGAGGGGACATCCAAGGATGTAAGAACCCGGGATAATGTGAGAAACCTAAAAGAGGTATCAATGAACATAGAAAATTTGACTTTGTTCATAGCATATGTTATCAATTGTACTGATCAGGTAAAACATAAAACAGAGAAGATTAAAATTATTACAAAAGGTGCTGAGAAATTCTTGTTAGTCAGAAACCTCTCTTGGGAACAAATTACCAGAAGACTCGAGTCAGAAGGAAAGTCTTCAAGCCAAATTGGATAGAGTTAATGTATATAATTCAATGGAATGCAAGAAGTCTATTGGCAAATGGACAGGAATTCAAAAGTTTTATCAATGACTTAGAAATAAAACCAGACATAATTTGCATCCAAGAAACTTGGTTGAAACCATCTTTAGATTTTATAATAGCAGGTTATGATAGTGTTAGGAGAGATAGAGACAAGGGTAATTGGGGGGGTGGGGTGGATGTGGTTTTAGCCATTTTAGCTGCAGCGCCCGGGCAGCAGTTGGGGGATCGGTGCCTTGCTCAAGGGTCTCACCTCAGTCGTGGTATTGAGGGTGGAAGAGTGCGCTGGTCATTCACTCCCCCCACCTACAATCCCTGCCAGACCCGAGACTCAAACCCACGACCTTCGGGTTCACTGTCAGGTTACAAGTCCGACTCTCGGACCATTAGGCCACGACTGCCTAATGTATAAGAAATGAAATAAATGAGTCAAATGGGTCAGAAAGATGGGTATTTAGTAAAGCAGATTGGGTGAAATTCAGGGAGATAAGTGATGAAATGATGGGAGTAATTAATGTTGATGAGGAAATAGAGGAATTAAATCGAGTAGTTAGTAGAGTTATAAGAGAAGCAGCAAAACAATCAGTTCCAAGAAGTTTAGGGAGAAAAAAGATTGTCCCATGGTGGACGGAAGAATGTGGGTAAGTAATAACAGGAAGGAACAAAGTTTTTAAAATACTTAAAAGAACACACAATTTTGAAGATTTAATCAAGTTTAAAAAGATGCAGGCAAAGGTAAGAAGAACTATTAAAACAGTAAAAAGGGAATATTGGAGATCATCTTGTGATTCAGTGGGAAGAGAAACAGATATTTATAAAGTATGGGGTATGATACGGAAAATTAATGGAATTAGGAGAGAGTTTAGATTACATTAATAAATAATGAAGGCACAGCTGTGACAGAGAAGGAGAAAGCGGAAATGATTATGAAAACATTTGTCAAAATCCATAGCTTGGATAATATCAGTGAAGAACGGAGGAAAGGACGAGAGGAAACAGCATTAAGATTAATTATGGAAGATGAAGAAGTGGATGATCTACTTAATTTGCCATTAACAATAGCAGAATTAAATAGTGCATTAAGAAGTACCAGGTTATCAGCACCGGGTAAAGATCAGGTATGCTATATAATACTAAAAAATTTAAGTGAATTATCAAAAGGTATTCTTTTAGAGTTATATAATAAGGTATGGGAAAAGGGACAACTACCTAGTTGCTGGAAAGAAGCTGCAGTAGTTCCAGTATGTAAAGCTGGGAAAGAAGGTAAAAGTCCAAGTGATTACAGGCCAATTTCTCTTACTTCACACTTATGTAAGATAATGGAAAAAATTATAAAATCAGTGATTAACATATTTTATGGAAACTAAAGGAAATATTTGTAATTATCAAAGTGGATTTAGAAAAGGTAGATGTACTATGGACCCTACAGTATGTCTGGAGCATGAAATACGAAGAGCTCAGGCTAATAGAGAAAGTGTAGTGGCAGTATTTTTTGACATCGAGAAAGCTTACGATATGATGTGGAAAGAAGGGTTAATAATTAGATTAAAGGTTTTCTATTTGGAAGATATATTCAAGTAAAGATTGGGAAAGAATTTTCAGAGATAATAAATGTAGAAAATGGAACACCACAAGGAAGTATAATTAGTCCGTTATTATTCTCTATTAAGATTAATGATGTGTTTTTAAGTACTGAAAAAGGAATAGGAATTTCTCTTTATGCAGATGATGGTGCAATCTGGAAACAAGGGAGGAATATAGAGTTTATGGTAAGAAGAGTGCAAGAAGCAATCACAGAAGTAGAAAGGTGGTCATATAAGTGGGGTTTTAGATTCTCTGTTGAAAAAACAAAAACTTTAGTCTTTTCAAAATGTAGGATTAGTAAAGAGGTAAAATTGAAATTATAGAGAGAAAAGAGTATCATGTTTTACATTTTTGGGTATATAGTTTGATGAGAAACTCACGTTTAAAATACACATTCAAAAAATTGTTGATAAATGTAAAAAGGTAATGAATGTTATGAGATGTTTAGTGGGGAAAGAATGGGGGGCTGAGAGGATGGCTCTGAGAAGCACACTATATTACCAAAAGTATTCGGTCACCCATCCAAATGATCAGAATCAGGTGTCCTAATCATTTGGCCTGGCCACAGGTGTATAAAATCAAGCACTTAGGCATGCAGACTGTTTTTACAAACATTTGTGAAAGAATGGGCCGCTCTCAGGAGCTCAGTGAATTCCAGCGTGGAACTGTCATAGGATGCCACCTGTGCAACAAATCCAGTCGTGAAATTTCCTCGCTCGTAAATATTCCATAGTCAACTGTCAGCTTTATCATAACAAAATGGAAGAGTTTGGGAACAACAGCAACTCAGCCACGAAGTGGTAGGCCACGTAAAACTGACGGAGAGGGGTCAGCGGATGCTGAAGCGCATAGTGCAAAGAGGTCGTCGACTTTCTTCACAGTCAATTGCTACAGAGCTCCAAACTTCATGTGACCTTCAGATTAGCCCAAGTACAGTACACAGAGAGCTTCATGGAATGGGTTTCCATGGCCGAGCAGCTGTATCCAAGCCACAGATCACCAAGTGTCTGGGTTTGGAGGTTGCCAGGAGAACGGTACATTTTGGACTGCATTGTGCCGAGTGTGAAATTTGGTGGAGGAGGAATTATGGTGTGGGGTTGTTTTTCAGGAGTTGGGATTGGCCCCTTAGTTCCAGTGAAAGGAACTTTGAATGCTTCAGGATACCAAAACATTTTGGACAATTCCATGCTCCCAACCTTGTGGGAACAGGTTGGAGCAGGCCCCTTCCTCTTCCAACATGACTGTGCACCAGTGCACAAAGCAAGGTCCATAAAGACATGGACGACAGAGTCTGGTGTGGATGAACTTGACTGGCCTGCACAGAGTCCTGACCTGAACCCGATAGAACACCTTTGGGATGAATTAGAGCGGAGACTGAGAGCCAGGCCTTCTCGACCAACATCAGTGTGTGACCTCA
>CM040996.1:9372765-9383546 GCA_022985145.1 Pangasius djambal
CCCTAAATGTGCATTGAAAATTGCCAGCTGATAAAATCTGCTAAAAATAAATCAACATGTTGATAACACATAAGCAGTCTTTCAGAATGCTCTCAATTACATGTAGATGCATACAGTATGCATTAGTGAGTGTGGTGGTGTTTGGGGTGTTGCTCTGGGATAAGTGAGTATGAGGCTGGGAGGGAAAAATCACAGTATACTCACTACAAAAAAATAGACTACACCACTGGATACACCTGAGCACTCCAGAACACCAAACTGCCAAAAGTTCTGCTTTTATAGAGGTATTTATATTACACTTCTTGATGATTAAATAATCTTGTGCATTTCATTACTAACACTTGGCTGCTAATTACTCTCTTACTGATTGTGAAAGTAGGAAGGCTGTACTTTTTTCCCCACCTGGTTTCTGAATGTCCCATGTACTACTTGGTAGATTAAATATAAAAAGCCTTGAAGGTGAAAACATGTACATAGTTTCCATCAGGCACTAATTGGAGTCATGCTGTTCTGTGGACTGTATCTCATGTTGTGCTCTATTGGATATACACTCACCGTCCACTTTATTAGAAACACCTGAACATTCATGCATTCTGGCCTTTTTCCTCTGACTGCACTCAACAACAAGGAGTTTCCAGCAGCAGAACTGTCGCTCACTGGATTTTTTTCCCACTATACCATTCAGTGTAAACACTAGAGACTGTTATGTGTGAAAATCTCAGGAGAGATTCAGTTTCTAAAATACTCAAACCAGTCCATCTGGCACCAACAACCATGCCACAGTTAAAATCACAGAGATCACATTTTTCCCATTCTGATGTTTGGTGTGAACTATTCAACTTGCATTTAGAAGGATGTACTATTACTAATAGCTCGACCTGGGCATAATATTAGACAGCAGCTTGTCTTTTGAAAGTCATATTTCCAATATTACTAAAACAGTCTTCTTCCACCTTAGAAACATTGCCAAGCTTAGGAACGTTTTATCTGTATCTGATGCAGAAAAGCTAGTTCATGCATTCATGACCTCCAGACTGGACTATTGTAATGCATTGCTAGGTGGTTGTCCTGCGTCTTCAATAAACAAGCTACAGTTAGTCCAGAATGCAGCTGCCAGAGTTCTTACTAGGTCAAGAAAAGATGATCACATAACCCCAATATTATCATCCCTGCACTGGCTACCTGTTAAGTTTAGAATTGAGTATAAACTAGCACTACTTACATACAAGGCTCTAAATGGTTTAGCTCCCACGTATCTAGCCAGTCTTCTAACACGTCACAATCCACCACGCTCCTTAAGATCTCAAAACTCCGGACTTCTGGTAATTCCCAGAATATTAAAGTCTACAAAAGGGGGTAGAGCGTTTTCGTATTTAGCTCCTAAACTTTGGAATAGCCTTCCTGACAGTGTTCGGGGCTCAGACACAGTCTCCCAGTTCAAACGTAGATTAAAGACATATATCTTTAGCCAGGCATACACTTAATACATACCATAACCTTGTACTTCAGTACATCTGATTAATTGCACATTATGATTTAGTGCTTGCTAATATTATGAACAGCAGCTATGCTAATTCCTTTCCACTTGCTTCCCTTCTTCTACCCATCCCGAGGCACATAGAGATTGTGCCAGCTCCGGGAGACAGAGGCCAACCCTACGAGGATCCTGAGGCATCCAGAGATGGACCAGCTCCAGTTGGTTACTGTCTCGTGAGGATTTGGGTATTTAAAGCAACGCTGCCAACGCTATGTGGACTTTGAGGAAGACAACAACCTCCAAATTAATATACACGTAAAATTCTACATGACTATACATAAATGCAGAAAGGACATTGTTCATATCACACTCTCCAGTGTCACCCAAATGAGGATGGGTTCCCTTTTGAGTCTGGTTCCTCTCAAGGTTTCTTCCTCATATCTTTTTCCTTGCCACAGTCGCCTCAGGCTTGCTCACTAGGGATAATTTTGTCTAACATCTAGGACTGTTTGCATGTTTTTCTGTTTCTTATGTTCTGTAAAGCTGCTTTGAGACAATGTTCATTGTTAAAAGCACTATACAAATAAAATTGAATTGAATTGAACATTAACTGAAGCATGGTTTTACTGCCACATGATTGGATGATTGGATAATTGCATGAATGTACAGGTGTTCCTAATAAAGTGGATGGTGAGTGTATTTTGCTGTCCTTTCTCAGATCAGTGCTTTGGCCTTATTGCTCATTTTTTTTGCTCTGATCTGCACTGTCATCTATGGGGCTTTATATAGACAGAAGTATGGCTTTGTAAATCATGCACATTCACTTGAATGCACAACATATGATTTTTAATAAAGTTGTAGGAACATCTGAAGGATGATGGAATGTGGAAACAGGATGCACATGGGCTTATTTTAAAGGCATAGCAAAGGATATGATTGCTTGTGCTTATTTGTTTGTTTGTATTATCTATTTTCTCCTTTTCGTTTTTGAATACATTTTCAAAAAAATATATAAATCTGTGTACACTTTTTTGCTATGTCACATTTTTAGACTTTTAGGTTAGAAAAAAATAATTTAAGAGTCATTTCTAAAGAGTAAGATGGTATCAAAATACTATGAGGAAAAACTGAACATGTCTGACAACTTTTAAGGGCATTTTCACACTTGACCTGAATACTTGAGTCCTTCTCCAGGACAAATTCAGGCTTGATTCAGGGAGAGGCTCATAATCTCAGATTTGTTTTCACATAGAAGAATTTCCTCATAATTGTAGATCGATTGTGCAATTCCACACATCACTTTACTGTACAGGTTTGCAAAATAGTGGCACTAAGTTAATCTATTTATTGATATTTTTAATTATTACTATTTTCTTTTGATATAAAAACACAATCTGAGAAGAATATCGCTATTTAGATGTATGGTGACTGGCAAGTCATCATGAAGGAACATGTGCAGCTCTTGTAGAGATTTTTAGCCATGCAGCTCAGCATAAGACGTGTCTTTCATGCTGTTCTCAGGGCAGGCACTCAGCAGTGAGATAATTAATCACATAAAGCTTTGGACTAAAGCTGCTCGTATATATATATATATATATATATATATATATATATATATATATATATAAATAAATAAATTAAACAAATTATGAGTTTTCATAAGTTTCTTCTTTGCTCCATATATCAATATGTCTTTCTGTCTCCTCCACTGATCATAACAACACCTTCCCCAGTTGTTGACAAGTGTTGTCAAGTTACTCAGCGCTGAGAGAGATCTTCACACACCAGGGTTTGATTAAAGAGAGTCACAGACCACCGTTTACAAGAGGACCAGAGATCAGTTCTCCCAAAAACAGCTATTATAACTCAGCTAAACTTACAGAACTCTGAGGGCAAAAACTCTCAAGCTGGAAAGCGAACTTAGAATTCACTGTATATATATCACACACACACACACACACAGAGTGAGAGAGAGAGAGCATGTTTTCATACCTGATTGAGATTCCATTAAGCTGTGGAGAATCAGGAGAGTCACACACAAAAACATAATCCCTGAAAGACAGTTTATTATTATTGCTTCAGTCTGTTTCACAAGTTAAATAACATTTAACAAATTACACATCAGTTCTGTTAAAATACTTACTCATTATTATTGTTAAAGTTTATATTTTCTCAATAAGAAGACGCTAAAAAATAAAACCCCTTTGTCCCAAAGTCTACGATTTCATTTTTAGTGTGCTTCGGTTTGTGTAACCTGTTTCTTAAATGTGAGACTAAACACTTTTTTCTGATGAAACATGCGATGAGAAATGAGGTGGTGTTTTTGAGGTGATTCATGTAGCTGCACATTCCAATGACCAGAATTTGGAAGGCGCAATAGTTGAACTTTTATTTCTTACTTATATAAATAACCTGGAAAATATGTAGAATATGATAAAAATGATTGTTTAAGCCACGGCATGGCGTAACTGCGTTACGGTCCAGAGTGCTTGTTTGTGTTTGGCCTCCTGTCAAACAGTGTACCTTTTGGTACAGACTTAATTTTCTTGTGATCTCAACATAAAAGTTGTTTTCTCGTGATCTGGACATAACAAAAAGCTGTTTTCTCACAACGTCATTTTATCGTGACAAAATCTTGCGCCTTGTGAATGGGACTGGTGCTGCATGCATGTTGGCGTCTTCATCATCGCCATCATAAATTTAATAATTGCCCCCTGTAGAGATGGACTTTATCTCCACATTAAGAGAGAGGGGTGTGGACCTGACAGCCTCCTTCTCAAGTGTCGGACACTAATGTGGAAGTTGTCCACACAGTGCTGCCAACTATTTTCAATGGAAAGTAGCTAAACCCTGCTTGAAAACTAGCTAAATGTCGCTAAATAACGCCATGCGTCATTAGCATATTAATGACGTCATCTCGTCGTATTCGCATTCTGCGTGATGTCAGCACTTTTTTTTTTGAGTGTTTTTTTTTTTATTAATCCCAAGGTACCAAAGATAAAAGTACAGAAAATATCAACATTACGTACAAAGAAGTGACATTACATGCACAAGCACCATTTGTAGACGTATGTAACAATAAGTAGATAATACAAAATGAAAACTTTAACAAAATAAGTTTAAAAGATTAAATAAATTAACTGTTTTAAGAGCTTTAAGATTCTTGGAAAATGAAATAGTTTGGATATACTGTTGAACCTCTTTTTTAAAAACAATAAATAAAGGATTCTGATGAGTGAATTTACTGCGGTGAATATGAAATTCTGCAAGAAGTAATAATATGTTAATAATAAAATATTCATTAATTTGATCTTTTTGTATATTAAAGAAGCCAAACAGTACATCCTTGAAAAGCAAAGAGAAACCCTGGAGCACACTGCGATTGATAACATTAGAGAATTCAATCCAAAATAGCTGTGTGTGAGGACAATCCCAGAAGAGATGCACATCAGTTTCATTAGGGTCACCACAAAGAGAACAGCTTGTATCTCTGTCTGATTTAAACCTTTTCAAAAACACATTAGTTGGGTAAAATCTGTGTAACAATTTGAATGAGATTTCTCTAACTTTGATAGTTATTATGTATTTCGAAAACAGAGTCCACACTTTTTTCCAATCAATATGATCAACAACAATCATCCAATAAAACAGCACATATGGAGTTGTTACAAGCTCCTTTTAAAAAAGCGATCTAATCTTATAGTACGTGATGAAGGATGTGACAAAAAGCACAGTTTTCCTACTGGGATTTCAAATGGGTCTAAAGAAATAAGTAAAGTGCTGGGTGATCTAACAGAGTCCCTTAAAAGCATGACAGCTCCTTTAGGAATAGCGTCCATGACAGTGGAGAATTCTTTGGGAGTTACTGGAAAACCAAATTTACATAAGAATTCTTCATAAATTAAAATAAGACCTTCTGAGTTAAATAACTGGGAAACAATCAAAATGTTTTTCTCAAACCAATTACTAAAAAACAAAGATTTTCTCTTATATACAATGTCTTGATTGTTCCAGATGAAGTACCGGTGAGGAGAGAAACTGTGCTTAAAGATTTATGACCATGCAAGTAATGCCTGTTTATGAAATTTAGATGTAAGTGATTCTAGCAATATTATAATTACAGATCAATAGGAAAGGGAGACCAATTGGTAAGGGAGACCAGAAGTAATTGGGGATAAAATTCCAGGTTGAGTTTGGTTTACACTAAAACTGCCTAATCCAGTTCATTTTGAAAGTGTTGTTCAAAGAAGAGAAATCAAGGAAATTCAGTCCACCATGCTCGTATGTGTTCATTAATACAGACTTCTTAACATAATGGGTTTTATTTTTCCAAACAAAATTAAACAGGATTTTATCAACTGATTTACAAATTTTGGTGTCCACATATAGAGAGAGTGCAGTATACGTCTGGAAATGCCCTCCGCCTTAGCGAGCAGTACTCTGCCTCTCAAGCTCAAGTCTCTCTGCAACCATGTGTTAAATCTTCTTTGGGCTTTTATTATAACGGGGTCAAAGTTCAAGGTACATCTTTTATCTTGATTTTTAGTAATCACAATGCCTAAATATGTAATTTCAGATTTAACTGGAATATTATAAACAGTGGGTGCTGTACAATCTTTAATAGACATTAGTTCACATTTACCTATATTTAGATTAAGACCTGAAGCTTTAGAGAAAAGCTTTATATAATTAATTGCTATAGGGATTTGGGAAGCATCTCTTAAAAATAAGGTGGTGTCGTCTGCTAATTGACTAATAAATATTTCTCGATCCGCTACATGGCTACCCCGAATATCGCTTTCACATACATAAGCTGACAGCAGCGGCACACAAAGAAGAAATAAATAGGGAGAAATAGGACACCTTTGTCTCACTCCTCTGGATAAACTAAACCTTGGTGAAGTACCATTCTTTAATTTAATCGAAGCACTTCCATTATTGTAAAGAGTTTTAATTACTCTGCAAAACATATCGCCAAAACCAACTTTTTCTAATGAATTAATAATAAATTGGTGCTCCAAAGAATCGAAAGCCTTATAGAAATCTAAGAAAAGAATGAAGCTGTCCTCCTGAATCAAGTCTGAATAATCTAATAAATCAAGAATCAACCTTATATTGTTAACAATGTGTCTTTTGTTCAAAAAGCCAGACTGTGTCTCATCTATTACAGAACCCAGTACAGATTTTAGTCTTTTAGCAAATATAATAGCTAAAATTTTATAATCACTGTTAAGCAGAGAAACTGGACGCCAATTGTCAATTAAAAGTAAATCTTTTTTAGGCTTGGGAATTAAAGTAATTAAACCTTGAGTGAGATTCGGGGGGAGAGCCTCCTTCTGTATGCCTTCAAAAACCTTAAGTAAAAAAGCAGACAATTCTTTAGAGAACTGCTTATAAAAGTCGGCGGTAAGCCCGTCCGTTCCGGGAGATTTATTGTTTTTAAGTTGTAGAATTGAGTTACTAACTTCAGATAAAGTCATTTCACTATCACAGAGATTTCTGTCATCTCTTGAAATAGTCTTACAATTTTTGACAGACTCCAGAAAAGTACGGGCTGCCTCTTCAGAATAATTTTTTTATACAGATTACTGTAAAATTTAGCACAGAAATGGGCAGTTTCTTGAGGATTATTAGTGATTGTCCCCTCAATATTAAGAGTTTCAATTAGTGAAGTACTTAAGCGACTCTTAAATACCATTTTTGTCTAGATGTAATGTAAGCACCCTGTGCCCTATAAATGTCCATCTCATCTCATTTAGACTGCAGGTCAGCATACTCAAGCTTATCAGATTCAGAAAACAGCTCTGGGGGTTTAGAAGAAAGTATTGCAATTTTAGACACCACCTTATTTTCTTCTGCTCTCTTAAGTTTAGCTAAATTACTACCGAATTTTCTAAAATATTTACAAATTTCAAACTTTAACAGCTCCCACTGGCAACAATATGAGTCTAACACTAAAGCTCTTCTCCAGTACAGCTCAATCAGTAATGTAATATTCTTCTTAACATCTTCAAACAGGAGAAGGGGATTGTTCAATTTCCAATAAGGAGGAGATGAGCTGAAATCAAGGTATGCAGAAAGACAAATCTCGAGAGAGACAGCACTGTGATCTGTAAGAGGTGTAGCATGAATGCTGACTGATTTACAGCTATTTGCTAGGCTTTGGGAAATGAGCCAGTAATCTATTCGAGACTGCTTAGAACGGTCCTTGCTGCTCCACGTATAGAGTCTCTGCTGTGGATATATTTCTCTCCATATATCAACAACACAAAACGTAACATGAAATTACTCATAATTGGACTTATAGAGGCAGCTCTAGGGGGGACTCTATCCAAATCACTATTTAAAACCATATTGAAATCCCCACCTGAAATAAGAACAGCATTGGGGTATTTATTTAACCAGTACTGTATATTGTCACTGATCACATCCATTAAAGTGGTATTTTGTTTAGAAGAATTGTACCCATACACATTTAATAAAACTGAGATGGTCTGACCAAATGAAACAACTAACAAGAGAAAATGACCCTTGGGATCACTGACAACGTGTAGAATCTCACCAGCAAACGTATTTTGTAAAGTGGCGACATCTGCTGCTCACTCTGTGCCGTGCGACATCCATACATCACTGCCCCACTGGGACCTCCAGAATTTAACACCATTCTGCGTGGAATGGGTTTCTTGAAAAAAGCAAAAGTCTGATCCATGGTTTTTAACAAACAAAAAGAGGGCTTTGTGCTTTACACTGTTTCTTAAACCCTTGGCATTAAGAGAAATGAACGATATCGGCATTCATAAGCAAACAGCAATGAACAGCTGTTAACACGAATCAAAACAAAGGCAAAAAGTCAAAACTGACTGATAGATGAGGAAAAAACTGAGATGAACAGAGCTTAACTGACCAGTTTAAATGACCAAATTAAAGGTCCAGCTGTAATACGGTGATGGCTCAAATGCCACAGTGACAGGTAACAGTCACCATCTTAGAAAAGAGTACACGATCCTCATGATGGAACTCACAAAGTAATCTCCACACCTTCAATGAACGCACGCGCTCCGATGTAATAGGCCGTTTTTCCGGCAGCCCTTGCCTCTCTCACTCTCGGCCACAAGCTCTTCCGTCTCTCCTGGTCCAGCGAGGTCAGATCCTCTGCGAAGCGCAGGGTGTTGTCTTGGAGAAACTGGGACTTCTTGGCAGCTTTCCATAAGGCATCGCGGATAACTCATGAGGTAAACTGCATGATAATGGCGCGAGGGTTTGTGTTGTCACCTCTCCTCCCTAGACGATGCACAGTGTCAGCGACGTCAGGGTACTTGTTCTTGGCCTCGGGATAAGTCACGCTGCAGATTCGAATGACCTCGGATCTGATATCTTGAAAGTCTCAGGCACTCCAAACAAGCTCAAATTCCACCTGCGAGAGTGTCTCCCCAGATCAGAAATGCGTGTTTCCCAGGTGCCCGTGAGACGTTCTTGATCTTTAAGCCTGGAATCTACATCTTTCACATTCTTCTTTAGATCTTGTACTTCGGCACACACAAAGTCTATCGTTTTCTTCAGCCTTTCTATCTTCAGAGCATTGGCACTAATCATTCCTTCAAGTGCATCAGACCGAGTATTGATCAACGAGGAGAGCGTGGAAATGATGGCAGAGTCGGCCTGCTCAGTTGGACTTGAAGATTTACTTGTAAGACAAAGATTTTTTTGTAAGCAGGTGGCTTGCTAGGAGGGAGAGGGAGTGAAGTGGCGCAGAGCTCAAACTCGGTTACAGCAGGAGAAGCATAATCGTGAACATCCTACTAGTGTCGACAATGTCTAATCGCTCTTTGAGTTTGTCAGACGGCATGTTTACGCTCTTAAATGAATGTACTGATATCCGAACCAGCAAATGTAACGAAATAATACGTTAATACAGCTAGCCTTTCTAAAACCGTAAAGTTTGGTCAGGAGCTCTGAAAACTTCGTCTTAACAAGGCGCCATCTTGGACCCAATGTCGGCACTTCATAACTGTTTTCTCCCCTAATCCGTGCTCACAAACGGTTTTAATACATAATGTTTTAATATAAATTTATAGCCGAATGTCCAGTAAAGCTCAGTTACATATTTTCTGTAATATAATATAATAATATAATATAATTAATGTAATATAAGCGCATGACAACAATAAACGGTCACAATAATTTTTCAAATTTAATACAAAGGAGAAGCTGGTCAGTGATTGGCAACACATTGTGCGCATGCGCAGTTCATTCACATCTGTGTCAGCTGCTGTGCGGTGAACGGAATGCGCTGCTCGTCTCTCAGCCCCTCACTGAACAGAGCAGCCACACAGAGGGGAAGCAAGAGCTCGCGCTCGCGCAGGACAGTACTGGTGACATTTGGAAAGTTGCTAAGGTTTGTCCAAAAAGTCGCTAGATTTGTCGCTAGTCGCTTTTCGGGAAAAAAAAAAAGTCGCTGAAGGGGTCTGAAAAGTCGCTAAATCTAGCGTCAAAGTCTCTAAGTTGGCAACACTGTGTCCACATTAAGTTTTGCTGCATCCAGAACAATAAATAAAACATGTTGTTGTGTCGAGATCACGAGAAAACAATAAAGATAAAAAATATAATAAATAATAATAATAACAATAATAATAATAATAATAGCAAGTTTAACATCTGGGTTACTCAGGGCTCCCTCTCGGGAGCGCGCGCCTGCATCACTATAGCAACAGAACAGTGAGAACGCAGTGACTCTCTCTCTCTCTCTCTCTGTTTATATTTGAATTATTTAAGGTTTGCTTTATATAATTAGGTATGACATTCTCATTTTCATTTCAGTGTGGCAAACTTACTCAATAAAACCACAGCGATACTGAAATATTGATGAAAGCAGAAGGAAAATGTCATTTGACTGCATAGCTAGCTGGCTTTTCAAACAGAAAATAAAATAAAAGGTGTATTTCCGGGTGTTAATCCTGGTTCCTGCACTAGTCAGTGTAAATCTCCTCAGCATGACTTTTCACAGCAGCCAGAAAACGGTCGCGTGCAGCAACATGAAACGTCAGAACCGAAACGTGTCACTGACCAATCAGGTAGCGCTTCCTCATGAATATTAATGAGGCTCCCTCTGTCGTCCTACGTTTAAGAAATCTGCTTGATGCATGGATAAGTACATAATCTGATGGATCACACAATTTGCCAGCAGATGGCAGAATTTAGCACAGATAAAGGATTCATTTATTCATTCATTTAATTTTTTTCTTTTTTTAAAGAACAGAATAACCCTGATATTTTTATTTCTAAATAAAAGGTGAATTTGATTGTA
>CM040996.1:9394583-9455087 GCA_022985145.1 Pangasius djambal
CCCGCTTACCGCGCTTCCGCTTCCTCGAGCACCGCTTCCGATGTCCTCTCTCCCGGTCACCGGCATCAGGCGACGCCGAGGACTGGGGGCCTGGTCTATGTAGCCGGGGTCGCAGTAAGCCGAGGTCGCGAAGTTTGTTAAATACATCATCATGCAGACTGGTTGCTGCATGATTTCTGTACTGTGTTAGTGTCTGGCGATCGTATACATGAACACAGTTGTCTTTGGTGTTCATGTACATTGAAGGGTCGTGCTAAAAACACTAAAAGCACCATTTTGGATCCGGAGAGGCCGCTGCGAGCTACTGCCGCGCCGCCATCTTGGATCAGATCCCTTGGTCAGTGAAGTGCAGAGTGACTGAAGAGTCTTATGGAGTCCTAAGGGATTTGTATGGTGGACATGTCCATGTTGAGTAGCCTAATGGCCTGAAGGAAGAAGCTCTTCCTGAGACTCTCAGTTTTAGTCATCAGACATGGAAGCACTTGCCTGATTGCAGACAGTTACCGGGGTGAGTGGAGTCCCTGATGATTTTAGCAGTTCTTGTACTGCATCTCCTGGTGTAGATGTCCTGCAGAGAGGGGAGAACAGACCCGGATATGTGACCAGCTAAGTGCACCACTCTCTGCAGGGCTTTGCGATCCTGGGTTGAGCAGTTACCATACCACGCTGAAATGCACTCAGTAAACTTTCTATAGCCCCAGTATAGAACATTTTCAAGATCTCTGGGGAGACCTTGAATTTCCTAAGCATTCTCAGATGGTACAACCATTGTCTGTTACTCTCTCCACCAAGCTGGAGTGGGGTGTATTTCATTTTGAACTGTATCAGACATCCACTTGTTTCTTATGAGCAGCCACTCATGAACTGCTGGCACTGAATATATGTATGGTTGAGATATATAATCATATTTTTAGCAGTTGCAGCTGCAGTGGCAGTGAAAAGAGTCCTGAACATTGGGGTGCTGAAGCACCCTCAGCACCCCTACTTCCTGCATCACTGAGTATAATGCTGCATTCAAGATGAAGTCACAAATTCCCCACCTACAACTGGATAAAACCACAGAAATCACCCCCTCAACTTGAAATTTCAACAACATGAGGTAGTCTTCTCAACTACCAGTTCCTTCCCTGTTTACAGAGTGGCTTCAAATCAACACGGATATGAACTCTATGAACAGTGTAATGTCCCCCTTATCTACTTTTAAATTAGTTTATAACAGTACTGGCTTTAGATCAGTTAATATAGAGACATTATAATAGACATTATATATAATATGCTGTAACATTTACCGTACTAATCGTTGTTTAGTGATAACTAACATGCCTTCTCAAATGTTAGTAAGCTAGCTTTTTGCTAATGTTACTATGCTATGGTCTGTACTGCAATTTTGCCATTGTTGCTGTACTGCAATTTCAGTCCAAAATATTGCATAAATATTTGAGGTTCACTACAGCAGAACAGTACCAATAGCCACTAAGGCCTGTAACTGTTAAAGTGCACTTAATGTCATTTTCTATGAGCTTTATGTGCTCCGACACAGCAAACAAAAGACACGCTTTCATGGAGGCTTCCATGTTTTTAACCCCCATTTTGCAAGTCAGACATGCTGAGGTGGGAAATGACCTTATGGCAACTTACCACTTACAAGGCACCACGAACTCAGGATAAGTAGCTATTGTAAGGTACCAACTAAAACTGTTAAACAGCAGTCAACATTTATTCAATACAGCCTATTTTTTGAGGGAAAAAAATTCACTGCTCTCCCTGATTAGCTTCTAGCTCTGATACCTGCAGTAAGTAGCCCATATGAATGGAGAAGTGTGCTCTTTTATTCTGTTGGTGGAGTTCATTTAAAAAGGAATGAGTGGCTAACCTTGCCCATTCACTCATGTTGGTTTGCTAGTTATATTTTATGACATTTGGCAGATGCCCTTATCCAGGGCAATTTACAATTATCTTATATTACACAACTGAGCAGTTGAGGGCCTTGTTTAAGGGCTTGGCAGTGCTGGGATTTGAATTCTCAACCTTCCAATCAGAAGTCCAACATCTTAACCACTGAGCTACCACTTCCCCATGTATAGCAGTACAACAAGGTTAGACAGCAAAATGAGCAACATACCAGAAAAACTGTCAAGAAGTCCCTGCTGGGGGTCTGTTAAAACAGTTTACAGCAGAAAAAGACATAGCTTTGCTACAGAACTATCGGGAGCTTCATGTGCGTATTGGAAATTGCATGAGCGTTCACAAGACTTGACCATCATTTCCAAATCTGTCTCATCAACTCTTCAAGCACACCTTTTTATTATCATCAAATACCTCCTATAAATGGCATTTATTATAAAGAAAAATAATAGAGGAGACATCAGGGTCAAATGAACTTGTAAAAACCACACAATATTCCCAAAAATAATTTGTGGAGATGTAACTTAAAATGTAAGTTTGGGCATTTTCGCATTCATTAATGCGGGAATGGGCAGGGTTAGAAATTGTACTGCAGCCAGCCACTTGAGGGCCGAGACACTTTGGCTTCATTTTTGAATCCGTTACGACGTTCACCTATATATGCAGTCATTGGTGTTTTTAACCATAAATTTCCTTCATTTTAGCCTGTGCAAGTAAAACCGACTGAATAAATGCTACTATTTCAACAGCATTCCCTTCTGACTCATCATTAAAAAGGGAAAAGACCCGAAAATATGGAAACAATAGTTTAGTGCACTCGGAGCTAATAGAATGAACCCTGAGCATGAGTTATCACCAAAAAATATGCCAAAAGAGCAGTCTTTTTCTCCCCAATAAAACAAGAAATAAGCAAATGTGATTCTGGAACTGTGCAGGTGTTGAAATCTCCAATATTAACAAACACTTCCTGGAAGCCCCGGCCCCTTCTGCCAATGCTCTCAACTTGCGTGGACATACTCTCGCACTGTTGCTAACTTAAGATACAGTCACACATACAGCGATTTTCTCTCTGCAAGTCACCAGTCACTGTACTATTAAGTTGCCAGTAGGGGTTGCCACTATATTCTGTACTTCCTCACCGGATGCCCCCAGGTGGTCAGGATGGGAAACTACACCTCCTCCACTCTCACGCGCAGCACCCTCCTCCTCACCCCCTTGCTGTACTCCCTCTACACCAGTGACTGCAGGGCCACACACACCCGCTACAAACGGGCTGGTGAAGTTCGCCGAAGACACAGTGGTGATAGGCCTCATCACCAACAACGACAAGAAGGCTTACTTAGAAGTGAATATCCTCTCCACATGTTGTCGGAATAACAATCTCTCCCTGAATGTCACCAAGACTAAGGAGATGATTATTGATTACAGGAAGAAGCAGATGAGGAACTACAGACCCCCGTTGATCAATGGGGGCACAGCTTCAAATACCTTGGGGTCCATCTCACAGAAGACCTGTCATGGACTACACACACAAACAGCTTGGCAACAAGATCGCACCATCGTCTCTACCATCTACGATGTCTGGCCAGGTTAAGGGTCTCTCACAGGGTGCTGAAGGCTTTCTACACTGGGGCTGTGGGGAGTCTTCTCACCCGAAGCATCACCATTTGGTTCGGAGGCACCACGGCCAAGGACCAGAATGTACTGTCCAGAGTGGTGAGGGCAGCAGAGAAGACCATCAGGACTTCTCTCTCCTGCATTACATACATCTACAACCAGCGATGCAAGGCCAGGGCCAGGGGGATTGTAAAAGACTTTCACCACCCCGGTAACAGTCTCTTATCAGTGCTCCCATCAGGGAGGCGCTACCGGATCCTGACGACCAACACAGAGAGACTCAGGAGGAGTTTCTACCCTCAGGAAATCTGGCTACTGAAATGAGGACACTTGAGAAGTCTGCATATTACTCTACCTCACACACAGACACACAAACAGTTGCACTATGGACAAACAAAAGCTCTTGCACTCTTGCACTATGAGACAATTTTTTGAACACTACACTCCTCTAAAAGCTGCTAAGCATTCCTCCAAAAGCAGCTAAACATATTTTTACACATAATGTCTATATTTGTCTACTAGATTCTATTCTATTTTTCTATTTTATTCATTATATTTTTCTTTTATTATATTCTGTTTTATTATGTATCACTGTTGCACTGTGGGACAAGGCACTAAGGAAAAACATTTCACTACATTAATACATCACATGTATGTAATTTATATGACAAATAAAAAACCTTGAACCTTGGTTGCCATAGTCGTATTTATCAGTGGATGGCACAACTAGCATTCCACTTTTGACACAAACCAGTTTTCTTGCCATTAAAATAAAACATTCTGGAGAGAGAGTGTTTGTATATAAAATTCACTGGTGTATATATGCATCATATACGAGAAAAAGGAGAAGCGTTGTGTGCTCTTTGCCACTGCGGCCATCTATGTGTGGCGAAAATGCAAACGACAATTAGCTTAGATTAACTTATGGCCTTAGCGCGTTTAAAGCCACAGATCACGTGCGCTCTATTGTCCTCACTCCCATTGGTAGTCGCTGTATCAAGTAGCTCCAAATTTCATAAAGTTAAACTTTCCTCAACTTTGTAACGTTGCTAGACACACCCGCAGTGGCTGTCATTCATGTTGCCGGAAGTCACCAACTCTCAATGAAAAGGAAATGGTCTGCAGTCGCTTTGTTGCTGCGAGTCGCTGTACACTGTATTGCCAAAAGTATTGGGACACCCCTCCAAATCATTGAATTCAGGTGTCCTAATCACTTCCATGGCCACAGGTGTATAAAATCAAGCACCTAGGCATGCAGACTGCTTCTACTAAATATTCCACAGTCAACTGTTAGTGGTATTATAACAAAGTAGAAGCAGTTGGGAACAACAACAACTCAGCCACGAAGTGGTAGCCCACGTAAAATCACAGAGCGGGGTCAGCGCATGCTGAGGCGCACAGTGCGCAGAAGTCGCCAACTTTCTGCAGAGTCAATAGCTACAGACCTCCAAACTTCGTGTGGCCTTCAGATTAGCTCAAGAACAGTGCATAGAGAGCTTCATGGAATGGGTTTCCATGGCCGAGCAGCTGCATTCAAGCCTTACATCACCAAGTGCAATGCAAAGTGTCGGATGCAGTGGTGTAACACACGCCGCCACTGGACTCTAGAGCAGTGGAGACGTGTTCCCTGGAGTGATGAATCACGCTTCTCTGTCTGGCAATCCGATGGACGAGTCTGGGTTTGGAGGTTGCCAGGAGAATGGTACTTGCCTGACTGCATTGTGCCAAGTTTAAAGATTGGTGGATGGGGGATTATGTTGTGGGGCTGTTTTTCAGGGGTTGGGCTTGGCCCCTTAGTTCCAGTGAAAGGAACTCTTAATGCTTCAGCATACCAAGACATTTTGGACAATTTCATGCTCCCAACTTTGTGGGAACAGTTTGGGGATGGCCCCTTCCTGTTCCAACATGACTGCGCACCAGTGCACAAAGCAAGGTCCATAAAGACATAGATGAGCGAGTTTGGTGTGGACAAACTTGACTGGCCTGCACAGAGTCCTGATCTCAACCCGATAGGACACCTTTGGGATGAATTAGAGCGGAGACTGTGAGCCAGGCCTTCTCGTCCAACATCAATGCCTGACCTCACAAATGCGCTTCTAGAAGAATGGTCAAAAATTCCCATAAACACACTCCTAAACTTTGTGGAAAGCCTTCCCAGAAGAGTTGAAGCTGTTATAGCTGCAAAGGGTGGGCCAACTCCATATTTAAACCCTACGGATTAAGAATGGGATGTCATTAAAGTTCACGTGCATGTAAAGGCAGACGTCCCAAAACTTTTGGCAATATAGTGTATCTGTGAAGTACCTTTAGAGACTATGTCGGTAGATTTGGTGATGTTTTAGACCCTTTTAACTACTTTAATTAAAAAAGGGGGGCCCACCAACACATCTACCAACACTTGGACTCGATACAGATCTCCAGCTCATATCACAGCTGCTGATATACGAGTTGAGAGAGCACTCGACTCACCATCACTGTGTGATGCCTGACTGCTCTGCGCTTGCGAGCAATCACTGATCACCATTGTTTCCCCCTGCCCCTCGCATTTATTCATTCTTTCTAACTCTCTTTTTGGAGATATTTACAAGTAATAAAAGCTAGTAACCATTTTCTTCATGACTACTCACCTTTAATGAAAACTGACTGTCACTGCTATTTTTTTGTCTGCGTTCTTGATAGAAAGCATAGTATTTTGTAAACGGGAATTACATAGAGAAATACATTATTTAAGAAATAAATTATATCTTCCATTCTGATGAAACTATTCTATTCTAAAATCTTCCTTCTTCCTTTTATATTAATAATAATTAATATGCAGATTAGTCTATGATGTCATCTAGCGAATTCTAGCGACCTTTTGAGTGAACTTTAGCAACTTTCATCACAACAGTTGGCAACATTGCTCGAGCTGCTCCATCACATTCTGTCATGATAAATGGAGAATGCTCTGAGTTTATTAATATGAAATAAAATCAGTGTGCGTTCCACTTAGCTAACATTAGACAAGCTGTAGAACCTCGATGTGTGCATGTCAATAGCAGAGGATTCAGAGAGAAAACAGGTGAATTTTCTTTGAAGTTTCAGGCTCCCTTTATTGTCCCGCCCACGCTTTTCAGAGAGTATTCATAAATTCAGTCGAAATTACCATCGACAGTTCTGTTCAACACTTTGTTCAAGTTAAAACATGCTACATGCAGGTTCGTGTGGTGTGGATTCTGCTTTGTCTCCCGCGCTATCTTTCTCGGGCTCTGGAGTCACTGCAAGACAAACAAAACACATAAGTAACCTGTCTGTAATCAAATAAAAGTGAGAATCGTCACACATTACCTGCCGGTTCAACCCGCCTCCTCTCCGTCTTCAGCTGATGCTCGACCATGCTCCCGCTGCCACACAAGTATATATTTACTTCAGGTAATTTATTAGGGATGCCACTGAAAGAGACAAAAAAGATGAAGATTTTGACCCAAAAAGGTTAAACAAGCCTACAACGAAGCATGACTTTGAACACTTTATAAATAATGTTAACAGTGATGATAGTGAGAAGTTGATTACTTAGCCTACTCTGTTTTTTTTTGTTTGTTGTTTTGTTTTGTTTTTGTTTTTTGTTCGGTTCCTCTAAACACTTAGCAGCAGATCAACAGTGAAAATGTCGGTCACGATAGCCAACTTGTTAAAGGATTATATCCATGCTGTTATGTTTTTCTTTAACCGTTTAACGCACATTACTGCAGAATGACTTGTAAAATCTCAGATGGAAGATTTTTTAACTGCCATAGTTCCTAACTGCACAGGTGCATGCTCATAGATATACCTAGATGCTGCAGTTCGCTGTGATGCGTTTACCAAGTAAGCATGAACCTATCAGAACTGCAGACATATGCATATTGTATTGAAAAGATTTGCAGTTGAACACTTTATTGGGAACACTATACTAATACCTGGTAGGGCCTCATTTTGCTCTCAAAACATCTCAATTGGCAGGTCGGGTCCATGGATTCATGCTGTTGGCACCAAATTCTGACCCCACCATCTGTGTGCCTCAGCAGAAATCGAAATTCATCAGACCAGGCTATGTTTTTCCAGTTATCAACTGTCCAGTTTTGGTGAGCCTGTGCCCATTGCAGCCTCAGCTTTCTGTTCTTGGCTGACAGAATTGGAACCTGACATGGTCTTCTGCTGTTGTAGCCCATCCACCTCATGGTTCAACATGCTTTGCATTCTGAGATGCATTTCTGCTCACCACAATTGTACAGAGCAGTTATCTGCGTTACTGTAGCCTTTCTGTCAGCTTTAACCAGTCTGGCCATTCTCCGTTGACCTCTCTCGTCAACAAGGCGTTTCCGTCCTCAGACCTGCTGCTCACTGAATGTTTTTTCTTAACTGAGATCACATTTCTTCCCCATTCTGATGGTTGATGTGAACATTACCCGAAGTTGCTGGCCGTATCTGCATTATTTTATGCATTGCACTGCTGCCACACAGTTGGCTGATAAGATAACTGCATGAATGTGTAGGTGTATAGGTGTTCCTAATAAAGTGTTTGGTGATTGTATTTAAGCAATATCACACTTGCAATCGTGCTGTTATACTGAATATCAGCATGGCTGTGATTTGGCCAAAAGCACGAGACCACAGGTAATCACAGCCGAACTGATATTCAGTACAACAGCACAATTTGGAGTGTGATATTGCTTTTACACAACTGTCCTATAAACAAGAAAGTAACTGCAACTGAGTAACTGTCATTTCATACACAATATGGCTGATTATGTTGTTTATTTTTGCTCCTTCAATGAAATAGTTCCCAAAGAAGCCCCAGCTGGATACAGCATTGTGTGTCGCTATGCCAACACACAGAATGACTGACAGCTCTCTTGGAATGCTGCTTTTCCAGTCAAATTAGTGGACTGGAACTAACTATACATGCATACATGTAGAATGTATGATTTACTAGTAATCATGTTTGTACTGATCTGTTTCTTTTAGTACTATAATCTCATCTGTAATTCACTGACTACTGTTATTTCACTACTGTTAAAATATTTTGTAATTCACTGACTACTGTTAAAATATAAAATATTTGTGGGAAGTGGTAGCTCAGTGGTTAAGATGTTGGACTCCTGATCGGAAGGTTGAGAGTTCAGATCCCAGCACCGCCAAGCTACCACTGCTAGGCCCTTGAGCAAGGTCCTTAGCCCTCAACTGCTCAGTTGTATAAATGAGATAATTGTAAGTTGCTCTGGATAAGGGCGTCTGCCAAATGCCTTAAATGTAAATGTAAATTTTTCACTCAGCTGAAATCAACCTACGACACAGGAGAGTTTGCCATCAGGTATATCCTGTCTGGAGAGGGAGCAGGAGAGATCTTTAACATCGATGAGTTCAGCGGTGAAATCCATATTCATAAGAGCCTGGACAGGGAAAAAAAGGCATTCTACATGCTCCATGCCGAAGCTATTGACCGCAGAACTGGCCACCCAGTGGAGCCAGAGTCAGAGTTCATCATCAAAGTCCAGGATATCAATGACAATGCTCCACAGTTCATAAATGAACCCTACACATCCAGTATCCCTGAGATGAGTCCAATGGGTACAGTATAATTTAATTTATTATTGAAAATTCATTAATCATTTATATAGATTCTTTCTCACACTAAGGATCACTTTACAGTTAAGAAGGAGCATGAAATATAGGAGGAAGAGAGCAAAAGCAAAATAGTGAAATGGAGACTGTGGGCCATAGCACTGAATTAAAAGGTCCAGAATGCTCTTAGGAGGCACCATTATACCAGCAGACAAGAACGCAACTTTTCCAAACTGGAAAAGGAAGCTTTGCTATAAGTGTGAGATATGGAACTCAAGTAAACTTTGTGAGGAAAGAAGATTGAGGTAACCATATCTTATCCTCATCACATTCATTAAAATCCATATGAGGAAGAACTGAAATAGTGGCACAACTGCCCTAGGTGTACAAATTGTGTACTCTATGAGATGTTTTTATAGTGTAGGATTTTTTTTTTTTATGTACCAACTTATGTATTGGTGTGAGATAATCCATGTAATATGATTGAGTTCTACCTAAATATTGTTATCATTAATATTCTTTTTATTGCTTGGAAATTCAAATTCCATTTCCATTTTGTCTTCTACACCCCCCGTGTTTTAGACTGAAAAAAAGAAAAACAATTACTCGGATGCATAAGTGTGTACACCCCTAACTAATACTTTGTTAAAGCGTCTTTACTTTGATAACTTAGATTTGTGCTTTAGGTTGTTATCATGCTGGAAGAAGAAATTTTTCTTTGTTTTCAGCTGTCTGACAGAGGCCTGTAGATTTTGCACCAAATAGATCTGTATCCTATTCTTTTGACCCTGCTTTTTGGTTGCCCCTAATAGCCTGTTATTGCACCCCTGCCTCTTGTTGACTATGTCCTCTGCTTGGTTTTGTTTATTAATACTCAGCAAGTCCTTACATTTGGATGCTGGAAAAAAAGGAAGACAAATGATTGATTTTAAAGTGGGGTCTGGAGACCTCCATGGATCCAGTAAGCATATCTAGGGGGCCTGTAATTTTAAAAGTTTTTTCGATGGTGGAACGTACCATGATCAAAATTATATTTATTATTGAGTTCTTATAGTCATTAGTCTGTTTGACAACTTTAATTGAATGTGTTTAATCCAAACCTCAATAAATCAAAAACAGGTAGGCCTATAAATAATTTCAACATTTAAATAATGAGCCTAATACTGAGGCAGTCCATGTAAATTTCTTTTACAGTTAAAGAAGTCCCTAAAGTCACTACAGAAACCCATGACCTTTCATACTCACCTGCATTACCCCTATATATTTTTATTTATTAATTTATTTATTTTTACTTCTGGGAGTGTGTATACCATCTCTCTCTCTCTCTGATTAGGGACTACAGTGGTTCAAGTGACAGCCGTAGATGCAGATGACCCCATGTTTGGAAATAATGCCAAACTCATCTATTCCATTCTGCAAGGAGAGCCCTACTTCTCAGTGGAGCCAAAGACAGGTAGTTACTGCAAAGATATGTTTTAATTTTATACCACGTAAACCCTCTGACATAGCATTATACTGTATATGTATACCCCTCATATAATTGTCCAGATTATAATTGTTCAAACTGCCTTAAATTACTGTGAATTATAAAATTTCACATTTGAACCAAAAGATGATGATGTTCATCCATGTCATTTTAAGGCATAATAGTGACCTCTTGGCCAAGCATTGACAGAGAAGCAAGTGAGAAGTACCTTGTTGTAATTCAGGTGAAAGACATGCTTGGAAGTACTGGAGGCTACAGTGCTACAACAACAGTGACCATCACCCTTACTGATGTTAATGACAATGGGCCCACCTTTCAACATAGTGAGTAAAAATCAGTGCATAATTACCAGCTGACAGCTTATCATGCTCACAGCTTATTAAACACTGGATGTGTATATGGGTTAATTCAGGCATTGACAAAAACCAAGGTCAGAAATTGTGGGGAGAGGCAACTGCAATACAATCAATAATCATAAACCTAAAAATAACTAGGCCTAAAAAGAGAGAAACAAGAAACACAGGATAAAGGCAGCAATACTTCACATTCAGTTAAAGTCTATGGTAAAAAGTATGTGGACACCTGACTACTGCATCCATATATGGGCCTTCCCCAAACTATTGCTACAAAACACAATCATCTAGACTATATTTGTATGCTCTAGCATTAACTGGAACTAAGGGGCCCACACCTGTTTCACCATGACAGTGCCCCTGTGCACAAACCAAGGTCCATAAAGACATGGTTTGCCAAGGTTGATGTGGAAGAACTTTGAGTGGCCAGAGCCATGACCTCAACCCCAGTGAACACCACTAGAATTAATTGTAACATTGACTACACACCAGGTGTTCTTTCTCAACATCAGTGCCTGACCTCACTAGTACTCTTTGGCTGAATGGGCACAAATCACTTTATATATATATATATATATATATATATATATATATATATATATATATATACATATACATATATATATATATATATATATATATATACATATATGAGTGGACAACATGGCGCCATTCACTCCCACCATACATTTTTAAAGCCTTTTGTTGGGGTCAAAATGGGAGTTGCCATTGGAGCCATAGTCTGTGCAGTAGAGAGTTGGAGCCAGCACAAGTGCAGTAGATACAGCCGGACAGCAGTGGCTCTGCCTTTCGCCCCACCCATACAACCTTATGTATGCATTCAAAATGTTAAGTACAGATTTATTAATTAATATGTAAAATGCTAAACTGTAGTCATATAATTTTCACAGGTACAGTCCCCTCCGAAAGTACAAAGGCCAATTCTTTTGTTTTTGCTATACACTTGAAGACATTTGGATTTGAGATCAAAAGATGAATGATAGATCAGAATTTCAGTTTTAATTTCCTGATATTTACATCTAGAAGTGTTAAACAACTTAGAACTTGGCACCTTTTGTTTGAACCCACTCATTTTTCAAGTGATCAAAAATATTGGAACATGTGACTGACAGGTGTTCCTTGTTGCCCAGGTGTCCCCTGTTATATTGAATGTTTAAAGAATTAATAGCTCTGAATGTCAACTCTTGGTTTGAGCCCTGGGTTTTGCCTGTGAAGACTGCATTTGTGTTAAAAAGGATAAACCAACATTAAGACCAGAGAGCTATTTATGGGAGAAAGGCAAGCCATTCTGAAGTTGATCAAAGCCATTGCACAAGCACTGGGCATAGCCAATGCAATAATTTGGAATGTCCATTCAGTTAGATGGGGATCAGGAGCATTAAAAATTGTACTAATGCCACCCACTAGAGGGTCTCAGAGACATTTTGGCTTCACTTTTGACTCCCTATCATGATGTCCGCTCATATATACAGTCATCGGCACAATTCACCACAGCCATGTTCCAAACTCTAGTGGAAAGGCTTTCAAGAAGTGTAGAGGCTCTTTTAACAGCAAAGGGGGGACTACCTCCGTGCCCATGGTTTTGGAATGTAATGGTCATTGTGTAATGGTCGGGTGTCTACATACTTTTGGCCAAATAGCGTATTTTATTGGCTGACAGGTGGGTATATACACCACTAAGGTAGGTTCAGTCAACTTAATTCAGATCAGTCATAAATTGAAATTTAAAAAGTACTCTTCAGACTGAGTAAGCATGTTGCAATGTAACTATAGTAACAATCAAATAACTGCTTAGGCAAGGCCTGTATGTATGCATCACCATTGCATGGCTAAATGGCAATGAGAGAAATAAATGACATTATTTTCATCAGCAGTTTGAATATGTTTGGAGATCACAAAACCTGGGAGAAAGCAGAATTAGTGCTGAAACATTTTACCAGATCACAGTTGCATGTATAAAAGTCTCAGCTTTCTGTCATGATCCTAATTATGATGACAGTTGTCAAAAATAACAAAGAAAATGTAAATTCCTTTGGCATCCTTAACCTTGGAAAATCGAAGTGTTTTGCATGAAAAAGCAACAGAAAACACATAATGGGTATTAAAAATACTGATCCTACATTTCATACTGGACTTACTAGAAGATCCGCTGAGCAAAGAGTTACAGTAGCGATTCCACAGAGTAATAGAAACATTAAAAAAATTTCTTTTCTTATGTATAGTTAAATTAGCAAGGTTTCTGAGGTGGAAGAAAGAGTCAGAGTAATGTTATCTGTTTCAAATCAAAGACTGGAAAATCCAAGAGTTGCATTTACGCTACTGAGCTATAAGCTTAGCTCTGTTGGTGGATGCACTATTATCTCATACATAGAGCTACATGTCTTCTGCTGTCTGGAAGTAAATACTTTCATTCATTCTTTTATCCATTCATCCATTCATGTTCAGTAACCTATCTTTATCCTGATCAGGGTTGTGATGGATCCTTGGATCCTTGTGATGGAGCCTTGCCCTGGAATACACTGGCAAGGTTGGAATACACTGCCATGAGAAAATATTTGCCCCATTCCTGATTTCTTTTATTTTTGTATATTTGACAAGCATAATTGTTTAAGATTTCAAACAAAATTTAAGACAAAAACAACCTCAGTAAAAGATTCTAACTTGCCCTTAAATGATCTTTTAATTTATTGAAGGAAAAAAGTTACCCAACACTAACTGGCCCAGTGTGAAAAAATAATGCCCCATAGTTACTGTAATGTGGGGGTCATGACAACGGAGTTGGGGATCCAAATGCAAGGCTTTATTTACAAACGTGGTCAAAACAGGCAGGGTCGAGCACCAGCAAACAGTGTAATCCCAGGCAGAGGCAAAAGAGTAATCCAGAACACAGGCAATGGTCAGGGCAGGCAGCAAACAATCAAAAACAAGGAAAACAGCCCAATGGTCAAAAACACAGGTAAACTAGGAAACACGGAAACAAGACAAGAGATAGGTATACAATAATCAGCCCCCTAGGAGCGTGTGTGAGCAACCTTTATACAGGACAAGGAGAACACATGACAAAACCAACCAATGGGAACAAGACACATGTAACCAAGGAACCAATCAGAACATAACACAGACAAGGGTAGCACATGACAAGATCACATGAGGGGCAAGGAACACATGGGAAGTGGAGTCCAGAAGACAAGGGCAAGAGTCCGGGGTGGAGTGCCCTCTAGTGGAGTTCATGGGCACTCCAGCTGGCGATCGTAACAGTTACTCAGTTGGTTTGGTTCAATTAGATTAACCACACCCAAGCTTGATTACTTGATAACAGGGCTGACCCTGTCAACTCTAAAAATCACTTTAATAGAACCTTTCCTGCAATGTGAAGTAGGCTAAAAGGCCTTGACACACAGCACACTATGCCACAATCAAAAGAAATTCCAGAAGAGAAAGAAAAAAAAGAGAAAGGGTTACAAAGCTGTTTCTAAGGTTCAGGGAATACAAGGCTCTGTGTACCATAGTGATAGCCATTATCTTCAAATTAAAAAAAAAAAAATAGTGGTTGGAACAGTGGTGAATCTTCCCAGAAGTGGCTGGCCTACCAAAATTAATCCAAGAGCACATCAACAACTCATCCAGGAAGTCACAAAAACTCACATAAACATCTAAGGAGCTGCAAGCCTCACTCACTTCAGACAAGGTCAGTGTTCATGATTCCACCATTACAAAGAGACTGGGAAAAAATGGGATACATGGAAGATTTGCAATGTAAAAAAACCCCCACTGCTAACCAAGTAAAATGTGGTGGTGGTAGTACAGTTGGATGCTTTGCTGATTCAGGGTCTGGGTGACTTGCCATTGACAGAGCCATGAACCTAATAGAAAATCATGAAGGAGAATGTCCAGTCATCAGTCCATGATATAAAGCTCAAGCACAGCTGGGCTTTGCAGTAAGACAACACTCTGAAGCACAAGAGCAAGTCCACCTCTCAATGGCTCCAAAGAAACAGAATTAAGGTTTTGGAGTGGCCTAGTCCAAATTGAACCACATTGAGATGCTGTAACAGGACCTTAAACAGGCAGTTAATGCCCAAAAGCCCTCCAGTGTGGCTGGATTCTGCAAAGAAGAGTGCACAAAAATTTATCAACACCAATATGAAAGACAGCTCTCAATTGCAATTGCTGCAATTACTCTTCCACATACGTGATTTAGGTGTTGGATAGCCTTCTTCCTTCAAGGAATAAATGATCATTCATGTTTATATTATATTTTGTATGAGGATCTGAAATCATTTAGTGTGGCAAATATGCAAAAATGGAGGAAACCTAGAGGCAATTTAGTGTAGTCAGTCCCCACGGCATACTGTATATTTGAGAGGTGAGAGGAAACCAAAGAAACCAGAGGAAACCCACGTGGACATGGGGAGAACATGCAAAGCTTTCCACAGACAGTAATATGAACTGATAATTGAACTGAGGACCCTGGAGATGAGCTGCGCCACTGTGCTACAAGTTAATAATATGTTTAAAATTGATTATAGCCCTTGACAGCATACAGTTTAAAGAAAAAAAAAATCAATGGACAACCTTGTGGATCACTACACTTTACTTTTGTATGCACAGATAAAATCACTGTTAACATTTAATCATATGTCACTTAACAACTTTTTTTTAAAAAAGTCAAATAAAACTACTATTCTCCATAATTCTTATGAATTTTGAATAGAATTCAATTGGTTGAAGATGGTTCAAGATGTGTTGAAATATTTGCAATGAATCATTACATATTCTCTTCATATTTCGGCAGACCTGTACACATTTGCCATAGTGGAATCAGCACCGGTTGGCACAACAGTTGGTAGTGTCATGGCAGTGGATGCTGATGTTGGAGTGAATGCCAGGATGAACTACACTCTAGATGACCTGGAGGAAAGTGCCACTTTCAGGGTCCAGACAGACCCTGCCACACAGGAGGGTATAGTAATACTGGCCAGAGTAAGTACATTTACTCTTATAGCATCTTGTTTACAGTTATCACAAAAAGAAAGTATGCCCTGCTTCAATGCTATGATTTTATTTATCAGCGGGAAAGTTGCTGTCATTGAGATAGTGATGAACTCCACTTTATACTAGAATATTCTTGAGACAAATATGAGACCATCTGTCCAGCAGCTTAAGCATAATTAAGTTAAAATTTTAGATAGATTTTAAGCACTTTCAGAGATTAATTGACCTAAAAGGCACTGTATCGTGGGAATGACCCACATGCATTTGGCTAGCAATACCTGGGCAAACTACTGCTTTAGGAGCTAATATGAGTTCAGTAAGTTATTCATATTCTAAATTAGGATTTAGTTTTTAGCCTTTTAGTTATCATTAATTAGAAACTAAAAAAGCACTAAAGTTTTCAATGTCAATTTGTGTCCCGAAAGTCAAAAGCATTTCATGACTTCTTGGAAGCGTTAAAAATTTTTGAATACCACTGTGGTAAAGGTTTAATTTAAAATAGGCCAATTTATTTGCAATCAATCTACTCAGTAGTCCATATTTGTCATGTGGTAGAAGCAGATGTAGTTGCAAAACTGTGCTTTATTTAAAAGTAGACTGTCAAACGGTTCCAAAATAAACATTAAGCAAAGGCAGAGTCAAAAAATATGCAGAAAGTCAGGCGATCAGTAAAGAGAACAAACTAGGAAACCTAGAATCAGAAAAACCAGTGGACAATTGCAATGTCAAAAATACCGGAATAGCAATCACAATAATAAAAGCTTGTCAGGAAAAGGCACACTGAATGATAGTTCATGGTAAGCGGAAGTTTGGAGTCTGTTTTTACAGCATGGGTGGTGATTGGAATCACATGGATACAGTCAGAAGTCAGGGGAGCTGGAGTGTGTCAGTTGGGAGTTGTAGACTGGAATGGCCACAAGTCACTTCACTTTATGGGAAAAGGAGCATAGGAAATGGATTCCATTGCCAATTCTAGCACTGACATGACAGAACCCCCCTCTCACACAGAGCTCACTCCAGGAGCAGATTGTTTCTTGGGTCTACATCAAGCTAAAGGAGATGGGCATTCAGGGTGACGGGCGTGGAATTTGTTGCAAAGGAGGGGGTCAAGAATGTCTTGGGCTGGTACCCAGCATTTCTCCTTTGGGCCATATCTGTCCAATTTAATGATGTGCTGGAGCTTGCCAGTATTACCGCATGAGTTGAGGATTTCTTTAACAATATAGGCTGGTTGTCCCTCTATGTCGAGAGGTGCTGGGGGTGTTGTAAGTGGAATGTTGTCTGCTAGCAGGCCTGGGGTGACTGGTATTAAATGTGACACATGATGTCTTGATGTATTTAAGATTCTTATGGTCAGTAGAGACAATAAATGGATGTTCAGCCTCCTCCAGCCAGTGGGGCCACTCCTCCAAAGCCAGTTTAATGGCAAGCAGTTTTCGGTCACTAATGTCATAGTTCATTTCTGCAGGTGACAATTTCCTGGAAAAGAAGTTGACTGGATAAGTTTAGGCTTTTGCCCAAATTGTTGTGACAGTACTATCCCCACTCCTGTTTCTGAGGCATTGAATTCTATGATGAATTTCTTGGTGGGGTCTGGGTGTTTGAGGATGGGGCAGTAGTAAATGCCTCCTTGAGGTGGGAGAAGGCTTGATATGCATCTGGGGTCCACTTTAATTTCTTTGACCCCATTTTGAGCAAGGTAGTGAGCAGTGCTACAATGATTCTGAAGTTGCGAGTGAATCACCTGAAGAAGTTTGCAAAGCCAAGTCTCAAATCTCAGACAGTGGTTACCTTGTTGATGTTTATGAGGACCTCTTTGGCACTGATAAACCAGGAATGAAAGACTGGTCAAACTCACATTTTTCCCCTTTGACACACAGCTGGGTCTGTAGTAGCTGGCCCAGAAACCTTAACAGGGTCCATGTGAGTTTCTTTTAATGGGGAATAGATTAGAATATCATCTGTATATATGATCACTAACTTTCCCAGCATGTCTTGGAGGATGTTGTTTTTTAAGGCACTGAAAGATGATAGGTGTGCAAGAGAGGCTATATGGCATCAAACAATATTCAAAGTGGTGGTGCAGGTCAAGTTTGGTTAATATGTGGGCCTTTCTGTTCTAGGGCAGATGGGACAAGTGGAAGGGGATAACAATATTTTATCATGATCTGGTTCAGTCATCTATAATCAATGCATGATGTGAGTCTGCCCCTTTTTTTCTTCACAAAGAACAATTCTGCTGATGTGATTAATGTGGAGGGTCAAATATAGCCTTGCTTGAGCCACCTTCAACCTTGGCCTGATTCTCAGTGGCTGTTAGGAGATATATAAAGTTAGGTGGTGGTGTTGTACCTGCCATGTGCTCAATGGCGCAGTCATAGTGTCCATGGGGTGTAAGCCGCTTGCTTTGATCTTGCTGAAACGTCCTTGCATTCTTGGTAACAGGCTTTAATCTCCACCTGAGGGGATGTATGGTGACTCTCCTTGGAGGTGGAAGAGGCCAGAAGCTGTGGGGTTCTGAGGCATGAAGCATGATGGTAAGAGAACTAGCAGATGATTTCCCTGTCTGCCCAGGAGATTTGTGGATTGTGGGCTTGCATCAATGGGAAACCAAAGATAATGGAGAATTTCTTGTTCATGATGATAAAGAGGGAGATATGTTCTTGGTGCAGGGCACTGATTTATAGGAGAATGGGCTCTGGATAATGTATAATGGAGCCACCTCCAAAGGGTCCTCCATCAAGGGCTTGGAGAGGTCAAGGGGAGACTGTAGAGGTTGGGTGCTGTGATCCTCCACTAAGGTCTGGTCAGTGAAGTTGTTCTGTCAATCAATTATGAAACAATGGAGAAACATTCTGAATGTCTTATCAGTACTTCTTTGGTGAAATGAACGGAATCGTGAGGGCAAGGGAAGTAGCTGGTTCACATGAGTTGATTGGGTCACTCTTGGTGGAGAACATTTTGAACACCGAGTGATCTAATGCTTTGAGCTGCCACAGTATAAACAAAGTCCACCACTTTGATGCCTTTGGCATTCCACAGCACTGACCTTAGACTGGCCGACCTGCATGGGCTCCATGGCATTTGGGTTGAAAGGAAGTGACCCCTCTCATCAAGTCCAAGGTAACCTGGTCTTCATGGAAGGCAAGCGCCATTAGAATGTCCTGATGCCAACTTTGTCAATAAGCCACTTTTAGTCCTGAACTCCAGGGCATATTCAGTGCCACTCCATTTGCTCTGCTTGATGAATAGGAGTTTCTCCCCTCTCTTTTCCCTCTGGGGAGTGATCAAAGACTTGTTGAAATTGTTTAATGAAACATTCATAGGATGAAACATGTTCCCCTCCTTGGACTAGATGACAGTTTTCTCAGGTGAGTGTTTTTCTGTGAGAAAGTTAAAGAATTGAGTGATTCTTTTGCTGCTCAGAAATCCCTGGTTGCTCAGAAAAGAACAGAGAGCCCTGCAACATGAAACCCTTACAGAGGGCTGGGTCACTGACATGTTTCTCAGGAAATGAAATGAGTGGGAGAGCTTGGCAAGAGGGTGTCGTCTGTGGAACTGGTTGCAAGTACAGTGTGTTGGTCAGCTGCGTGAGCTTGGCTTTGAGTTGAACAAGCTGCTGTTTATGTTCTCCCACTACCTGGCCTTGAGAAGTGAGTTCTTGTTGCCACCTGCATCCATAGAAACAGCGACGTATACTATCATGCGGCAGAAGCCAATGCAGTTGCAAAACTGTGCTTTATTTAAAAGCAGACTGGCAAACAGTTCCACAATAAACATTAGGCAATGGCAGAGTCAAAAAATGGGCATAAAGTCAGGGGATCAGCAAACAGAACAAACTGGGAATCCTAGAATCACAAAAACCAATGGATAATAGCTGCGTCAAAAATACCAGAATAGCAGTCATAATAATAAAGGTTTGGCACATCAGGAAAAGGCACACTAAATGATACTTCATAGTGAGTGTAAGTTTGGAGTCAGTTTTTATAGCCTGTGTGGTAATTAGAATCAGATGTGTGCAATCAGATTTCTGTTGGGAGGTGTAGTCTGGAGAGGCTATATTTGTAGTCCACGGTGCAGTAAGGGAAATGGAGTCTATCACCAATTCCAGCATTTACATGAAAATAATGTAATTATTATTATTATTATTATTTATTTATTTATTTATTTAAAAAAAAAAACAAATTTTATGGTTTCGGGGTCTGTGAAATTTGGCACGCACATCAGTGTCATCGGCCATTAGGCCCAGGCAAAGGGTAGCACATGGGAGTGATAGAGGGCTCTGCAGCACGGTACATAATCTTGGTGCATATATTGTAGATACTTGTACATATATGTGCAAAACTCAGTAGACACATTATTCTCATCGACCCGAACAACTTTCACACTGACCATCATTAGCTCCATCCAACAGGAATCACATGGATGTTTGATTTTGACTCAGTCATAGCGCCACCAACTGGCAGCAGGAAGTGTGTGACTTACAACAGAAATAATCCTCCTAAATTTATCCAAATCACCTCAAAGTTGGTCAGAATAATGTCAAGACATGGCTGATGTAAATTTGTGAAAGGATGTTGCCCTGGTAACACATCTAAACATTAATACTTGTTTTGGGTGTTTTTGAGGCTTTTGCATGCTTAAAATTTCTGCACACACATCAGAAATGTTGACCAATATGCGCAGGCAAAATCTAAGACATGGGTGTGGAGGGGGGCTCTGTAGTGCAACACATTTTCCCACATGCTTTTGGGAGACTTCAAATGTGTTTTTGCAAAATTTAGCCGGGCTTGGATGTTTTTCTTTGTAAGAAAAGGCTTCCGTCTTTTCCCACAGCCCAGACATATGAAGAATACGGGAGATTGTTTTCACATGTACTACACAGCCAGTACTTGCTAGAAATTCCTGCAGCTCCTTTAATGTTGCTGTAGGCCTCTAGGCAGCCTCCCTGACCAGTTTACTTCTCGTCTTTTCATCAATTTTGGAGGGACGTCCAGTTCTTGGAAATGTCGCTGTTGCGACACATTTTCTCCATGATGGTCTTCGCTGTTTAATATATATATATATATATATATATATATATATATATATATATATATATATATATATATATATATATATATATATATTGGAAATTCTTTTGTACCTTTCTCCTGACTGATACCTTTTAATAATTGGATCCCTCTGATGCTGTGGAAGCTTTCTGTGGACCATGGATTTTGCTGTAAGATGCGACTAAGAAAATGTCAGGAAAAGCCTACTAGAACAGCTGAACTTTATTTGTGGTTAATCAGAGGCACTTTAAATGATGGCAGGTGTGTACTGACTCCTATTTAACATGAGTTTGAATGTGATTCCTTAATTCTGAACACAGCCACATCCCCAGTTATAAGAGGGTGTGCACACTTATGCAACCACATTATTTAGTTTTTTTATTTTTACTCACCCCCCCTAAAAGATTTCAGTTTGTTTTTCAGATGAGTTGTACAGGTTATAGGTCACATTAAAGGTAGAAAATATTCTGAAATGATTTATATGGGAATTTTTGAAAAGCAATCTTTTTTTGAAAAGACATATATGTACATAAGCTACTATATAGATATAATTACACTTAATCTTTGCATAGCTTTTACATTGTAATTCAAATCAAATCACAAACTAGGAGAAAAGCACATAAACAGAACTGTGTTGCACCCCTTAAATGCACGTGCCCACTACACATTTCTTCACTACAATTAATTAATGGCTAATAAGGATAACAACATATATCTCTTATATTCTTCATGCATTATCTCACCAAATATTAGCTGTATGTTTGGACATGGAATCTGTTATAAAACCTTAGATCTGGGCTTAACCTAACACATCAGTGCAGAACAAGTTACTCTACTTTTCATACACCCACTGGGTGGCGATGGCACCGTAGTGCTGGGGCCCATTATCGTTGCTTGCAGCTATATTTATTTATTTATTTATTTATTTATTTTTAGTATTGTGAGTCATGGTAGCAGGAACTGTGCGACCTAAAACAGACTTTGCAATAATCCTCTTATATTTAGCTGAATCACCTCAAACTTGGTCAGAATAATGTTGAGACACAGTTGATGTAAAATTGTGAAAGGATTTTTGATATCTTAAATAGTGTTGCCATGGTAATGCATCAAACATTAATACTCTTTTCAGGCGTTTTTGAGGCTCTTAGCATGCTTGAAATTTCATGAAATTCATCATACATCAGAGTTGTCGGCCATTAGGCATAGGCAAAAGCTAAGATATGGGTGTGGAGGTGGGGCTCTCTAGTGCCCCCTTTTGACTAATGTGGTGGGGTCAGTTTCACCTACAGTGACCAAACTCGGCACATATTCTTATTCTCATAAGGCAGACAACTTTCAAAATGACAATCATTAGCTCCACCCAACAGGAAGTAGGCTATTTTGGATTTAATGTGGATTTTATTAAAAATTGCAGGCTCTGAACTTTTAAATACTCCTCCAAGGGGATTCATGCGATTGTCACCAAACATGGTCAACATTATGCCAAGACATTGAAGATGCTAAACTGCAAACGGATTTTTGATATCTCGAGTGGTTTTGCCATGGCGAAGCAATAGTCTCTTATATTTACCCAAATCACTTCAAACTTGGTCAGAGTAATGTCAAGACATGGCTGATGTAAGATCACAAAAGGATTCTTGATGTGTTGCTGTGGTAACGCATCAAATTTTAATAAATTTTTCGGGTGTTTTTGAGGCTCTTAGCATGCTTAAAATTTCATGAAAGTCGATGGTGTGATGTGATTATTGTGAATCACGGTCAATGCATTTAGGCCATTACTAAATCCAAAATCCACATTTTGGATTTAGTAATGGCCTAAAAGCATTGACCGTGATTTTGGATTTATTATTGACCGTGATTTCGTCCACATTTTGAATTTAATGTGGAATTTTTGAAAATTGCAGGTTTAACTACTCCTTCTAGGGGATTCATGCGATTGTCTCCATACACAGTCAACATTGCCAAGACACTGAAAATGCTACATTTTGATATCTCAATTGGTTTTGCCATGGCAAGGCAATACATTTATGGCAAAAAAGGGAAACAGGGAGTGTCTCCTATCTTCTGCATGCATTGAGTTATTTAGATTAGACTTGAGCTATATGTTTGGTTATACGGGCTGAGCACATGGATGTGATTATTGTGAATCACGGTCAATACTTTTAGGCCATTACTATCATACTAAATCAAAATTAAAGGAAAATTTGGACCAAAAATCCGGTCTAACTTTCAGTCCATAAAACCTTGAACCAAAGCCAACATAACAATATTTTTATTTCTGATGAAAAAATTACACTACAGAGCTATCCAGCATCATTTGAATCTTAATTTAAGAATGGAAATGTATATGAATATTAATGGGCCTATAACGCTATACTTTATAATAAACATTACTTTTTCAGATTTGTTTTTAATTGCCTAGGATAATGTCTTTCTATCACTGATATTTGGTTTGATTGAACCATGTAAACATCCATGATCTATAACCCATATTTACATGGGAGTAATTCATTGTTTCCCTGAAAGCTGGTCTAACAATACAAAGTTATTCTGGTGACCGATCACCTGTATCCTATCTAAATACAGTAGGTATGAGAGGACACTAAATAATTTGATGAGCATTAAAATGATGTAAGCATGGAACATTAGTCTAAAAAATGAACACAACATTTTGTCATTTCATTTTCTTCATCATGCTGGTGTTTCATGGCCATAATAAAAATTTAAACACTAACAGGGAAAAAAGAAATTCCAACATACACTGCTTTTCATTTTCTTGATGAGTGGCAAATGAGTGGCAAAATGAAAATGCAGTGCATATTTTGTCTTTTATTTTTCCTAACATTGGGCTACATACCTGACAAAATGCAAATAAAAAAAAATAAAATGGATAAATAAAATTAAACTCAGTTGCAAAATGCAAATATGCAATTGCATTTTCAGCATGGACATGCTGTTAGTGACGAAATGAAAGGGGAACTGCAAATGATCACTGGCGCCATCTGGTGGTCATTTACTAGTCATTTCTCAGTTTGCCTTTTCATTTTAAAGTTCACTCAATATGCTAAGCAGCTATGGACATGGCTAAGACTTAGGCTAAGCCAAGACTTGGTCTAGGCCAGGGGGTGGATGGCGTTGTATGGCAGAATTTACTACTTTTACTTTTACTACTATTACAAACACTCAGAGTTTCTTGGTCTCGCTATCAGATGCTGAAAGTGTATGTGAGGTGGAGCTGTGACTATGGAAAGCCAAAAGGGTTATATGGAATCAAAAGAGAGTTTTATATGAAATTAAAGAAAGATACACATAAACTTTGTCCTTATGACTATCAGTTAGTGTTAAATTTTAGTGTCAATGATTTATATACATTTATATGGTTGTAGTTTTCATGCAGTGACCCTGTTCATGATCTTCACACCCACAGTGAAGTGTGGAGGTGTGAGCATCTCGATATGGGGCTGCTTCTCTGCTGATGACACTGGGGCATTAGACGTCATCAATGGAAACATGAATGGAGCAATGTACTGGGACATATTAGGGGAGAATTTAATTTCATTGGCCAAGAAACTGAATCTGGGGAGAAGATGGATGTTTCAACAAGACAACAAACCCAAACATACAGCCAAAATAATTCAAGAAGGCCATACATGGCCTAGCCAATCTCATGACATGAATCCCATTGAAAATTTCTGAAACATTTTGAAATTTAGAATCCATCAGACATCAGAGCAGGTTTGTCCAACAGCATAAGTTGCCATAGCAACTCAGCAGGGATTATGATTAGGTTCATTTGTGGAACTGAAATTGACAGAAATTAGCTTGTTGAAATAAGCCTGGCTTACCCACCAGGTTAGAAATATCTTTTTGATTACAAACATTAAAGTGGTCTCTACACTGCTGAAAAAAAATACATTATGTGTATAAAACAGTAATGGCAATGATGAACAGTAAGGGCAAATACAGTCATGTGAAAAAATTAGGACACCCCATTAAATATTCAGTTCTTTATTAAGAAATGTCAACATGTCAATTTCTGATCTTGTTTTAATTTGTGCCTGTAGATGAAAGTTATGTAATTGCATGTAAACAGCAAAAAATCACTTTGTTTTCACTTGTTAAACAAAAGAAAACAAAAATTTGTATTTCAACTGAGGAAAAAGTTAGGACACCCTATGCCTAATAGCTAGTGTTTCCCCTTTGGCTGAAATAACCTCAGGGAGACGTTTCTTGTAGCCATCTACCAGTTTCTGATATCGACTGGAAGAAAGTTTCCCCCACTCCTCAATGCAGAATTCTTTCAGCTGTGTGATGTTTGCGGGGTTTCTTGCATGCACAGTCTGTTTCATATCATCCCACAGGATCTCAATAGGATTTAGATCTGGGCTTTGACTTGGCCATTCCAGAACTCTCCATTTTTTACTTTTCAGCCAGTCCTTGGTGGATTTGTATGTTTTAGGTCATTGTCATCTATGTATTCATCACATAGATGAGATCAGATTGTTTTTCATCAGATTGTTTTTCACTTTATTTGTATACTTTGCAATTTCAAATTGACAGTGGGAAACTCTGACATGATTTATCTTTGTGTCATTCTTTTACTTCACAAAAACCTGCCATTTAACAGGGGTGCGTAGACTTTTTACATCCACTGTATTTGCATAAAATATGAATTCTGCAAAAACACAGACAGTCCCATGGAACAGGGCAAATAATATATTTAATTCTAGTTTTATGCTGGAATTTCCATTTAAAGCAATCTAGAATTATAAATAATGCACATATTAGAGTTATGCATATCTTTCTTAATAGAAAACTGTGCATTGTTTCTGCTTTTCGGCTTTCCATAATTGCAGCTCCCCCTCACTTCTGTGTAGCAAGGCCAAGAAACTGTGTGTCTGATTGTGAGATCGCAGTAGTACTTTCTGCCATACAATGACATCTGCCTCCATGTCAGTGAAAGCTTGGATATATCCAAGCCTTTCAAGTATCACTTCACATTTCAGTAAAACAAAATCTTCATCCTGACAATTTGCTTAATCCGTCAACTTTTCATGGCCATCTCTTGCATGCTGCTGTGAGCTGCACTCCTGTTCTCTGTATTGTTTTTGTTTAGCTTGGAGTAGAAACATGCGTAGGCATGACCAAGTCTCAGACATGCCGATAGCTGCTTAGCATATAGGGTGAACTTAAAAATTAAAAGGCAAAGTGGGAAATGAAAAGTAGATGACCAGCAGGTGTCACCAGTGATCATTTGTGTTTCTTTTTTTCATTTTGGTAATAATAGCACGCCCTTGCTAAAAATGGAATTTGCACTTTGAAATCTTTTTGACAGTAATGCTGCATGCTTACATGGAAAATTAAAATATAGATGGTGATATTTCATTTCATTACTCATTTTGGCATCATCTTTGCACACAGATATGGGAAATGAAATAAAAAAAATGGGGGTTTACATTTTAAATTTCTCGTTTTAATATTAATTTCTTTTTTGGCAAAAAATACCTCCAGTACAATTGAACACCTATAAAAGATTTGTACGAATATATTAGATCACACTCTCCATCATCAGTACACAAATTAAAGAAATATCTTTTGGAAGAATGATGTTCATGTCACCAGTACAGTTCCAGCCTTTTTATAGTTTAGTCTGTGAAAGGAATCCCTCTGATGTCCAGCTCTTTAATTAGGCTATCCTCAACATCTACCAGTGGTTGGTTTGTGTTGTTTGTTCTGTTCTATATGTAGAGTAATTGGTGTGAGAGGAAAAATTGTAAAAATGTGGAGCCCTTAAGTCCTCTGAACTGTTTATTATTTTTGAGAGTTGATGGCTTGATTCTGGGTTTTTGGTTTTTGCAATAGAATCTGCTTTGTTGAGAGAGGAGAACCAGACAGAGCGTGGAGTACCAGGAGTCATACTGAAAAGTAGTTGATTTTGGGGAGGATATGCATTTTGACTCTGAATATTCGGTCAATTAATTTAAGTGTAATATTTATATCTTTCCACATGATCTTTTATGTCTTGTAGCAGATGGATATAATTTAATTTGTGGAATGTGGATTCCAAGGTATTTAATGGATTGTTTTGAGTCAGCATCCCAATTCAGATCACATTTTGGCTCCTGCTGAAAGCAAGAGACGCTGGTTTTAGATTTGGTCATGCAGAGGCCTAAAGCACAGCCACGGCCAACCTGAAAAGGGGCATTATGAAAGCTAAACATTCTTATGAAATTTACATTGAGGACCACAGCAACTCAGACCCATGAGGAACTCATGTGGAAGGGCTTCCAGACCATCACTGGCCACAACCCAACCCCACAGACTCTCCTGACCAGCAGTGCCTTCCTTGCTGATGAGCTCAATCATTTCTATGCTTGCTTCAACCAAGGCAGCAGGCAATACAATGCAAATGGTGACCGTTGCACTGTTGACAATACTCTCTCATCACAGCAGATGGGCATTCATCACTCAGCAGAGTGGAATGCCCATAAGGCTGCTGTCCCTGAAGGTGTACCCAGGTGTGCGCTTAGTGCATGTGCTGGACAGCTGGCACAGGTCTTTACTGACATCTTCATCCTGTCACTGGTCCAGGCTACTGTCCCCACATGCCTTAGGACAACAATCATCATGCCTAAACATTCTGCTGCAGTGACCTTGAATGACTTCAGCCCTGTTGCACTCATCCCCATTGTGATGAAATGCTCTGAGAAACTGGTTCTAAGTCACATAAGAGAGGGCCTACCACCTATGCTCGACTCCCACCAGTTTGCCTACTGCCCGAACAATCGACAGAGAATACCATTTCCACTGCTCTTCATTTGGCCCTCAAGTCAAATGGGTTTTTACTGCCATTCCGCTATATAGTAATAACAGTATGCAAGACTACATAAAGTGCAAACACACAACAGTGTGAGATGAGTGCAGGACAATAAATACACAGAACAGAACAAAAAATACACAGGACAATAAATACACAGAACATGGGCTGTAAACTGTAAACTATTGGTAGGGTAGCAATATGTTTAGTGTTCCATAAAGTGTCTGATGCAGCATTATAAAGTGCAGGTGTGCAGACATATTTAGTCATACTGGGTTAGGTGTTTGACTAGCCCAGGTGAGCATTGGGGGGGCAGCAAGGTGTTGAGTAATCTGACTGCCTCCGGGAAGAAACTGTTGCAGAGTCTGCTGGTGGTAGCACAGATGCTCCTGTAACTTCTGCCTTATGGCAGGACAGTGAAGAGTCCATGGCATGGGTGAGAGGGGTCGTCTGCAATACTGGTGGCTTTGCAAATGCAGCAGTTATTATATGAGGTGTTGATGGTGGCTAGAGAGACCCCTATGATTATTTCAGCTGTTCTCACAGTCTGCTGTAGTGTCTTTTGGTCAGAGACTGTGCAGTTCCCATACCACACAGTGAGATAGCTGGTCAGGGCAGTCCCGGAGAGGCCCACTTTCATGTGCACACGAAGTTGTTCCATTGATGTGCAGTGGTGAATGGTCTACTCGAGTCCTCCTGAAGTCAATAATCATCTCTTTAGTCTTATCAACTGTAGAGTCCCGTGTGTGAGGATGTGGAGGAAGAATTTTAGCTGAGCTCCAAGCTTGCTTTTATTCAGTCCGAAAGTGCTGAGATGGCTCCTCAGACCAGGTCCTCACCTGTTTCAGAACCGGTTTGGTACATTTCAGAAGTGGTCTGTATGCTCGGATAAGCATAACAAAGATGTGGTTCAAGCAGCCGAGGTGGGGGCGGGGTTTCGGTCACTTTAGAACGGCTCACCATCTTGCAAAGTCAGTGAAAACTAGAAAGTTAGGCTGCCAGTTAAATAGAGTTTGTCAGATAATTAAAGAAATTAGCACCAGGTGCAAGATTAATACCAATAACTAGGAGGTATCTGAAAGTGTTCTCTAATTTTGATCAGTGTTCTTTTTCAAATCTCATTGAAGTTTTTTATTCTGTGCTTCAAAATATTTGTAACTCATGAAATATGCTTAAAAAACTGCTCTTTTACTCCTGTTTAGATAATTTCAAATAGGACTAAGCAGTGACCTTGAAATTTAGGAAATTGTAGGTTGTTCTCTAATTTTGATCTCCACTTTATATATATGTATATGAAAAATTATTTTATTATTTTGCCTTTATATACCATCACAATGGATTTGAAATAAAACAATCAGGATGTGATTGAAGTGTAGGAACTACAGCCATTTTCAACAAAGTATCTCCATTTTCAGGGGCTCAAAGGTATTTGAAGTGATATAATTGTAAATATAACCATAACTTTAATACTTGGATGAAATCCTTTGCAGTCAATGACTGCCTGAAGTCTGGAGCCCATGTTCTCAAAACTCCAATTCTGAGTTTCCTCCCTGGAAATGCTTTGCCAGGCCTTCACTGCAGCCACCTTCAGTTGCTGCTTGTTTGTGGGACTTTATGCCTTCAGTCTTGTCTTCAGTAAGTGAAAAGCATGCTTTATTGGGCTAAGATCAGATGACTGACTTGGCCATTAAAGAATATTCCATTTCTTTGCCTTCAAAAAGTCTTGACTGATGAAACCAAGATTAACTTGTACCAGAGATGGGAAGAGAAAAGTATGGCGAAAGAACAGAACAGCTCATGATCCAAAGCATACCACACCATGTGTCAAACATGGTGGAGGCAGCGTTATGGCATGGGCATGTATGGCTGCCAATGGAACGGGCTCACTGGTGTTTTGATGATATGACTGCTGACGGAAGTAGCAAGATGAATTTTGAGGTGTATAGGGCTATACTCTCTGCTCACATTCAGCTAAATGCTACAAAACCGATAGGACACTGCTTCACAGTGCAGGTGGATAATAACCCTAAACATACTGCGAAAGCAACTCAAGACTTTTTGAAGGCAAAGAAATGGAATATTCTTTATATGAGTTTTGAGAACATGGGCTCCAGACTTCAGGCAGTCATTGACTGCAAAGGATTTTCAACCAAGTATTAAAATTATGGTTATATTTACAATTATGTCATTTTGTCCAAATACCTCTGAGCCCCTGAAAATGGAGGTACTTTGTTGAAAATGGCTGTAATTCCTAAATGGTAAATGCCATAGTTTTGTGGAACCTCTTAAAATAAAGCTGAAAGTCTACACTTCGATCACATCTTGATTGTTTTATTTCAAATCCATTGTGATGGTGTATAAAGGCAAAATCACTAAAACTCTGTCACTGTCCAAATACTTCCGGACCTGACTGTGTATATGTGTAACTTTGCACAGTGCTACTATTTGCACTGGCAGACACCCTTATCCAGAGTGTCAGACTTACATATGTGCTTTGAAGTCTCTATCTATACATAAATCCTGATTCTGTTTCACTCAGTCACAGACTAAGAATAGTATCAGTCTGAAAAACTCTGCTGAGGAGGCAATATAGTTTTAAAAAAAGCACACAGACAACACAAGTTTTTTTTTAGATAAAGTGCTAATTTAAGTACTTCCTGAAGAGGGAATTTCTTAGTCATCCTTTGAAGACTGCCAATGATTCAGCTGTTTGGACATCTAGGGGAAATTCATTCTACCATGTAGGTGCCTGAACAGAGAAGAATCTTGATGCATGTCTTCCTTGTAGCCTGAGAGATGATAGGACCAGTGAAGCAGTGCTGGAGGATTGGAGGGAGCATGGAGCAGTGCAGGGTATGATAAGTGCTTATGATAAGTGCAGTGTTTTAAATCTGATGCAGGCAGCTACAGGAATCCAGTGGAAGGAGTGTTGCAATGGAGTGGTGTGGGAGAATTTCGGAAGGTTAAAAATAAGCTGTGCAGCTGCATTCTGGTTCAGTTGCAGAGGTTGAATGGCACTCAGAGGTAGACTTGCCAGGAGGGAGTTGCAGTAGTCCAGTCTCGAAATCACAAGGGACTGAAAAAGCACCTGAGTGGCATGTGTGGATAGAAATGGACAAATCCTTCTGATGTTGTAAAGGTGAAATCAGCATGAGTGTGTCAGGTTAGTGGTGTGAGAGAAAAAGGACAGTTGTACATTGTACATGGTTACCCCAAGGTTGTGTGCAGTGACAGAAAGTGAGATCTCAGAGTTGTCCAGGAAGATCACAAGATCCTGACGTGGGGATGCATCAGTTTGGCTGGGATTAAGTTTCAGCTGATGAGCTGCCATCCATGATGAGAAGTCTGCCAGACATGCTGAGATCAGAGTGGAAACATGAGTGTCTGAGGGAGAAAAGGAGAGGAGTTGTGTCATAGCATTGGTGGGAAAACCCATGTGAGGATATGACCTCACCAAGTGATTGAGTATAGAGGGAGAACAGAGAGGACCAAGTACTGAGCCTTGCGCGACACAAGTGGAGTGTCTGTGTGGACCTGATATTACCAACCCTCCAGGTAGGAAGCAACCCATTGCCATGCTGTGCCATGAATTCCAAGACTCATGAGGATGGATAAGAGAGTTTTGTGGTTGACTGTGTGAAAGGAAGAGGAGGTTCTCAGTGATGGCCACAAAGGCAGTTTCTGTGGAATATGCCTCTTTGAAGCCAAACTGGTTAGGATCTTGGAGGTTGTTCTATAAAATATAGAGACAGTTGATAGTAGACAGTGCTGTGCTGACAGTATATGGTAGATGCTAAACTGCATTTTATCGCTGAATATCTGTACTGTGCAATGACAATAAAGTTGTACCTACAGTGCCTTGCAAAAGTATTCACTGAACTTTTCCACATTTTGTCACGTTACAACCACAAACAAAAATGTATTTTATTGGGATTTTATGTGATAGACCAACACAAAGTGCCACATAATTGTGAAGTGGAAAGAAAATGATAAATGGTGTTCAGAGAAGGAGCCAAGAGGCCCATGGTAACTCTGGAGCAGCTGCAGAGATCCACAGCTCAGGTGGGAGAATCTGTCCACAGGACAACTGTTAGTCGTGCACTCCACAAATCTGGCCTCTATGGAAGAGTGGCAAGAAGAAAGCCATTGTTGAAAGAAAGCCATAAAAAGTACCGTTTGCAGTTTGCAACAAGCCATGTGGGGGACACAGCAAACATGTAGGAAACCTAACACTGAACATCACCCTGAACACGCCATCCCCACAGTGAAACATGGTGGTGGCAGCATCATGTTGTGGGGATGTTTTTCTTCAGCAGGGACAGGGAAGCTGGTCAGAGTTGATGGGAAGATGGATGGAGCCAAATACAGGGCAATCTCTCTGAACCTGTTAGAGTCTGCAAAAGGCTTGAGACTGGGGCGGAGGTTCACCTTCCAGCAGGACAATGACCCTAAACATACAGCCAGAGCTACAATGGAATGGTTTAGATCAAAGCATATTCATGTGTTAGAATGGCCCAGTCAAAGTCCAGACCTAAATCCAATTGAGAATCTGTGGCAAGACTTGAAAATTGCTGTTCACAGACGTTCTCCATCCAATCTGACTGAGCTTGAGCTATTTTGCAAAGAAGAATGGGCAAACATTTCACTCTCTAGATGTGCAAAGCTGGTAGGGACATACCCCAAAAGACTTGCAGCTGTAATTGCACCGAAAGGTGGTTCTACAAAGTATTGACTCAGGGGGGCTGAATACAAACACTTTTCAGATATTTATTTGTAAAAAAAAAAAAAAGTTTTGGACACCATTTATCATTTTCCTTCCACTTCACAATTATGTGCCACTTTGTGTTTTTATCTGTACAGGAAGCACTAGAAATGCAAGGTACATACCAGAAATATATGTTCTTCACTGTAAATCTAATGTATCAAAGTGCTTGAGCATGAGAGGAATGCAGCTTGGAGCTTTGAAGCATGTTTGTGCACGCTGAGTGAGCACCAATACAGCCTGTAGGAGAGTTGTCCTCTTGTGTGCAGTTTGAATCCACTCTGAGTGAATGGCGATGCAATGTGTTGAGTTTGCCCTACATGCCTGCAGTCTGCAGGTCAATTGGTTGTGGGGTACATGCCCCGATGCCATTCAGTTGGCTTTATAACACACTTACCTTTAAAAGTGAAAGTAAACTTGTACATTAAAAAATTAAACACAGGCTTCAAGATATTTCCTGGCACAATCAGAGAAAAGCCCCAAAGCTTCATGATGCTTCATCCACCCATCCTATGGGATCGCACCCATCCCATGTGCGATGCTGCTGGGTAGCATTGATAGATTTTACACTGATGAGCACTGTGAGCCATTTGTTATGGTCTCATGATGAGGGTCAAACAGGAGATACAATTAATATTAAGATTTTCCTTCATTGGAACTAAGAGTCCTAACACTGTTCCAGCATGACAATGCCCCTATGCATGAAGACATGGTTTGCCCAGGTTGGTATGGAAGAACTCAAGTGGCCTTCACAAAGCCCTGACCTTAACCCCACTAAACATCTTTGGGATGAATTGGAAGACTTCACATCAGGCCTTCTCTCCCAACATCACTGTCTGACCTGATTAATGCTCTTAAATGACCACAGCTACATTCCAAAATCTAGTGGAAAGCCTTCAGCCTTCCCAGAAGAGTGGAGGAAGTTATAGCAGCAAAGAGTGGACTAACTGTACGTTAATGACTGTGATTTTGGATTGGTATGTTCAACAAGCACATACACTATGGCTCTGTTGGCAGGTGTCCACATACTTTTGGCTATACAGTTTAATGTGAGCCTTCCCTTTGTTAGCCACATTGCACAGCAATCAGCCTGTGAGACAGTGAACAAAGGCTGGTGGATGTTTTTCTGTTGGTTCCTTTGGTGAAGTATATCTAGTGTTACATCCTTCCAGTTTCTGTAAAAGTACTTTTTAAAAAGGGTGCCCCCTAGCTATGAATGCATGGTACCTACACTGGTGAACCAGTGCATTAAGTTAAAGAATCTTTAGGGTTTTTTTTCTGAGGAGTGTCTCCCTTTGATGAAACCAGTTTGATCTGTGTTTAAGTATGGAGATTACTGATTCTCGTGTAGTTGAAAGAGATTTGCTTATAAATTTAATGTCTGAGTTTATTAATGATATGGGATGGTAGTTGAATTTTTGCTGGGGGTCCTTGTTTTCAAAATTGAAATGATGAGTGGAGTATTCATATGATGTAGTATATAGGGAGCAGAATGTAAAAAGTTCAATACTGTTTTCTCTCTGACGTGTTTTGAGGCTATTCTGATACATTTAGATAGTGATTCATGTCACATTACAGTAGAAATTATTGGTGTAATTTTTGAATAGAAATTTAGATGTTCAATCTAAATGTTCAATGAAAGTGTTGAATATAAATATTAAATATAAATGTAAACAGTAAATACAAATCTAAATGTTAAAAATATAAATATTATGATATTTTCACCTAGAGGTCATAACTCATAATTCCCGACTTCCAATCAGAGAAAACCAAAGAAAATGCTCCCTCAACTTGGAATTCCAATCGGGATCATGAGATCCTCTGAGTTTGGCAAGTGAAGTCAAATCACCATGGTGGCACGCAACATCAAAAGTAAACAAAATAGCCCTTTTTACCTTAGATGATTTATGCTGTATATGCATCTGCTTTAAATCAATTAAGATACAGACATATTTGCTTGTTAAATAAATAACATTGACTATACAGTTCACTGTTTTGAGGAGGGAAATGTATATCATACATCACAGATAGCTGGCTAAATTGTTGCTAACATAAGACAAACATGTAGGCATCCATGTTTTTTCCCACTTTGCAGCATTAATTATAAATGTAAATGTTAAATCTAAATGTTAAATGTAAATCTAAAATGTAGAAGTTGTGTCATTATGCTAATTATCTCTGCCCTTCTCAGAGTGTGTGTCATTAGAAAAATAAACATACTGTAGTATGGTTTAAAACTGGCAACCCTACTGGTGTTTTCCCAATAACGCACACTCATATGAATAAAACAGTTAAATTCTATAAAAAAAATAAAAAAAACATGAATAGGACTTGAATTTGTTATGCAAATTGCAATGTTGAAAACTTCTTCTGTGCTTTTTAGCTTTTACAAACTCAACTTTAATATTTGGAACTTTTTTGCTCTTAATGTGTTAATCTGCAGAAGTCACTCGACACTACCTAGAACCTAAAGGAATGAAGTGTTACAGAATGTAGACTAATATGATATGAATTTTGATGGTTAATTCATGCTCAATATTTTGTATAACAAAGTATTAACAAAGTATTTATTTAAACACTTTTAAATCTTGAGGTCAAGAATTAGTTATTTCTATGTATGTAACAGCTACTCTTTCTCATCAGCCTTTAGATTATGAGAGCAAGAGGCGCTTTGTGATTGTCATAGAGGCCATCAATTCTTTTGTGGACACGCATTTCCTAAGCATCAATGAATTTCGGGACAGGACAATGCTCAAAATTCTGGTGATGGATGTGGATGAGCCACCTGTCTTTTCTGCACCTTTCTATGAGTGGAAAATTCTAGAGAATGCACTTGTTGGTACATTGGTTGGCACAGTATATGCCAGAGATCCAGATGCTGCCAATAACTCTATCAGGTAAACAAAACATGCATTTATTTATTTTCATTTTGCACGATTTGGGGTTGTTGTTTAATGTATATATCCATGCATTATTAATTAATATCTCCAGTTGTGGAGATATTAAACCAAAAAGTCAATTAATTAATTATAGTGCCCCCTTCATGTGGGTATGTGCTATTTCATTTGGCTGAGTAGGAGGTGGGATGTTGGGCCAAGTTATAAGTTATAAGACCTCCCTGTCTTTTAGCTGTTTGAGTAAATTAAGCCCTGCCATCTGCCATTTGGTGGCCACATTGTTTATAGATCTCAACTTGTTTTTGATAATTCAGTTTCAGACATTGCTGTATAATGTGATACCAAAACTGTGAAGATATGGCAAAAAATCCTAGGATTTGTAAGTTGTCAAAAATAGGTTTTGCATATTAATCATATTAATAATAAGTTTGAATGGGTGGAGATAAATGTTACAAAAATGGCAAATTTTTATGGTGTATGGAAACAAAGCATGGGGAGTTTCAACTTATTTTAGAAAGAGATGCTTTTCCGTAAGTGCGAAACATGAATAGGCACCCCAGAGGCCAAGCTGAGTGGCACTGCATCAGTTACAAGGGGGTCCTTAGAGGGACCCAACTTTCAAGTGTCGTGGAGAATTCTTTCCTGTCTCACAAGTAGGTTCGAGGATAAGCAAGGAACAAAACACATTTCTCCAAATCAATAATAAACTTTATTACAAAGGAAAACCTAAGCAATAATGGAGGTCAGTCTTGAGAGCAAACACTGAAGACCATAGTGCATGATCTTAAATGTCCCAAGGGCGGGACATACTTGCCGCCTTTAATTGAATTGTTCTAACATACCTTCTGGGTGTGTACTATGAGTTCTGCCTGTTAATCTATCAAGGCTTTTACTACTCCTCATTTTAAGCAGTCCTCTGCATAGTCTGGTACATACTAAACTTATTAGACAGATTTACTGGTGCTTGCCTAGGCGATAGAATGTGTGTGTTCCCCTCTTCTTCTGATAGTGATGTGCCCTTCACATGTAGGCTTCAGTACAGTGTTCCTTTTTGAGTCACATTAAAACAGACATTATAAAGTGGATTATATGCAGTATAAAATAGGTAATATGAAAGTATAAAGTGTATTTTCAGATTAATTTCCACACAAGTTTTGTGACAATAGCTCTGTTTTTACCTCCTCAAATGCCTGCTGAAATCTGATTGGCCAATGGAGGCCATTTTTTAAAGTAGTCAGGTCATCATCAAAGAACCACCAGATTAGCATATACACTGATCAACCATAACATTAAAACCACCTGCCTAATATTGTGTAGGTCCCCCTACATGGCACTGACCCATCGAGGCATGGACTCCACAAGACCTCTAAAAGTGTGCTGTGGAATATGGCACCAAAATGTTAGAGGCAGATCCTTTAAGTCCTGTAAGGCCTCCATGGATCAGACTTGTTTGTCAAGCACATCCCAGAGATGCTCAATCGGCTTGAGATCTGAGGAATTTGGAGGCAAAGTCAACACTTTGAACCCTTTGTCATTTTCCTCAAACCATTCCTGAACAATTTTTGCAGTGTGGCAGGGTGCATTATCTTACTGAAAGAGGCCACTGCCATTAGGGAATACCACTGCCATGAAGGGGTGTACTTGGTCTGCAACAATGTTTAGGTAGGTGGTAATTGTCAAAGTAATATCCACATGAATACCAGGACCCAAGGTTTCCCAGCAGAACATTGCCCACAGCATCACACTGCTTCTGCTGACTTGCCTTCTTCTTATAGTGCATCATGGTGCCATCTCTGCCCCAGGTAAGCGACATGCACACCCGGCCATCCATGATGTAAAAGAAAATGTGATTCATCAGACCAGGCCACCTTCTTCCATTGCTCCATGGTCCAGTTTGATGCTCAAGTGCCCATTGTAGGTGCTTTCAGTGGTGGACAGGTGGTCAGCATGGGTCTGACTGGTCTGCAGCTACGCAGCCCCATACGCAGCAAACTGCAATGCACTGTGTGTTCTGACACCTTTTTATCATAGCAACATTAACCTTTTCAGCAATTTGTGCTATAGAACCTCTTTTGTGGGATCAGACCAGTTGGGCTAACCTTCTCTCCCCACACACATCAGTGAGCCTTGGGCACCGATGACCTTGTTGCCAGTTAACTGGTTGTCCTTTCTTGGACCACTTTTGGTAGATACTAACCACTACATACTGGGAACACCCCACAAGACCTGCAGTTTTGGAGACGCTCTGACCCAGTCATCTAGCCATCACAATTTGGCCCTTGTCTTTCAGATCTTTACGCTTATCCTTTACAAGAACTGACTGTTCACTTGTTGCCTAATATATCCCACCCCTTGACAGGTGCCATTGTAATGAGATCATGTTATTCACTTCACCTGTCAGTGGTTTTAACGTTATAGCTGATTGGTGGATATGCTACCAAATTTCAGCTTATTTGGATTTACGATTTCTGAGAAACAGTTATCTGAATTTTGCCCGTGTATGACCATGATGGAAAACTTTGCTGCCTATCTCTGAATTGTCCTGTATATGTGTTTCATCTTTTGTATTTTGTCAAGACAGCGAGCGGAAGCCATCCACACTGGATCCACACCGTCTAAAATAATATCAACAAATCTTCAAATAAGGTGCGTTAAACAACATGTCAAACATTCAGCTTGTTCCATGTGTTGAGTGCAGGATGTTTAGTCATTCTTCCTCCGTCGTTAGTAATAGCTTTATTTGTGATAAATGCATGTTAGTTAGGTCTCTGACGGAGAAGATTGCAGCATTAGACGTGCGCATCCAGACTCTAGAGAGAGTTAGTGGGAGTGAGAACAGTGTAGTTTCTGTAGGGGAAAATCTGGATCCTTAGGCTGAGTTAGTAATCCCCCAACTCCGGCATTAGAGCCCTAACAGTGGGGCGAATGGGTGATGACTCGGCAGCATAATCGCAAAGCCAAAGCTAACACTAAGGTTCGCCCACGGGAGCACCACTCCTCTCTGCTTCACATGTCTAACAGGTTTACTCTCCCCCGCTGAGAAACCTGAAAGAGCTCTGGTTATAGGTGACTCTATCTTGCGGCACGTGAAATTAGCTAGGCCTTTAGGGGCACCAGCAGCTTTAGTTAGATGTATACCATGAGCCAGAGCACCAGACATAGCAGGTAATCTTAGGGTCTTAGGCAAGCACAGGTTCTCAAAGATAGTTATTCATGTAGGAGCTAATGATATACGCCTTCGTCAGTCTGAGGTTACTAAAAGTAACATGGTAGAGGCGTGTAAATTAGCAAAGGCTATGTCCGATGCTGTAATATGCTCTGGTCCCATCCCAATGTGGTATGATGATGTAGCTTACAGCAGGTTATGGTCACTGAACTGCTGGATGTCCAGGTGGTGCTCCGAAAACAATGCGGGCTTTATAGATAATTGGACTATCTTTCAGGGCAAGGCTGGCTTTTTAGGGCGGGACGGTGTCCATCCCACTCATTTCTTGCAGCATAGCACATAGTTTCAGAACAGGCCTAGTTAATCGGTGACAATCCAGGGCCAAGGCCAGGGAGCAGGCAAGCAGGCTAAACCGACTGTCTGCCAGCTGCACTGAATCGTCACTTTGGTTCCACCGTATTGAGACTGTGTCTGTTCCCTGAGCTAAACAAAATTATAGACATACTCAGACAGTTTGTTTTAGTAACCCAATTAACATAAAATTAAATCAAACCGAATGCGTAGCCAGCACCGTTGATCTGAAACTAGGACTGTTGAATATTAGATCTCTTATGTCTAAAGGGCTTATTGTTTTGTAATGAAACCATTACTTATCAGGAGTTCGATGTACTGTGTTTAACAGAAACATGGATTAAACCAAACGAGTTTGTAGCATTAAATGAAGCTAGTCCTCCCGGGTACAGTTACATACATCAGCCTCGTCTAACTGGCAGAGGAGGAGGCGTCGCAGTCATCTATAATGATAATCTAGGCATCACACAAAAACCTAGTCATAAATTCAACTCATTTGAAGTTCTTTATACTAACAATAACATATGTAGCCACTAAAAATAAGTCTACCCGGGTGATTCCAGTAATTATTATTTACACACCCCCAGGGCCATATTCGGAATTCCTATGTGAATTTGCAGATTTCATCTCCAACCTGGTTGTTTCTTTAGACAAAGCATTAATTGTTGGAGACTTTAATATTCATTTTGATAATCCAGATGACCCTCTAAGAACAGCAGTTGTGTCCATTCTTGATTCAGTAGGGGTTAATCAGAATGTGACAGGACCCACCCATAGTGGTGGTCACACTCTTGATTTAATACTAACATTTGGATTAAACATAGAAAATATAGTCCCATTTCCACAGTTTGAAGCTATCTCAGATCATTACCTCATCTCATTTAAAATGTGTCTTAATCATAATATATGCACCTTGCCACGTCACTGTGTCAAACGTACTTTCACGTCAACAACTGCACAGAGTTTTATCAGTAATCTCCCAGATTTATCAACCATGATTTGATCACCGTCTGAACCCGAAGAACTTGACCAGGCAACTGAATGTTTAGAATCAACGTTCTGCAACTCGCTAGATAAGGTAGCTCCTCTTAAAAGAAAAATAATTAGGGTGAAAAAGCTAGCACCCTGGTATAGCGATCACACACGAACTTTAAAACAGAGCACTCGAAAACTAGAAGGTAAATGGTGTCAAACTAAATCAGTAGTATTTCAAATAGCATGGAAGGAGAGCCTTTTGAGCTATAGGAAAGCTCTTAGTGCTGCTAGATCAATGTATCTCTCCACCCTCCATTGAAGACGTTACACTCTTGTTACAGTGTAGCCTCACTGGAAAAGCGCAGGAGGTTTGTTCTGTTCTGTCCATCGAATCTTCTCTCGACTATGACATAATTAAGACGGCAGTTTTACGCACGTATGAACTTGTCCCTGAAGCGTACCGGCAAAAATTCCGGCGACAAGTAAAAACAGCCAGACAATCTTATGTTGAGTTTGTGAGGGAGAAAAGAGTTCTCTTTGATAAATTGTGTTTGGCTAGCAAGATAACGACCCTGGAACAGTTACAGGAGTTGATCTTGCTAGAAGACTTTAAGAATTGTGTTCCAGTGGTTCATTGAATGAACAAAAAGTTGCTTGCTTGTCGAATGCGGCCGTTGTGGCTGATGAGTTTGTGTTGACGCATCGCACTGTTTTTCCCACAGCGCAACAGCCAAAATTTGCCCCGCCGTGTGTAGTTGAATCGCTGAATGTGACGCCTTATATTGTGCGCCCTGCTAGAGCAGAAAATTTCCTGAAGAGTGCTCGTAAATTTAAATCGGCGAATAGTGCGAGGCGGGAATGTTTCTATTGTCTGAGCCCTGAACATCTGATTGCAGACTGTCAATTGTGGAAACAGAAAAATTTGAACTCTAAGACTAAGAGTGTAGCACTTGCTCAGTTCTTACCAAAACTAAGCACAGCTGATGTAGAAAGTTACCAGCCATTTCTTCTAGAGGGCATGGTTTCTATTTTCCGTGATGCTGAGTTTAAGCCAGTAGTTATGCTTAGAGACACTGGATCTGCCCAATCCTTTATTCTCGAACATCTCTTATCATTTTCTGCTGACACGTACACTGGACATGATGTGTTGGTCTGGGGCATTGAGATGTGCTGTGTTAATGTACCTCTGCACAGGGTTCACTTGAAGTCTGATTTTGTCAGTGGATCTGTTAAGCTGGGTGTCCGTAAACAGTTACCTGTGGAAGATATACACTTAATCATAAGGAATGATTTAGCAGGTGGTGAAGTATTCCCTACTCCAGTTGTGACACATACCCCAGTTGTACAAGAGCTAACCTTGCTACTTTGTATCCTTCAGCTTTTCCTACATGCGCAGTGACTCGTGCACAGGCACAAAAATTCAAGGAAGTGGTGGATCTAGCTAGTTCCTGAATCTGCCCCACTGGAGTGCACACTGTCCATAGAGCCCGAGCTTGAGTCTGATTCCAGTTCAGAGTCAAAAATCCCCTTAAAAGTGAGCAGAGAACACTTAACAATGGCACAAACAGAAGACCCGATGCTAGCGAAGTGTGTTAAAGCTGCAGATCTTGGGTACGCACCTAAATCAGGGGTGATGTATTTCTGGGATGATGGACTGTTGATGCGCAGATGGAAACCAGACATCGATGATGAGAAGTGTCAGGAAGTCCAGCCATATGGTTATCGCACACGTGTTGAAACTGGCTCATGAACATGTAATGTCCGGTCATCTGGGAGTGATGAAGACATTCTACCGTGTTTCCAGATACTTCTACTGGCCTGGTATTAAGTCTGCTGTGTCTGCCTTCTGCAACGCTTGCAAAATTTGCCAACTCACAGGAAAGCCAAACCAGAAAGTTCCTGTAGCACCTCTTACTCCCATCCCTTTCATGAGTGAGCCATTTGAACGTCTGATCATTGATTGCGTTAGCCCATTACCAAAGTCCAAGGCAGGACATCAGTATGTATTAACCATCATGTGTGCTGCAGCAGGCTTTCCTGAAGCAGTTCCTTTACGTAACCTGAAAGCCAGAGCAGTTGTGAAAGAACTGATCAAGTTCTGTTCCACTTTTGGGCTGCCAAAAATAATCCAAACAGACCGTGGCACTAACTGTACTTCAAGAACGTTTGAACAGATTTTGAAGGAGCTTGGCATAAATCATCAGTTATCCAGTGCTTACCATCCAGAGTCACAGGGTGCGATTGAGAGGTTTCACCAGACGCTTAAAACGATGCTGCGCAGCTACTGCATTGAGACGGGAAGGGATTGGGATGAAGGTCTTCCATTTCTTCTGTTTGCTGTGAGAAAGACAGTGCAAGAGTCTTTAAAATTCAGTCCAGCAGAGCTTGTCTTCGGTCATGTGGTGCGAACATTCGACACCCGTGACTATCTCTGACTATGTCCAGTCCTTCCGTCAGAGACTTCAACATGCTCGTAAAGTAGCAGCACAACACCTTGTAATGGCACAAAGCAAAATGAAAGCCCGCTTTGACCAGAAATCTGTTAACAGATCTTTCCAGCCTGGTGATTCTGTTCTGGCTTTGCTACCTACTCCTGGTTCTGTGTTCCAGGCGAAGTTTGCTGGTCCCTACATGGTCAAAAAGAAAGTGAGTGACAAATTACGTCATTGACACACCTGATCGTAGACGCAAAAGCCGTGTGTGCCACATCAACATGCTGAAAAAGTATATGAGTGCAAAAGTGAAACAAAGTGTGATAGAGCCACAAATGAAACCAAGTGTGCGATATTGACTGTGCCAACTTCCACTGTTTCTGTGGTTACCAACTATACCATGGAAGAAGACGGACTGCATAACAGAGAAGTTAAAGTTTCCTCCACACGATTAGAGAATTCTGCCATTCTAAGTCATCTGAAGAACTATCTTGCTCATCTTAGTGAAAGTCAAGCTAATGAACTGTCTGATTTGCTGCATGAATTCCTTCAACTCTTCTCAGATGTGCCTGGAAAAACTGCAGTGTGTTCCCATGACATTGATGTTGGAGATGCGTCCCCAATCAAACAGCATCCTTATCGAGTCAACCCCCAAAAGCATGACATAATGAAGGCTGAAGTGGAGTATATGCTGCAGCATGGTTTTGCTGTGCCAAGTCAGAGTCCCTGGAGTTTGCTCTGCCTACTGGTTCCAAAAACAGACTCCATCTATTGCTTCTGCACAGACTTTTGCAAAGTTAACAATGTAACTAAAGCTGATTCCTTCCCCCTTCCTAGGGTAGAAGACTGTGTGGACCGGGTAGTAAATGCAGAGTTTGTAACGGAGCTAGAACTCCTGAAGTGATACTGGCAGGTGTCTCTGACTCCCCGAGCATCAGAAATCTCAGCTTTTGTCACCCCAGACAATTTTCTTTAATATATGGTCCTGGCTTTTGGGATGCGGAATGCCCCAGCTACGTTCCAACGTTTGATGCACAATGTGTTGGCAGATTTGAAGAACTGTGAAGTGTACATAGATGATGTGGTTATCCATTCACCTTCATGGATAGAACATCTTTCCACCCTTAAGATGGTTTTTTAACACTTGGCTGATGCCTCGTTGACCTTGAACCTTGCCAAGTGTGAGTTCGCGAAGGGAATGATCACCTATCTGGGTAAACAAGTTGGCCAGGGGATTGTAAAGCCTGTCAAGTGGTCCTTGAGTACCCTGTTCCCACTAATAAACGTGAACTGCGCAGATTCCTTGGAATGTGTCATGTACTATCATGCATTCTGCCCAAACCTTTCCTCTGTTGTCTCACCACTAACTGACCTGCTAAGCACTACAAAAAATTTTATCTGTACACACAGTTGTGAAAATGCTTTCAGTTCAGCAAAAGACTTACTCTGTAGTGCCCCTGTTCTCAAAGCCCCTCAATTTGATGCACCATTTTAAAGTGCAAGTTGATGCCTCTGCTGCAGGAGCTGGTGCAGTCCTGCTGCAGGACGATCAATTCGGTGTAGAGCATCCTGTTTCGTTCTTCTCTAAGAAGTTCTCAAAGTGTCAGCAGAACTATAGTGTTACTGAGAAAGAAGCATTGGCACTGTTGATGGCACTAGGGAGATGGGGGCCTATTCATTTGGGTTTTACCCCCTTTCTGTTTTTCTCCTGTTTTTACGTTAGTCAGGGAGAGAGGTAAGACAAATGTCTTTTATTTGCTTTTCTTTTGGTAGGTAATTTATATTGTTTAAACTCTTTAGAAAGATCTTGTTTTGTTTATTATTTTGGCATTGCCCTCTCCTGACGATTTGGTTGTTTTCTGTTTTCTGTTTATGTTATTTAATTGGCTTTGCTAAGATGTCAATAAAACCACTTCATTTGAGAATATTCCGTGTTTGGGTGGTGTTAATTAACCCCAACCCACACACACACACGTTCACTCAGGTTTGTTGACGGTGGAGTGGCTGGCTGCCTTATGTCCCAGGGTGCCCTCATATCTGTGTTAGCTTCTGGCTTTCCCTTTTAGTTATGCTGTCATAGCTAGTCTTGCCAGAGTCCCTGCTTTCACTCTGCACACAAAGTACATTGTCTTTAACTATTAGAGGACAAAAGCTTACCTAACATTCCCTCTCTCTCTCTCCATCTCTCTCTCTCCCTCACTCTCTGTCGAGCTACATATGCTACTTCTGAGATGCCAGTGATTCTGACCCCTTCTTCTCCCCGGACCTGCCTGACCCATCCTGATGCCCTACTTCTGGTTGGAGTTCTCATCAGCTGAGTTCACTTGCTGCTGCTGGGGGTGGCCCCATATGGACGGCCTGAAGAACCATTTGGATTGCTGGGGATGGTGCCACCTGGGGGCTGTGGAGATGGCTTGGGGATCAGATGTGGGGAGCTGTACTGTAATGGCTTGGGACTGCGATTGCTGTAGTGGCTTTGGGGCTGCAGTTTTTGGGGCTCCATCAGTGGACAGTGGATAGATTTTAACCAATGTGACTTCTTGCAAAAACTGTGATGAATTTACTGGTTGCACAATTGCACTATTTGTCCATATAATACACAATAATAGAAGGGATTTGTTTATAATTGCACTATCCGTTGCACCCAGATGAGGATGGGTTCCTTTTTGAGCCTGGTTCCTCTCAAGGTTTCTTCCTCATATTGTCTCAGGGAGTTTTTCCTTGCCACCGTCACCTCTGGCTTGCTCATTAGGGATAAATTCACATATTTACAATATTTTTTTGTGAATCCATTTATTTCTGTAAAGCTGCTTTGTGACAATGTCCATTGTTAAAAGTGCTATACAAATAAAATTGAATTGAATTGAATTGAATCCTTATTGAATTTCACACTCCCATGAGTAGTTACCAATTTTGTGATTATAGGACAAAAATCCTAGGACAAGTTCTCAAAAGTAAGTTTGCATATTATGCAATCCTCACTGGAGGATTTACGGTTTCTGAAATATGAGCCAAAATGAAAAATACCTGTACTTTGCTATAGCACCATCATTAGGCCTATCAAGCTCATCTCTTTTGCCTGAATAGTGGGAGGGAGTACTGACCATGTCAGTCTGCGGTTTGGCCTGGACAGTTTTAGCAGAGAAGAAGAAGAAGGAGAAGAAGAAAATCCTAACAAAAACAAGATAATATAACACTAATAATAATAAATATAGGCACAAGCGGTGATCTGTTGGGTTCCAGTTCTCCTAACAAATAGCACCCAGTGACCAGTTATTGCCAAGATACATAGAATAGTAAAGACACTATAGATGAACATATTTCAAGTTTTGTGATGATAGATAAATGCTAGATGTGTGAAATGCCTACTGAAATACTGAAGTTAACCATGTTTTTGAAGTAATGAAGTGATAAAAAAAATCCAGTTACAGATTAGCAGTTTGATGCAGCACACCAAATTTCAGCTCAGTTGGATTTTAGGTTCCTGAGAATCAGCTATTTCAACTTAGCTCTGCCCCTTTTCAATTGTTATGCTCCAAAATCCTTCGCCATACATGTGTTTCAAGGTTTGTGTAATTCCATGCAGGAATTCATGAAGTACAGCTGTTTGCATAAACCAGCGCCACCCTACTTGGCATGTGGGGGCCATATTGTTTACAAATTTCAACAGTTTTGATCATTATTATGTTCACACTCTCCTTTAGTGGTATTTTGACACCAAATATGTGCCAATTCTATAAAAATCCTAGGACTAATACTCAAAAGTAGATTTTGCATATTATGCAAATTATTGTAAAATGGAGTTGGCAAGGATAAAAATACATTTTTATGGGTTGAGCCAAGAAATCAGCACTAATAAGAAATTTCACTGTGGCTCTTATTTTCCATGAGATATGATCATTTTTGTTTCTGGCTAGATTGTATCAGATAGTAATAGGTCCATACATGAAAGTACCATTCAATTTTCATGACAATAGCTCAATGTTAACCCTGTCAAGTGCTTCCTGAAAACTGATTGGATGATGGCAGCCATGTTTTTTAAGTATTTAGGTCATTATTAAAATTCCAATTACAGATTAGCATAATGATGCACCGCACCAAATTTCAGCTTTATCTGATGTACAGTTCCTGAGGAAGAGTTATCTGAACTTATGAATGACCATACCCCAAACATTGCACCTGACCTCAGAATATTGCCTTTCAAGTTTGGTCTGGATGCACACAAGCATTCATGAGTTACATTGAAGCATACATAATTTACATCTTTAAGTAAATTATGCTCCACCTCATTAGAATTGTGGTGGCAATATTGTTTACAAATGCCGACATGAAAAGTTGAAAAGTTTGACATTATTGTCGAGTGTATGACCAGTGATTTGAATGTACTTCCTCTGGTTCTCGAAATATAGGACAAAACATAAACCTTGTGCTATAGTGCCACCATCAGCCTAAGCAGTGGAAATTCTGCACCATGTGACAAGGTTTGGTGTTTCTATGACTTACAGCTTGAGCTGGCCATTGTGTTTTAGCAAAGAATCAGAAGAAGAAAAAGTAAAAGAAACAATTCCAGTAGAGTTACAAGCACTCCCTGCTTGGACCCCTAAACACAGCCACAAGTGGTGATCTACAGGGGCCAAGCACCATAGCTAGTTCTCTCCAAGTTGCATTAAACTCCAAAGCAACCATAGATGGACATACGATTAAAATTTGTTGATGGTAGCCTCATGCTAAAACTGTGAAGTGCATGCTGTGTCTTTAAAACACACAAATATCTCAGCTGAGAAAAACAAAGACTCCCATCTTTCGCTTTTCCTGGTGATGTATACACATACTTTGCATTCAGAAGATATGGTTCTTTTAGTACAAACATTCAATGGCCTTAAACTTTATTGACCTGTAGCGCCCAAATGTTTTGGCCAATCAAAATAGTTTTTAGTATGATTTTGTCAGCAAACTCTCTACTTGCTAGATTTCATATTTTATGCTGAGCAGATGAATGGCCAAGGACTAGATTGAAGAATGTGTTTGAGAATATTAAATATGGCAGAAAGTATATCAACCAATAGTAATTAAAGCATGTGGTAAAATGATGCAGAAGGGCTCAGGTATTCTGCTGATAGCATTCATTATAGCACCCCCTTCTTGTCATTTCATTTGACTGAGTAGGGGGTGGGACCTAACTACCAAATTTGGTGGCAATATTTTAATGATAACTCTGTCATTTAGCTGTTTAAGAAAATTAGGCTTCACCTCATTAGAATTTATTGACAATTTGGCAAATTATCAGCAAATGATAAAATTTTTAGGGGTTAACAAGACAAAGCATTAGAAAAAAGAAATTAAACTGTATCTATTATTTTATAAAAGATATGCTTGGTTTTAAGTGCAAAAGCATTTACATTTACATTTATAGCATTTGGCATATGCCCTTATCCAGAGCGACGTACATTTATCTTATTTACACAACTGAGCAGTTGAGGGTTAAGGGCCTTGCTCAACATGAATTGCACTCTCCAGAGGCCAAGTTGAGTGAGACTATCAATTTTTACAGGAACCTTAGGGAGATCATACTTTTAAGTTTCATTACAGTAGCTCAATGTTTACCCTGTCAAATGCCTGGTGAAAAATGAGTGGCTGATGACGACCATGTTTTTTTAAGTAGCCAGGTCATCATCAAACATCCACTTCCAGATTAGCACATAGATACATCATACCAAATTTCAACTCAATAGGACGTACGACAAACTCTTTTCCATTAGCTTCGCGCCCTTTGTGTGATCATGCTCCAAACTGTGCCTGTGACCTCAGAATCTTGTCTGATGTACGCCTTTCATGTTTCATGCAAATCCTTATAAGAACTCATGAGTTATATCTGTTTGAGTAAATTATGCTCCTCATTAGAATTTTTTGATTTGTGGTGTCTATATTGTTTACAAATGTCAACATGTTTTTGATAATTATTGAGTTTCACACTCTGCTGAGTACTTTGACACCAAATTAGAGAAGATTTCCCAAAAATCTAGGACTAGTTCACAAAAGTAGGTTTTGAATATTATGCAAATGAGCAGAAAATCTAACAGCTACATTTTACTGTTTAAAATGTTTTCATTGGGTCTTTACTGTTCTAGGAGTACCCACAGAATTAGTAGGAAAAAAAGTTTTGTTTGTAGGACTCACATTTCATGAGATATGGACCAAAACGTAAAACCATGTGCTATAGCCAATTGGGCCCATCTGACTAGCCTGAGTAGTGGGAGGGTGTACTATCTATTGATTAAGTTTCATGTCTGTAGGACTTAATGTTTGGTCTGCATGATTCATTTTAAGACAGAAGAAGAAGAAGAAGAAGAAGAAGAAAAATCATAACAATTACAATAGGGTTCCAACACCTTCAGTAGTTGGACACCTAAATATCCTAAAGAAAACTATAGGTTTAGTAGAAATTGAGTAACAGTGGTGTTACGCATTGCAAAGCAATGACTAAAGAGACCGCTGGGAAGCAATTACTGAAAAAACAATGTACACTGGGTCACAAGTTTATTAGGTACTAAAAACTTTATGATTACCTTAAAAACTGGTAAATCAGTGTATATTCAAGGCACATTGCTGTTTATTGTTACACAGCTACTTAATCTAGCCACTTATCACTTCAGTTCTTATCACCTCTCAGAATATACAATCCCCTCCAAAAGTACTAGAACAGTAAGGCCAATTATTTGTTCTTTGTTATACACAGAAGATATTTGGGTTTAAGATCAAAAGATGAATATGAGATGATAGAATTTCAGCTTTCATTTAGGATATTTATATCTAGCCGTGTTAAACACCTTAGAACATGGCACCATTTGGTTAACTGTTTAAACAATTAATAGCTCTGAATATCTACTCTTAGTTTGAGCCCTGGGTTTTGCCAGAGAAGACTGCATTTGTTGTTAAAAAGAATAAAACAACACGAAAAGAGCTGCATATGTGAGAAAAACAAGCCATTTTGAAGCTGAGAAAAGAAGGAAAATCAATCAGACCAATTGCAAAAGCACTGGGCATAGCCAATTATGCCCAATCTGGAATGTCCTGAAAAAGAAAGAAACCACTGGTGTACTAACAGTCAGACATCAAACAGGTTGGCCAAGTAAAACAACAGCAGTTGATGACAGAAACATTGTGAAATCTGTGAAGAAAAATCCAAAAACAACAGTCAGTGCCATTACAATAACCTCCGCAGGGCAAGGGTAAAGGTATCACAATCAACATTTTGAAGAAGACTTTGAGAACAAAAATATATAGGCCATACCATTTGCAAATACATACAGAGTTGAGCCAAAAAAGTTCTGGAGTTTTATGGACTGGTGAGACCATGAATAACCTCTACCAAAATAATAGAAATGCGGCTCATGATCCAAAAAATAAGAGCTTATTGGTCAAGCATGGTGGAAGTAGTGTCATGGCTTGGGTTCGCATGGCTGCTTCTGAAATTGGCTCACTAATCTTTATTGATGAGTTGTGTGGCCTGCCACCAAAGATGCCATGTTCTAAGTTGTTTAAGACATCTAGCTGTATCAGGAAATAAAAACTGAAATTCTATTGTCTCATATTCATCTTTTGATCTTAAACCTAAATGTCTTCAGTGTATAGCAAAAACAAAAGAATTGAACTTTCCTGGGGGACATTAAATCCTTTCTCTGAAAAGCACTGTTTTTCCTACCAGGTTTTTCATATCCAATAAAATTGAGTTGAAGAATGTCTTCAGGATTGACGGCAACAATGGAACAGTGTCCCTGGTCAAACCTTTGGACCGAGAGACTGCAGCATGGCACAATCTTACTGTTATTGCTAAAGAAACGAGTAAGTGGACCGAATTTCTTTTCTAACTGACAGAGAAATTGTTATAGATGAATGCTAAATCTATTTGTATTACTAAAGATCGCATTTACAATGCAACTGTTTTTCCATTAGGATGTGCAAGTGGTATGTTATAATAAGTTTAACTTATATAGCACTGTTCAAAACTTAAATGTTTTGAAGAACAAACACCATTTGAAAACTTAAAAATGTTTTGAAGAGCAAATAAAAATACACACAAAAAAATCCATAAAATGATTAAATACATGCTCAATTCTGACACTGCTGGTAAAAGCCTTTCTGTCAGATTTAAAATCTATTTATTTATTTATTTCTCAAAATTATTGGCACCCTTTATGAATATAACTAAAGCAAATAACGTATGCAGTAATGTAATAGTCCTGCATGGGGCTGTGTCTTCAGCTAGGCCATCTTTGGCCACGAGGGGGAGGCACAGGTCCGCTCTGAGGTAATCAGGAGCAATAAACTGCAGCTATCTGCCTGGATGCTTAGTAGTCGCACACAGGCTCTCATGAGCTCAGTCTTTGTTGCAGAGTTCTGGCAAAAGACCTGGTCAGTATTTCAGTAAATTTAAAATACTGCAGATGTAATCTAGCCCTTCCTCTGCTCTGGGCTGACCTCATCTTGTCAACCTAGCCCCTATCTCGAGATTTTCAAGTTCCGTCCCTTGAGAAAAAGAAAGAGTAAAAAAAAAAACATTTGTTTTCTCTTTAGCTCCTTGTTGCAAGCAGTCAGGGGTTTCTCCCCTGATGCTGCTAAGCTTACAATTAATTTGAGGTTGGACACTTCCTGGTTAAGTTTGTGCTGTTACTTCCTTCCTGATTTTCATTTGCAAGAGCCCCTCTGATGTTTGGTTTTGTTTGCCATAGGGCAGGTGTCAGGCAGCATACTAAGCCTAGCTCTCCCTTTAACTGCAGCTCGACCACCACCCATCCCCTGAACCCCACCCCAACACCATCCGCCCCAACCCCCCACCACCCAGGCTTTATTGCTTTGCAAGTTTGAAGACTCCAGGCGGTCTTTAATTCATGTTTGTTTCTTCTGTTCATTCTCATTATTTGCTCTGCACTCGGGTTCTACCTATTAAGTGTTGTTTGGTAGCTCAGTCAGTTTGCTCAGGTCTTCCTGATGCAGTGTGAGTCACCACCTTACAAATTAAGCAATAAACATATTACTTTTTTGGGTTTAAACACATTACACAAATTATATTTAATCAATTAATCTATCTATCTATCTATCTATCTATCTATCTATCTATCTATCTATCTATCTGCCCAGGTAAAAGTCAGCTTTCCTCAGTTTCTGTGGTCATTAAAGTCCTAGATGTCAATGACAACATACCCACTCTATATAGGGACTACCAGCCCTATGTGTGTGAGGGCACACAGGCAGGGGAAGTATGTTGACACACGCACATATACACTCAAACTAATGTTATCTAAGTTCCAAGCTCCCGATGTCAGCAGTCTTATAATGCTTTAGCTAGGATTTTAGACTGTTCACCTACAATATATGCACTACTTTCAAGCATTTCACTGCTTCCTTTTTGAGTCTTCTTTTTATTCTTGCCTTCTCAGAACCACCTTTGTTCTTTCTCTTTGACTATTGATGTAACCTGTCCCTCCTACCTATGTATTATGCCAACAAGAAGAACCCACTGAATATAATAACCTTTTCCCAATTCACTGATTACTGGTCTCCAGCATTCCAAACATCTGCTTTGATATCCTAAATGAATATATAAAAGGAAGTCCAAGAACCTAAGTAACATGGCACACAGTATCTGCCAACATATCACTTCTGAAGAACTGCTTCACTCAATGTTTATCATCAGAAAGATGTAAAACCAAATTGCAAATGGTCAATTAGGGCAGACATGCTAAATTTGGTGCTGCTGTTTGGGATTAATATCAATTGTTTTCCATGAGCTCTGTGGATAAAACTGGATACAAGCACCATAACTGTAAGCACCATATTATATTATGCTTAAGAGACAATGAAGTTCAAACTTAAATTGTCAGTGTGAAGTCAAATACAGAGGTGATGATAATGAAGCGTTTGTTGAAAGTCGTCTGCTAACATTTTTGTTAATATAGGTCATCCAGGTTATAAGTGCTGTGGATGCAGATGATCCAGCAGAAGGTCATCATTTTTATTTTTCCATGGTGCCAAATAAAAACATTAACCCCAACTTCACCATCAGGGACAACCAAGGTGACAAAATACACCTCATATTTGTGTAAAGTAATATCAAACTAACAAAGGAATATTGTTTTGTTACTAGTAAAATTTAGAATTGTATTTCTATTAAATCAAAATAGATAGGCTTAGCTAGACACTTGTTGCTAAAAACAGGCAGAACATGAGAGATATATTGAATGAAATCTATATATGTCATGCATCAGCCAGTTCTTTATAAATGAACCTCCCTTTTTTTTTCTACAGACAACACAGCAGGCATTTTGACCCGTCGTAGCACGTTTACACGTCGTGATCGGATACTGTATCATCTCCCCGTGGTCATAACAGACAGTGGCTCTCCTGCTCTATCCAGCACTACCACTTTCACCATCAGTGTTTGTGTATGCCAGTCTAGAGGGCACTGCCCATCTAGTGGAATGGAAGCTTTGGCCCTCAGCATGCAGGCCCTCCTAGGCCTCTCTATATGCCTCATCACAGTAATAGGTATGTATGAACTGCAATATGAGTTAAATATATGACTAAAAGCAAAATTTATTTTCCTGCCAGAATAAAACAACAGAATTAGACACTAACAAACAAATAAATAAATCACAGAATGCTCTTTTGACAGACAGCCTGTGACAGTAAGATATAAATCAGCTCTGTTACACATCAAGCAGGCAAGTATGACCTGTGTCTGACGAGCTAATCCATCTCCCTCAACCTGGATTACCACAGGTTAACACATATTTAATAATAATAACAACAACAATAATAATAATAATAATAATAACAATAATAATAATAACAATAATAATAATAATAATAATAATAATAATAATAATAATAATAATAATAACAATAATAATAATAATAATATTGCTGACATGGTGACACAGCATGTCATCGCTCAGCTCCAGGGTCCCTGGATTGATCCTGAGCTCACATTACTGTCTGTGGAGTTTCACATTTCCTCTGGGTTCTCTGGTTTTCTTCCTACCTGCCAAAAAAGATGCATGAATGTGGATTGACATGTGTGCATTGTGCCCTGTGACGTGCATCCCAAACAACTGTCAAAAAATCTATTATTAAAATATGAAGACCCTGGGAGAAGCGTATGTAATTAACTGTTCTCTAAGACCTGATGGACCTCATTCAGCCCATAAACACATAAACACATAATTATTACATAAACCTACATAAACACATAAAGGGTCCCTAGAGGAATAGTGGTTAGGCCACAGCGTGAAAGCGATTCCTGGCTAGGGAACCTTCCCCAGCCACTAGAGTTGCATGCAACAGCGTGCTCTCAGTGCCCGTCCCAAGCCTGGATAAAAAAAAAATTGGGGAAGGTTGCGTCAGGAAGGGCATCAGGTGTTTTTTTTAATTAAAAACAAAAAACTGGCAAACCAAATATCCAAACCAATGATCAGTAGTGGCGACCCCTGATGGGAGCAGCTGAAAGAGGAACAACAACAACATAAACACATAATTATTTCCCTCTGTGCAGGTCAGAGAGTTTGAAACTCCTTCTCAAAATTAGGACTAAAACAGCAGTTTTCTATTAAGTGATAAAACTCAAATAAGTCTACCACTCATTACAGTAAACACCTCCATCCTAACAGCTCTAATTTTCTACAGAAAATGCAGCCACCAGGCACAAAATTTGGTATGTTTTGTAGGTTAATACTCAGCACATTGCAAATGCAAATTCCCTCTATTAAAACTATGAAACTGCACATCTGTGCTAAATGATTCACTTATAGGTAACTGACCACAAACACTTCAGTAATTAGTAATAGGTTTCCATGTGTTTGCTTTATAATACTGTTCCAAATTATCATAACTACTTAAGAACATAACAGTATCACTCCAGTCATTAGTAATGAGTTTCCATATCTATCTCCATGTTCAGGCCTATCACCATAAATGTAGTTAATACTGCTAAAATATGTACATTTCAAGGTTAAGATATATGTTACATCTTACTATGTAAGATCTAATTTATAAAATAAAAATAAATGGTGTTAGCATTGATTGCTCAGAAGTGAATAGAACATCAAAGTTGTAAAAATGTCTCTTTCTTTGACTTGCAGTGCTTGCTTTACTAATGGTAGCTGTGTGGAGGACAGTACAACAGCAGAAACTTGCCATCCAGGAACTTGACACAGAGGAGTACTCACAGAACATCGTACATTACAGTGAGAGTGAAGGTATTCCAGATGCAGCCAGCTCTAGACATTTAGTCCCACTGAGGCCACACCCACACCGCCGCAAGCACACATTCCGTAGAGAGGAAGTGGTAGCAAGTGTACGCCTCTCTCTATGCCACTCTCACCTTATTGGTCCAGAGGATGAAGTCTTCTGCCAGTTTATGATAGACCGGCTGGCTGAGGCTGACCAGGACCCTTGTGTCCCTCCCTTCGACTGCTTGCACACTTATGCCTTTGAGGGTACTGGGTCACTCGCAGGCTCCCTAAGCTCACTGGAATCCTCAAACTTTGACCCTTATTTCAATCGACCACATGACCCTGGCCCAGGGTTTTTAAGACTTTCTCGCTGGCAAGGTGATAGTGATTATGAGACTTCATTCTGAATTGAGGAGAAGTTAAGCTACACCCTATAGGCAGTGACAGAAATCCAGTGAGCCCATTACCATAGTGAAATCTTTGACTTTTGTTCCCTTTTTGATGACTTTGTATGAAGCTAGAGATGAGATTTAATGCTTGACCAAACATACAATATGTGTTAGAAATAAATTCACACTCAAGAAACACATCACAGGCTTTGTTAACTCTCTGCGATCATTGACTCTTGTGTTGAGCCTTTCCTGGAACTGAAAAGAATTGGAAGTGTATAGAAAGAAAGAAATACTGACTTTAGAAGCATATCTTTATTCAATGTTTTTAATATATTTTAATATATTCAGACTGAAGAAGATTTAGGTGAGATCTATACAGATACTGAGGAAAAGCATTTTGACCATTTGTTAGGACTGTTTTTGTTTCTGAGTCAGATATGTTTGGTATAAAATATACTGTAGAGTAGGTGAATTATTTTTTGTTGTTACAGATACAACCATATTTTTATCAACTTATTTAAAGGGAATACATAATTCAGTTTTTTGCAAATGCAAAACTAACAATACTGAAAGTGTACAATTCAGTTGAGAATTAACAAATGTCCTTGATTCTGGTTATTGTGTAAACTACAATAGCAGTAAGGATGATAGGCTCCATAGAATGTCCTATTGGGAGCAAGTATATCAGTGCAATTATAAAAACTGTATAGATGCATTACCCATTTTTTGTATTATAAGAACCTTGAAGACATTTTCTACTGAAACTTGATGGAGATGGCTTATACCCTTGTAAATCTGGTGTGTGTGTGTGTATTATTGCAGCTTTGGGACTCACTTTATCTTTATTTTTCTCTTTTTTATCAACTAAGTGCTCCTCGGAGCAAATCTTCAAAACCTTAAATTCTTTCAACCAAAACCAAGAGAAATAAAATTCAGTCCAAACAGTTTACGCCACTTTCAAGTCCAACTATAAATTTAAGTTCCTGCCAGGTGTGTTGTGTTGGCTCTTTCTCTCTGGCTCACAGCATTCAATGAAAGGACAGACAAAGAGCATATAAACTGGCAGTAAAAACACACAGATGAGATGGAGTTATCATGCGTTACCTGCTGGTTCAACCCCCCTCCTCTCTTTCTGCAGCCAATGCTTGCTCCTGCTGCCACAACACTCTTTAAAATATGTAATGTCCTTCTTCCATCTCTCAAACTCAGTGTGCTGTCAAATTCCTGACCTCCATATTGGGCCATCAGACATTTTATAATGAATTTGTTGATAATGAAACATTATATGTTATAACATATAATGAATCTGCCTCTATGGGTTATGCCACTAATGAGATAACATAAAAAATATGAGAGGAAATAGAAAAGTTCAAAAGCAGCTACCAGTGTATTAGAGGGTTATTTAATGCCATAACTGTTTAATAAAGCTATAATGATGTAGTGCTGTAGATTTTGTTTTTTGAAGGTGGGGTGTTATTTGTTAGTTACGATTATTTATCAGTGGAATTCCTGACATTAATAGTTTATATATCAAAATATAACTGAATACATTAGCGATTATTAAAGTATCAGTCATAATAAATTAAAAGTAACTTTATTACTCCTACTTTTGACATTTTCCATTTTTCATTTTACTTTTTTATTTTATTGATTGTTTCTATTGTTTCTTACTTTTCTTATTTTATTGTTTAGACATATTTATTTATCCTATTTCCTATTTTACTCATGAAATATAATCTCAAATATAATCTCAACAATGCTTAAACTTTAGATGCATGTCTAAACTTAGCTAGGTGTTTATGCCAAGATGAGTTGTAACAGTTATTAATGAACATATTTTTGTAAATATTGTGGTTCTTATCATTATTCATAGTTTCATTTAGCAGCTTCAACATTTTTGTGTGAGCAGGATGCTGGTTTGCTCAGTTAAGTCATTTCTCCAGTTGCGGCAGAGCGTTGACAGGCCTGAGCAGATTTTGGTCTTTCTGATGCAATTAATGTCTGCTGGCCAGTGAATAGTCTAGATTATTTTCGTAATGTTAGATGTAAGCATTTCATTTAGTATAATAATATTTAAGGTAATAAGAATTAACATACTGATGAAAATTCATCAAATATACTATATCCAACAGATGTTTTGTCAGCTGTGGACAAAAAAAGGAGGCGGGTTGAATCAGCAGCTAATGTGTGATTGTTCTGTGTTATTACCGGCAGCCTACTTATGTAGATATGTTATTTCCAGTACACGTTGTGAGCCAAAGAAAGACAGAGCCAAAGCAGCATTTGAACTTGGACTTGACAAGCCGTGAACAGCTTAGTGTTTCTGGTTTCTTTTAAATGTTTTTTTCCCCTGGTTATCTTTTGTCTTGGCCAATTCCCACCCACTGGTTAGGTCTCCCCTAAGATATGATAGCTGCCAACCAGGGAGGGTGTTATTACATGCTTATGTTAAGCCAGCCAACTGCCTCTTTTCAAATTGCTGCTCATGAGGCATCACAGTGCAACATAACATACACAGAAGAACACGCTATCCACCTCCTTCCGCATGCATGAGCTCACAGATGTCCGTGATTTGCTGGTGTCGTTGTGACTGAATTGGAGAGAGATAATGCCATCTCTCCCAACCAGACAGCATGCCCAGATTTGCTCCGTTGACTCCCGGCCATGGATGACAATCATGCAATCTCCGGACAATAGGGTGAATGGTTTTTCTGTTTTCTGTTTTTCTGTTGCTCCACTCAGGAGCCCCCTTTTGATTTTTTATTAAGTGGAAACTTCTTAAACCTCTCACTGTAGAAATGAGGAAAATAAAAAATAAAAGAAGCGCAAAACACTAAGCCATTCATGGCTTGTCAAGTTCAAATTTAAGCTCAAGTTTGAGGCAAGTGTTGTGTTGGCTCTGTTTCTGTTTGGCTCACAGCATTTACTGAATGGAAAACATATAAGTAAGCTGCTGGTAATAACAATCACATGTTACCTGCCTGCTCAGTCCGCCTCCTCTCAATCCACAGCTGATGCTCGACCATGGCTCCTCTGCCACACAGTAGTCATAAAATTAATTTTTAATTATCATGACCAAGTTTTCTTAGGGGGAGAGAAAATTCTTCTACAGTTAATTAACTATGGATTCCCCTAAATGAAAAAAAAAATCGCTAATAGGCAATCTACTCAGGCTAAAGTACAACTGAATATAAATAAATGATTATAGAGTGAGTTAAAAATTTTAAATGCTTTAATTACTGCTTTTATACACTTTTATTATTTCCTTATGTCTCAAAAAGTAAATAAAATGAATTAACATGACTTTATAAGTCCTCCATATATAACTTACTGTCCTTTTCTATTTTTCAGCTTCTAACCTTTACTATTTTATCGATTCCAGCATGAGATCTATTTTCTATATTCCCACAACATTATAGCACATTTGGCCTTATTGTGTACTAGCTCTAATCAGTCCAAAACTGGAATAGAATTGCTACTGCTGATACAGTGCCAGTCTTGAACTGTATCTATGTGAAGTCTAGTTTTATGTTAATGCTGCAGGATTACTAAACAGTGATTAATAGTACACTTCAGTAATACTTCAGAGCCCTCCAGCATTATTGGCAATTCATGGGAAAAGGAAGCACACCCTCCTTCAGTTATAAGTTTTTATTGATCAGGGAATAAATAACAATTGTGTGGTCCTCACCAACTTCTATGAAAAAATAAATAACCTCAGGTGACAACAAAAAAGCAACAGATTTCAATATGTATTAATTTTTCCAAAAACTGTACCTTGAAGTATATGTATTTCATAGGAGTTTATCAGACTCTCACATGGTTTTGGAGAAATTTTGGCCCACTCTTCTTTACAACATTGCTTCAATTCATTGATTTCGATGGAATTCATTCATGCACAGCTGTCTTAAGATCCCACCACAGCATCTCATGGGGTTGAGGTCTAGACTTTGACTTGGCCATTCCAACACCATGAATTTTTTTTTCCTTTAGCCATTCAGACGTCAATTTGCTGATGTGCTTGGGATCACTGTCCTGTTGCATGACCCAGTTTTGTCCCAGCTTAAGCTATTGGACAGATGGCCTCACATTTCTCTCAAGAATATTCTGGTATAAAGTGGAGCTCATTGTTGTCTCAATGACAGCAAGTTTCCCATGTCCTGTGGCTGCAAAACAATCCCGAATCATAACTCCGACACCACCATGCTTGACCGTTGGTGTGAGCTGTTTGTGGTGATATGCTGGTGCTGTGCATGATGACCAAACAACTCCACCTTGGTCACATCAGTCCAAAGGATATTGTTCCAGAACTTTTGTGGCTTGTTCAGATGCAATTTTGCAAACTTAAATTGTGCTGCCATATTTTTTTGGAGAGAAGGGGCTTCTTCCTAGCCACCTTTCCATGAAAGCCATATTTCTTCATTTGTCTTTTGCTGAATGTGCCATCATGAACATGAATATTTAATATGCTTACAGAGGCCTGTAGGTTACATGATGTAGCTCTTGGTTTTTTTTATTTATATCTCTGAGCATTAAATGGTCTGACCTAAGACTGAATTTGCTGGGATGCCAACTCCTGGGAAGATTGGCAACTGTCTTGAAGGCTTTTTTTTTTAACTCATGAGCAGGAAAAATTGCTTCTCTGAGGTCATGGCTGATGTCCTTTAGCTATTGATTTAACCAATCTAGTGCATTCATTCTGCCACTTAGAATTAGACAATGAAAGCCAAATAAATCTAGATGGTTACAATTTATTTTATATTCTAACGCATTAAAACTTTACATTCAGCTGAGACTTTTTTTTTCAGAAACATTGCATTATTTTGTACTAATGTTGTGGAATTTGAAAGAGATATGGGACCTCTGGAATATGGGCATTATATCAGAATAATTTCATCTCATTTCATCAGGTGATTTCCCGTCAGTTGATTTGGAAGTTGCTAATGGTTGGTCCAATTGCAACACATTGCTTATTTGAAGCTATTATTTTTCTGTGCAGCAGCCCTTCAGACTACTTTTGATTATAAACAAAAAAGTAAAGCTAATATATATATATATATATATATATATATATATATATATATATATATATATATATATATATATATATATATATATATATACACACACATATATATTCAATTTTATTTGTATAGCGCTTTTAACAATGGACATTGTCACAAAGCAGCTTTACAGAAATAAATCGATTCAACTTAAGTTAAATCAAAATAAATTAAGTAAATATGTGAATTTATCCCTAATGAGTAAGCAGGCTTGGGGAGTAACGGAATACATGGAACGGCGTTAAGTAAAAGGATACAAAAAAAAAGGTAACTGTATTCCGCTACAGTTACAAGGAAAGAAGACGTACTCAGATTACAGGTACATTTAGTAAAAACGGGGATTATTTAGCAGGATTACAATTTGAAGGCACTTTATGTTATTTATGTTTTTGTTTTCAAACTGGA
>CM040996.1:9455187-9471676 GCA_022985145.1 Pangasius djambal
CACGCTGGAATTCACTGAGCTCCTGAGAGCGGCCCATTCTTTCACAAATGTTTGTAAAAACAGTCTGCATGCCTAAGTGCTTGATTTTATACACCTGTGGCCAGGCCAAGTGATTAGGACACCTGATTCTGATCATTTGGATGGGTGACCGAATACTTTTGGTAATATAGTGTATCTGCAGCTAAAATAAATAAAAGAGGGGACAATGGGCATCCCTGCCTTATTCCACGGCCAATGTGACATCTTTGTGTAGTACCAAAAGGGAGAGAAACGGAACTATTCATGTCTCTGTAAACCATTTTTATAACATTAATAAATTGTTCGCCAAAACTGAAAAGTTCTAAAGATTTTAAAAGAAAAGCGTGCTCTATGATATCAAAGGCCTTTTTAAAATCTAAAAATAAAATGATTCCATCATCCTCTATCAAGTGACTGTACTCCACCAAATCCATCACTAACCTTATATTATTATGAATAGATCTTCCTTTAAGAAAGCCTGATTGTGAATCGTTAATTAAATTATTAATGCCCACTTTTAATCTATTAATATATATATGTGTGAAAATTTTATAATCATTATTGAGCAGTGTGACTGGATGAAAATTATCCACATATCTCATATCTCATAATAGTCTGATATCATTCCAAAGGAATTTGTAAAAAATTAGCTGTGAGGCCATCAGGGCCAGGAGATTTGTTTAACTTCAGGTTTTGAACCGCTGATTCAAGTTCTTTAATATGCAAGTCAGCATCACAACAATCTTTCCAATCACTGTCAATGTGGGGAATAAAATGTATTATTTTATCAAGGAAATCATTACACTCTATTGGGGAGAAGTTGGAAGAATACAAGTTACTGTAGAATTGATAGATTTTCTTACCTATTAAAATAGGATCTGTGCATTCAGCACCATCAGTCATTAGTGAAAGGACTGAGTTACTCGACTGTCATCTTTTTTCTAATCTGCAAAAGTAAGAAGTACTTTTTTCACCCTCTTCTATCCATTTAGCCTTAGAACGTATATATGCACCTTCAGCTTTCTTAATGTAAAGATTGTCCAGTTCTAATTGTTCATGTAAAGATTGTCCAGTTCTTGAATCCGTACCATTCAATACACTCTCACTACAACATTTGTTAATCTCATAAATAATATTACATTCCTGTTGTCTCCTTACTTTGGCCAGTATTTTACTGTAATTAATAGACAATTCACGAATTTTTAATTTTGAGGAACTCCCATCTGGCTTTATTAGAATTAAAGTTACTACTGTTCTTAATTTCCATAATTAAATCTTTAACTTTATTACAGAATCTCTCATTATTAAGTAAATCAGAATTAAATTTCCAATATCCCTTAATCCTTGAAGTGTTGTGATTTGGTTTGAATAATAGTGAAATAGCACAGTGGTCTGTCAAAGGTGCTGCTGAAATAGCACAGTCTTTAACAAATAACAGTAAGTTATCTGAAATAAGCCAGTAATCAGTTCTTGATTTGCTGGAGGCATTGGGTCTTAACCAAGAGAACTGCCTGAGATTAGGATTGAGATATCTCCAGACATCTGTCAATTTAAGGCTACTGCAGAAGTGGGAGACCAAAGGATTTGGTCGAGAAGTAATGCTTTTGGGTGGATGTCTATCCTGTATCTCATCCGGTACAACATTAAAATCTCCACCTACAACAATATTATCTGTAGGGTAAAATCTGTTTAAATCAGAGATTACAGAAGAGACCTCTTGAAGTAAATTTTGATTCAATTTAGCATTATTGTGGCCATATACATTAACCAAAATGAAAAAAATGTGTTAAATATCTAAAACAACCGCTAACCAATGTCCACTTAGATCAGATCTGGAAGAGATTATTTTTCCTGCACAGTTATTGAATAAAATTGCAGTACCTGCTGAGTGGGAGGAACCATGGCTAAGTAATATCTTATCTCCCCACTGACTAGACCAAAAGGCAGTATCCGTTACAACAGAGTGCGTTTCTTGTAGAAAAATACAGTGAGAACCGTTACTTTTACAAAATAAGAACACTGCTTTTCTTTTAACCTTATTTTGAATTCCCCTAACATTTAATGACATGAAAGAAAAAGGCAACTTAACTGGAAACATAGCAACAATAAGAAAAGAAAAGTACAAAATGTAAGGAACAATGCAAATACTTGTAGGAGAAACAACAAAAATTCACCAGGATGTATAACCACGAACCTAGAACATACCTCACAACCTAGTGCGACTCCAAAAACAGTCATATCTCATACGATCCTACCAGTAATCAATTCAAGTAAATAATCATGTCAAGTCAATGCGTTTTCCTTCAATGTAACCAAACGGACCACGGTAGTACGCTTTCTTTCCTGCTCTACGTGCCTGATCGATCAAAGGCCATAGCGCAGCGCAGGCCAGCCGGTCCTCCCTTGTCAGATCCTCCATGAATCGAACTCCGTGGTCCCGACAGACTGATGACTTCTTTGTTGATTTCCATATTTCATCCCTGTATTTTCGCATTGTAAACTGCACAATCATCTGCCTTGGTTTCCCTGGCTCCTTCTTGCCAATTCGGTGAACTGTGTCAACAATGTCCTCTAATTTCTGAGACAGGTGCGGTGCGATTTCAGCATCAAGACCAATCACTTCTCTGCGGGGATCCTCTTCAGGCTTCTCTTTCATACCGGAGATTCCATCTTCGTTTATACGGCTCGAGTTCAGCTGTTCTACTCGCCAGGTCTTTGCGTGATGTAATTAATCCCAGGAGTGATTTGCTCGTCTCTAGGCACTTTTCTTTGCACTCTCTAATTTCAGCGGCATTGAACTCAACAGCCATCACACTGTTCCTTCGCATTTGATTTGCCATTTCTTCTAATTTTTCATCTTGTGAGTCAAAGCGAGCCGTCAGTGAAGTTATGGCTTGCAGAAGAGTTGCATTAGTGATATCTTCGTCGTGAGGCCTTAATTTTTTCAAGGCGTTTGATTTAGTAGGGGTGAAATGAGAGGAATCACGGCGTTTATCTGTTTGAGCGGACTGTAATGTTACCTCCATTTCTGCATTGTCTGAGACCGAAGCTAGGGTCGAGTCACGGGCCGCAGGGATGATAGTCTTCGGGAGGGTAGTTTACTGTGAAGATTTCCGCATTTTGATGACACAAGACACACATACAGTGTTTAAATAATATTTTAGGTAGGCGTAAATGAGACTTGTGTATGTTTCAAAACTAAATTGGGAGATTAGCTAGGCAGCTCGGTAAAAACACGTGTTCAACCCGCCATCTTCCGGAAGAGTCTGGGATGAAAATAAGTAATGAAGCGCGACGATGGTAGATGACGTCACACCCACGCCAGCTCGTTGAAGAGAGATGTGAGCCGCATGTGTGGGTATCACTTAATCTGATCCATCCTCGCGAATATTTTTCTAAATGGATGTCTGAACTGTTTTATTGCATTAGCTACTTGTGGACGGACTGGCTCAGTATTTTGTGATCGTGTTGGCTTCGCTCAGTGAAGGAAAGCCACGCTGGATCTTACTACGGAGTAATTTCGTCATCAGAGGACTCGGCCTCAAGGAAGAGAAGGTTTTCTTCATCATCAGTTCTTGCGAAGACTCAGTAGGAATTCACACACCCTTTATGTTCAATTGGTAAACTGTAAACAGCAAGGAATACTTTCATATGGCAAAGTGCAAAGTGTTTAATTACAGATTATGCTGTTGATTGAAGTGAAAGTGAAGAAGTAGTAATGCATTCAGCGAATACAGTTACTGTTCAGTAAACTGATTGTGTATGTTTCTTCTGTTTGTTCAGTTAGTTCTGAAGTCGAACTAAATTCATTCAAGTGCAGTCACACATATTAAGATACAATTTTATTTTCATGGTGTGAGACTCTGAACCCGAGACTCCAAGTACTATTATTTCTATGGAATTTGGTGAGCTCAGACCCAAGTAGATATTTTTCCTTCTTTTCTTTGATATTAATCCGACGAACGGGTTACATATACACTAAATGAAATTAAGTTAAAAATGTCAGTACAGTAATGGTTGTGAACCTGAAATTCTAAAATAACAGTTCAGTACTGTGATTGTGAGGCAGTACAATCAAAGTGTCAGTGTGCTGTAAACTGTACGTCAGTGCAGTAAGCAAGTGAAGTGTAAGTAACAGTAGGACAGATGGAGCAAAAACCATTAAAGTGATTTGTGCATCATTATTGATTTTAAAGTCTGTGCAGTGGGGGGAGGGTACACCCATCACCCTGAGATCCCTGTGTGTGTGTGTGTGTGTGTGTGTGTCGACACATTCAATGACTTGAATTCAATGAATGAATTATTGTTTGTCTGTTTAACTTCTTGTCTTTGAGTGTTTTTATTAAGATTTATAGAAGCCAGGTTCTTATCCTGCACCTGGACCTTCTTTCTTCCAGGCTTGTAGTTTCTTTGTTCTCATTATATCTATAATTATTTGATAATTAATGTTCCGTTTAGGGTTCAGCTTGTGGTTACTCTGTACAATTGTCCTGGTCTATAGGCACTCCTTTTGTCCCACTTCATAGGGGATGAACTACACTATGTGATCCATTAACTTTTTATTTTGATATGATCTTAATCCTTTTTTATTTTGTCAAGATACTGCTTGCAGAAGCTGTGCCTTAGCTGTCCACATCTGAATCCTTGCAGCTGAAATTTCAGAGATATTTATCTCTGGCATCCACAGCAGGATCCTTTGAATGCTTGGGCTAAGAGCCAATGCCCCACATTATTGATAGGGACTTCAAAGCACTTCTGTAAGTTGCTCTGCATAAGAACATCTGGAATATGCCATAAATGTAAATGTAAATCTGTGTGTGTGTCTGTCTGTGCATAGCCTCACTAGTGGGAAGGGTGAACTTGAGCACTCCTACACAATTTGCCCATTCTTGGTTTTAGGTTTGTCAGCAGAATACATACGTCATTTCCCCCTTTCAGATGTGCTCTGTGCTTTGTTTTCAGCATTTTCAGGGTTGAAGACCCTGACTCACAAAGATATGTAGTGGAGGTATCTGATAGCTGTCTAAGCCAGTGAAGTATAGAGTTTTCTCAAGGTTTTCTCAAGTGTCTCTCAAGTTTATATGGCAAGTATTTATTTAAAGCCTGGTTTGAGAGCGCCACCAGGCAGAGGGCACACCATGGACATTCTTGCAGGTTGAGGTAAAACTAGATTTTATGCATGCTGTTACTTGCAATGGAGTGTTTCTTTACCTTGGCCTGACAGGATCCATGACTGGACTGGGTCTAGCCAAAATGTCACAAGTCTCTTTGCCATTGCCATTAAGAGTGGTGATATAATGGTATCACCAAAGGGACTGTTGAGGGTGCTAAGGGAAAATTTTATTCTTCAAATACAGGCCTACGATTAAATGTGTTTAAGTGTGATTAACTGTGTCTAACAGTGAACTTAACTTGAACCATGAACTTAACTTTGTGTTTTAATTGAGTTTTATACATACACAAACAGCTGTACAGACCAACATGACAGTCACTGAACATCCCACCCCCTACCCATCCCACACCCTAAATAAATAAAAAATAAATAAATACAAAAAAAGAAACACCTTTCCTTTCAAGGTCTCGGACTCGTAATCAGATGGAAGTTGTGGCAATTCCTTAAAGTAATCAATAAATGGACAGACTTTCAATCTAAAAGAATTCTTTGTCTGGCCAAAAGAAGGGCAAAGGCAGCAATTCAATTCAATTTTATTTGTATGGCGCTTTTAACAATGGACACTGCCACAATGCAGCTTCAAAGGAATATATAAATTTTAAATTTATAAATTTATCCCAGAAGTGACGATGGCAAGGAAAAACCATCCTCATCTTGGTGACAACAGATTATAAATAATTATTAAATAATAAATAAGAATTATGCGATTATAAATAACTATAAGTACTACATGCTCAAATAAGTACTACATGCTCAAAAAGTGCGATTGTGTAAACAGGAACTTATGAGTATGAGCACAGTCATTTCTGAATTCATCATAGTTATTCATTCATTATAGTTATTCATAGTGAATTCATCCTCACACTTCTGCATTTTACTTCACACTAGGGATGGGCAGATCAGTACTAAGATATGGATACGTCGACACTTTTTAAAACAAAACAAAAAAAATTTAAGATAGATTATATATAGGATGCTGAACAGTGTAGGTGAACAGAGACCGAATGCTTCCTGTTTTAAATCAGATCCAGTTTCACCATTAAACAGCTTTTCTTGATTGTGATCATATTTGATATAATACTAGCCACTGTGCATGTAACATCAGAGTATGCCAGTATGAGTTTTCACTCTAAAATATACCAAAAGAGCAGTCTTTTTCTTCCCACTAAAATGGGAGATGAGACCAATCGATGTATGAATCTAAAATTATTTTCACAGGTGCTTTGAACTCTCCAATATTAATTGATGCCACCTGGAAGCCCCGCCTCCTTCTCCCTTCCTCTCAACTGACCTTGTGTGGCACTTTCACTTTCCCACTGGGTAAATGGAGAATGTCTTGAGTACGTTAACGTGGAACAAAATCAATCAAAGTACGTTAGACTAGTATATATTTAACATCGGTTAACTATATTTAATGTATCTGATGGGAATGAACAGGAATACAGGGACGTCATCAAGGACTTTGTTGACTGGTGTGAGTGTAACCACTTGCACTTGAACACCAGTAAGACAAAGGAGATGGTGATTGACTTCCGGAGAAGGAGAACACTGCACCACATACCAGTGACCATCCAGGGCTTGGACATTGAGTTGGTGGATAGGTTCAAGTACCTAGGTGTCCACCTAAACAATAGACTGGACTGGCTGGATAACACTGATGCTTTGTACAAGAAGGGTCCTTTGGAGTGTGCAGGACATTATTAAGGACATTTTATGATACTGTGGTGGCCTACGCTGTAGTCTGCTGGGTGGGAGGCAGTACAGAGCGGGACAGGAAGAGACTGAACAAACTGGTTTGGAGAGCCAGCTCTGTCCTGGGCTGCCCACTGGACTCTGTGGAGGTGGTGGGTGAGAGGAGGATGTTAGCCAAGCTGACATCTATTATGAACAACACCTCTCACCCCCTGTATGGGTCTGTGGAGACCCTGTGTAACTCTTTCAGCAGCAGACTGCTACACCCCCAGTGTAGGAAGGAGCGCTACCGTAGGTCATTCATACCAGTGGCTGTCAGACTTTACAACACCGCATTACAGTGATGTTCAGATGTGCAATATTTTATGAATTTTATATAATTTTATTTCTTTTATTATTCCTAAGTTGTATATATAGTTATAGCTTTAACTTTTCTTTCTTCCTTCCTTTTCTTCCTGCATTTTAACTGTCTGTGAGCTGCTGTGATAAGTGAATTTCCCCACTGTGGGATCAATAAAGTTTATCTTTATTTTATCTAATCTTAATTGGAGAGTCCACCAAAAAAAACTTGTGAAAATGGTGGGAATGCTTGTTTTCCCATTTTAAGATTATGAGGACTATTAAATACAAGATATACAAGCTATATACAGGAGCATGCAGATGCTCATGATTGGTTTGTGTTGCTATGATTGACATGGCTATTGAATGCCATTCCTCTCACCCTGAAAGCACAGGCAAACTTATCGCTGATATTTGTACTCACGATCTCTCGATCATAGTGCAAAAGTTTTTCTGTTGTGTTAATTGATCGTATGGTGGAAATTTGTTACACTTATTATTGTTTTAACACACACAAAAACACACACAAACACACAGCAGGCTCCATTCTCTAGGCTTCGACCATACCAATGTTTGCTAAATAAGGGCAAGGGTCAAAGTCCTAGTCAAAGGTGGCAGACAGTGTGGCAAAACATCCACCCAGAACTTTTCCAGTTTCTTACATGACCAAAATATATGGAGGAGACCAGCTGGATCTGACTTACAGTGTGATCAGGTGGGACTAATTTTTGGATAGATCTTAGCTAATCTAGCATTACATAAGTAGGCTCTGTGCACTAGCTTTAATTGCATGAGATTTAGTCAGGGGCAGTAAAAGAAGGAATGAATTCTTTTCAAGGCCAGCGCCCACCATTCCCCAACTCCACCTCCCATCCAGCCTTGGTTCGAGAAACAGTGCTGTTTGAAAGGGCATGATATTAAAAAACAGTGAAATGACCCCTTTTAAACTAGGGAATACTGTAAAAAACTTTTCCCAAGGTGGATCCTCAGGCTGGTCAGGGAACATGGGGAAGAGAGATTGTGCACAATGATAAACCTGAAAATAACAGAACTGGTGGGCATGGGGCAGGTCAATCTTATCACATAGTGCTGTAAAGCTATAGAAGGTGTTGCCATCATAGCTGTCTTTGAAGTTGATAATCCCATATCTTCCCCATGTAGCAAAGGTAGAGAACCAAGAACTTAACTTCAGCTGATAGTAGAAAAATGGGAGGAAAGTCTAGTAAAGCAAGCAACAAGTCCCTTAGAGGTGCTCACTTGAAAGTCTCTGTGTTCTAGCTCACGTGAACTTAATAAAATTAAATAGTAAACAGTAGATCTATGCCTCATTGTGGTGTAGGATCCAGCCCTCACAACCTCAATAAAGTAACTCTCTGAACTTTAATGTCATGCCTAGAAAATCCTGCTTTTGATCATGGAGATATGAGTAAATATAGTAAAGACTCAGCTGGTGCAGCCTATGCAGCATTAAAGTTGTGGGCTTCCTCTGAGGAAATGCATTGTATATTGTTGGAATGAGGTTGCAGCCTAGCCAAGCACATATATTTTCAAGGGCATGTGCAGGCTACTGCAGCCGTGTCTCTCTATGCTGACTCCTCCACCTTCTGTACCTCTTGCACATGATGAAACAGAATTTCTGGCAATAGCCATCACTGTTGTAACAGCTGAGCAGCCACAACAGCAAAAACAAAAATTAGGCCAATGGCAACAGCAGCAGGTGTTGAACAGGAACATAGAGCAGGAACAGTGGTCTCCTCCACCTCCTCCTCAACTACTGTCTCAACTGATGTAAACCCCCACCTGCACACAGATAGAAAAGGTGCAATATATATATATATATATATATATATATATATATATATATATATATATATATATAGCCAATCATATTCAAACTCAGACTGAATAGAACAAACTCTCCAACACATGGTACATCTTATGTTTTGGAAATTCTTTTGTACCCCTCTACTGTTTGATAGCTTTGGACAATGAGATCCATACATGCTTTGTAAGCTCTTTGCAAACAATGGCTTCAGCAGAAACCAATAAGTCAAGTAAATCCTGTAGAAACAGCACATCTTTATTTAGGGTTAATCAAAGTCACTTCATTGATGACAGGTATATGATAATTACTTTTAAACATGAGTTTGAATGTGTTTGGTTAATTCTGAGCACAGTCACATGCACTTGTGTGCTCACTTGTGGAACCAGGTTATTATAAGTCTTTTCTTTTTCTTTTTTTCCAAACAAGAATGTTTTACCTATTGTTTCTATTTGTTTTTCACTTGAATTTTGTTGGTTGCTATATGACATTAACATAACAAAAAGTAGGAAGTTGTACCGTTATATTTAACTTTTCTCCTGTATCAAATTTAGACAGGGAGTGATGTAAGAAATTGTATTTTATGTTTCTTTTTCTTTGAACAGGTCAGTTATCTCATTTGTATAATTTGAAATTTTGTTCATTATTTTGACCTGGTCATCTTTTGAAATTTATACCACTCCGTAATAATAATAATAATAATAATAATAATAACAACAATAATAATAATGTCATTATGCGATCTTCATGTAGTAAGAAACAATGTTCTGCTCCTGTTAAAGAAATGGAAAAAAACTTATGGGAACATAGTGTGACCACGGGCCGGCAGACCATGCACGGAAATCATTCATCGCTCCTCACACGACTGCTGGCAGGGTGCTGAAAGGACAATGCCGGTTTAGCACCCCCAATGTTCTGGACAGCCGGAGTGCATGTGGCTGCGAGGCAGAGTGAGTTAATGAAGCACGTCTGGAAGCTAATGAGGACCGTGGCACAAATCTACCCTCCCGGAGAAGACAGAGGGCTATAAAGGGAGCCAGCAGCCACTCTTCAAGAGAGATAGGTGAGGTGTACAATGGTGCTACTTGTTTTCTATCTGTGTTTGCCAGACAGAGATATCAGTGAGGAAGATAAGCCTCCCTCTCTCCTGCCTGAGTGCGTCCTCTGTGCACCGGCCGTCTCGCCATCGCGCTGCTGCCGCCTGTTTGCCTCACTGCTCACCAGGAAAACACTTGCCACCGGCCACACACAACTTCACTCCCACTTTTTATTGCACCATCTTTGTAAAGAAGGAGCACGTTCCTCACACGACTGCCTCTACTTGCTTGTATTCAGCCCGCTCTGTGGTCTCGCTCGTCACAATAGATCATGATCAAATTAAACTGTGGTATAAACTAACTAATGGGAAATTTCCAATAAATGGTACCTTAAGTGTAAGAAGGATTCTTCTGTTGAATGAAAGAAAAGAATTTCTTCTTTTCTTTTTGGAAGAAAAGAATATTGGAGTGGAGTTAAGGGGGAGAGTTTCATGGATGGGGAAAAAGAAGCTAAGACAGGACATTAGTGAGGATAAGAAGAGAAAACAAGATGGGAGGACAGGTATTTACTATAAAGCAAAAACAAATAATGTCTTCGATGCTGCGCTGAGTTTGTCTTTGTATCCACCGATAGCCGAGTCTCCTCCCTATCCTCTATAGACTATGAAGAGCTTTCAAAAGCTGCGCAAACACTGCTGAACAACAACCATGACACAGAGAAGGAAGATGTTGAATCTACTGAGAAAATACTGACCAAGACAGGAACCACCTGATTAGGGCAGCCAGATCAACAAGACCCACTTCAAATGCCCATGATTCAATTTCCTCGTACAAGAGCTGGACAAGACCCCAGGAATGGTGTGGTCTTTCCACAGGTCATGTGCATTCATAGACCTCTTGAACTGTTTGAACTAGGCTCAATAGTCAAAGACATCACAAAATCCAAGATCATTGAACAGTGCATAAGGGACTTGGAAACTCTCAACTATATGGTCAAACTGACTAACCAGGAATGGACTAAAGTCATGACAAGGGTCTTTGGTCTCAAATGGGAGCAGATTCATAATGATCCTCAACATCCGTGGTATCCCACAGCTAACAGGGACCCAAATAATTGTCCAACCAACTGGAATCATCTGATGGAGAGGATCGAAGCTGCTTTCCCAGTAATCAAAGACTGGGACAAATTCAACAACTGCATACAGAAGGCTGTAGAAACCATGGAGGAATTCACTGAGCGAGTTGCTGAGGCTGTGAAAAACCACACTGGTCTGGTGAATGACGATGACAAGAAACAATAAATCAGACAAGTCCTGGCTCAAGGTTTGGACAAAAAGATTGGAGATATGGCAGAGTTCTTGCATTGGCTGGGAAAACAAAGACTATACTGAACTGATAAACCATTCTATACATGCTAAAGGCTCCTGAGAGACAAATAAAGCAAGACACAGAACTCTCTCCAAATGGCACAACTTCAGTTTTATCAAACTGGACTACAGTCTGGAAGGGGAACTGGGAGCTATTGTGAAGGATTTGGATGAGGATCTAGATAAGATGTGTATGTGGAATCTGATGCATCAGCAGAAGAAGGTGAAACTTTTGCTTAACTAGAGAAAATGTTAATCAACTTATGGTCTAAAGACACAACTGATAATGAAGAATGCTCAACCACAAGTAGTAGTTCCTAAATCTAACCACAGAACTTACAGACCAAAATATCTGCTCTCAGCTGAGAGTGAGCATTGGCTTAGTAAAAATATTGACTCACTTTTAGTGAAGGGAGCCATTTCTTTTTGCTTACATTCTCCCGTTTCCAGCCTTTTACTTGCTGTAAAAATGAAAATGGTAAATACAGGATGGTCCAAAACTTGGAACGAGGCTGTATTTGTTCCTGTTCTTGTTGTTCCCAATCCATACAGTTTTGTCTGAGATACCACATACATCCATACATTGACCTGACCAATGCATTTTTCTCTAACCCAGTTCAACCAGACAGCAGGTATTGGTTTTCCTTTTGTTTTAAGGGTATGCTCTACCAGTGGAGGGTAATGCCATAGGGCTTTACTGATTCTCATAATTTTTGTCACTGCTCAATTGCTGTGAAAATTAGAATAATTTATTATAACTGCAGATAGCACCCTAGTTGTTTAGGATGAACTATTATTAGCAAGTCCCAGTAAGGAAACCTGTTGTCATGATTCTGAGGCTTTGCTAATGTTTCCCCTAATGTATCCACACACAACAGTAATTTAACAAGCTGATTATGCTGAAATCTCTCAACCATTATCAGACTTAGCTCATAAATACCCTATTCAAATGAATGGGTGCTTTTGAGTGACATACAGTTAGGTCCGGAAGTATTTGGACAATGACAGAGTTTTTGTGATTTTGCCTTTATACACCACCACAATGGATTTGAAATAAAACAATCAAGATGTGATCAAAGTGTAGACTTTCAGCTTTATTTTAAGCATTTACCATTTAGGAATTACAGCCATTTTCAATAAATTACTTCCATTTTCAGGGGCTCAGAGGTATTTGGACAAAGTGGCATATAACCATAATTTTAATACTTGGATGAAAATCTTCTGCAGTTAATGACTGCCTGAAGTCTGGAGCCCATGTTCTCAAAATTCAAATTCTGAGTTTCCTCCCTGGAGATGCTTTGCCAGGCCTTCACTGCAGCCACCTTCAGTTGCAGCTTGTTTGTGGTCTTTCTGCCTTCAGTCTTGTCTTCAGTATGATTGTAGATTTTGACAATGATACGCTTACCTTCTCCAGAGTATTCTTGATTTCTGTTGATGTGAAGGGGTTTTTCTTCAACAAGGAAAGGATACTACAATCATCCACTTTATTTGTCTTCCGTGGTCTTCCAGGCCTTTTGGTTTTGCTGAGCTCGCCAGTGCATTCCTTCTTTTTAAGAATGTACCAAATTGTTGATGTGGCCACTCTTAAAGTTTTTTTTTTATCTCTCTGATAGGTCTCTCTTGTTTTTTCAGCCTAATGATGTCTTCCTTCACTTGCATTGAGATCTCCTTGGATTTCATTTTGGTAGCTCCAGTCGAACAGCTGCCAAATGCCAACTCAATACCTGATATAAACTCCAGACCTTTTATCTGCTTCATTTGTCTTGAAGTAACTAGGGAATGGACCATGCCTGGTCAGTTAACTGCTTGTCAGTCAATAGTCCAAATACCTTTGAGCCCCTGAAAATGGAAGTGCTTTGCTTAAAATGGCTGTAATTCCTAAATGGTAAATGCCATATTTTTGTGGAACCTCTTAAAATAAAGCTGAAAGTCTACACTTCGATCACATATTGATTGTTTTATTTCAAATCCACTGTGGTGGTGTATAAAGGCAAAATCACAAAAACTCTGTCATGGTGTTTTGATACAATCCCACAATGTCAAATGCTAGATTGTTAACAATTCAAAACATCTTGTGCTTATTACAAAATGTGACCATACACAGGTGCACCACTCTAAACCCAGCTACATTGCTTCCCACCATCGAGGCTTGGAGTATCAAATGACTGACAGTGGCAGATATTGTCTCTAAACCAAGACCTGATTTGACTGATGTTCCTAATCTCAATGCTGATTGCATTTATTTTGTTGATGTTCTAGTGTGAGGTTGTCTGATGGAAGTCACAAATTGCCCACATCACTTTTTGACATTGAAAGTTACAAACTGCCTACATCACTTTCAGCTCAAGCTGTTGAGTTGTCTGCGCACACTAGAGCATGTATTCAACCTGAATGCAGGAACTTACAGACAGTAATTATGCTTTTAGGACATTGCATGACACTGATGTTTATATAACACAGGGGGTTTCAGCCCTTCATCAGGCAAACCCATTGTACACAAGGTCCTGGTAATAAATTTGTTAGAGGCTGTTCAGCTTCCCAAATCCAAAAATTCTGTTTGTAAATGCAAGGCTCCACATGTGACACTGACCCCATTTCACAAGGGAATGCATTGGCTGATTTGACAGCTAAACAGACTGCACAGTCTTCTGATGTTGCTACAACCAGATCTCTCTCTTGCAGTAAGTCCCTACTGAACAGGACCAAAACTGTAGAAAGTAAATTGCAGAATGGGCCCAATCACAAGCACATGACTGGATAATTAGAACAGACCAGCTATTCCAAAAACAGCTTTTCCATATTTGGTAAAAATCACTCACAGTGTGGACCATGTATCTAAGGCATGGTACAAATGGTAAATAGATGTTGGTATGCATTGGATTTTCAAATTTTGCAACAAATGAATCACATGTCTACAGATGAACATTGACAGTCAACCTTATCCAGTGTGACTGAGGGTTAAGGGCCCTGCTCAAGGGCCCAGCAGTGGCAGCTTGGTGGTGCTGGGATTTGAATGTACAACCTTCTGATTAGAAGGCCAATGTCTTAACCATTGAGCTACCACTGCCCTAGTTTATAAAAGATAGTAAGAAGATTGAGTTTAACTAAGAAAAGGGCATCACACACATACCTGTCAAATATGACTGTATACAATAGTAAATGCCTGCACTTTACCTAGTAGATAAAGATCTTAAACTACCCCATCAGTGTGACCTACTACTACTGATAGGCTTTTCTTAGATGAAGTGGGCCATAGAACTATACTTTGGTGGAGGCTCACCACTCCCTTTAGTGCGCTCAGCTCACTGCTCACCAGGCCTGTGAATAGCCTAGTGATTAGGGTGTTGGAGTGGGGTACATGACTTACTACCAGTGGCATCAGTCTGATGTGTCTAAGCTCTGCATGCTCCTTTTTTGCCCAGAGCTGCTTTTATTTCCTATCCTATATCCATTTGGATAGCAGGCTTAGCTTGGTACTTTTTCCAACTCTGTACTGAGCTCTCCCCATAACAGTATGTCCGCACCAGACCGCGAGCCTGTGAATCTGGAGTGGATAGGGGAGATTGTGGCTAGGAAAACACGAGGCCCCAGGCCACCTCTTCTATAGGTACTGCCCAGGCAGAAAGCCCCCAACATGGGCCCCCGGTGCCAGTTCCCCCTGCAGTCATGGAAATGCCTGCCGACCCCACAGCCTTATGCCAGGCAGCCCCAAGGGTGCAACCCGTTCATTCTACAATGCTGTCTTGTTTTTGAGATGCAGCCCTCTCAGTTTCCCTCAGAGAAGGCTAGGATAGCCTACATGATGGCCCTGCTGACTGGTAGAGCTCTGGCCTTGGCCACAGCAGTTTGGCAGCACCGCCTAGCAGACCACCCCACAGTCTTAGGACCTTCATCATGGCACATAACCCCTAGCAGACCACCCCTAGCGCCTTTATCATGGCACTATGGAGCACCTTTGATCACCCGCCCAGTGGAGGGGGCCTGTTTTCGTCCCTCCTCTGGATAGGGCAGCTGGGCAGAGCTAGCCTCCAGGCATTTATTGATTCTGGGGCTGTGGGCAATTTCATAGATGAGGACTTAGCCTGCAGCCTGGGGGCTTGGAGACACTTGGAGTCCTCTCACACCCCATGCCATTTCTGCCCTGGATTGGTGACCATTAACCTCTGGCCCCATAACCTCCCAGACAGTACCAATCACCCTATGTATAGGGCGTCACACAGAACACCTGCCTCTATATGTCATTAGGGGTTCCTGAGCTACACCTCGTGTTGGACTTCCACTGGTTGCGGAAGCATAACCCCCGGATTGACTTGTCTACCTGGTCGGTCTCTGTGTGGGGGTCCCAATGCCCACAGAGTTGCCTCAGGAGCATGGGCAATTCCCCCTTTGCCACTGCAGAGACAGAGGTGCTGGAGGATTATTGGGACCTCCAAAAGGTCTTTTCTAAGTGCAAGGCCCAAACATTACCACCTCACACGCCGTTTGATTGCACCATCAACCTGCTCTCTGGTGCAGCTCCCCTTAGGGGCAGGTTATTCTCTCTCTCCCCCCCCCCAGAGCATAAGGCCATGGATGAATATATCCAAGAGGCCTTATCTCTGGGGTTTATCCGCCCATCCGCCTCACCGGAGGGTGCACTAAATCTTTTAAATTAGCAGTTATCAAGCCCTTGATTAAAAAAACCTGACCTTGACCCCTGTCAGCTGTCTAACTATAGACCAATATCAAACCCTCCCCCCCTTTATCTCCAAGGTCCTAGAAAAGGTTGTAGCACAGCAGCTATGCTCATACTGGATTTAGGCCTCATCAGGATTTAGGCCTCATCATAGCACAGAGACAGTGCTGGTTAAAGTGGTAAATGACTTACTACTGGCCTCTGATCAGGGTTGTGTCTCCTTGCTTGTGCTGCTTGACCTTAGTGCAGCTTTTGATACTATTGATCATGCTATTCTCCTTGATAGACTAGAAAATGTAGTAGGCATTAAGGGGACGGCCCTCTCCTGGCTCAGGTCCTATTTGACGGATCGTTATCAGTTTGTAA
>CM040996.1:9471776-9488873 GCA_022985145.1 Pangasius djambal
GAGTATTTTTCTATGTTATGTTCATGTTTATGTTCATAAACTTTTTATTTAATAAAATATGTTTTCATAGTTTGTGTTGTCCCTTATTATCAATGCAAAATGGTCACTAACTAAAGAGGATTTATGCTGATATTGCCCAAAAACCCTATTTTGTTCAGGCGTTTCCAAACTTTTGGAGGGCAGTGTATATATATAAAATCTTTTTCGTAACTGAGATTTTGCCACTTTATCAAATTATGCATTTTAATATAAACAATCATATCTGAAGTCATTTTTCATCATAACCATGTGAAAATCATCATGTAAGCGCAAGCCATACATGAGTTTTTAAGTTTATTTGAAAACTACTTTTCTTCAAGTCCTAGTGCCTTGAAACTCATTCAATAGGGTTTTCTATACCTAAAGAACACACTCAGGCAAGCACAGTGAAATTCATTGTGAAGACAGTGTTTTACAGTTTATTTGATGAATACCAACTTTCTAAACATGATTTTTTTTTTCATTTTTTGACTTTTAATCACTTTATTGTAAAATTATGCATTTAAAAAACAAATATTTGAAGTAGAAACATCATGTAACAGCAAGCCTTGTACCTGCATTCATGCGTTCAAACTTCTTTTCCTGAAGTTCTAGTGCCTTGAAACTCTCTAAATAGTGTTTTCAACACCGAAAGCACACATGTTCAAGCAGTTAGGAATCATTTGAGAAGACATTGTGTTAGGGCATATGTGATGAATACTAAGTTTCTACAGGTGATTTTTCATATTTCTGACTTATTATCATTTTATTATCAAATTATCTATTTTAATATAAATAATATTGTTTGAAGTTTTTTTTTTCATCATAACCAATTGAAATGTAACAGCATACATGCATTTATACATTTTCTGGAAAACTCCTCCTCAATTCCTAGTGCCTTTAAACTCACTCATTAGCATGTTCTACACCTAAGGGACACCCTCGTGCAAGTACTTCCGAATTCATTTGAGAAGAGAGTGTGTTAAGGCCTGAACATGCCTAGGCGGTGCACTAGATGAATATGCCTAGGTAGTGCACTAGGTGGTTTCTAGTGTCTATTAGGTGATCGCTTCAAAATACAGGTGATCATTAGGGTCTTCATAAGTACATGATAGGGTGTTTATTAAGTAATTGCCAAGGTGTCAAATTTTGGTGATTATGGTTTCCAGATGGTTGCTAACATGTTTATTTGTGGGTGCTAGGATGAACAATGTGGTTACCAGGGTGTTATAGGCCCAACAAAACAGCCAGTAATATTAAGTTCAATGTTCATAACAACCACAGTACAGCCCATTAAAAAGGTCCATATCCCAGAACAATCTGTGTTTTGAAGATGTTTTTTCTATTGTTTTATTGCATTTTAATAGCCTGTTAAGATCCATATGAAAGGGCAAATCATCACAATAGAACAAAAAATTAACAATCAAAAACAAGAACCAGAATTCAGATCTGCACCTTGGTTTGCTTTTGTTCCCTGAACTAACACAGGACATGGGAGCTGGTTTAGGACTAAATGATAATTGTGTTTCGTATGGTGATGGAGTGAGCTTACCCTTTACTGTCTCCACTCAAAATTGGCAATTTTATAAATGAGGCTCAGTATACACTTCTCCCATTCCACAGACTGTATGAGAACACTCCATACCATCCCTTTCTGGCTATCCATCCAAAAGGACAATAAATATGCATGATGCATTATGGCGTGCAAGACGTTTAATGACATGCCTTGTGAGGAGCATACTTATAGCCACCAGTTCATTATTATGCTTTTGGTCAGTTAGCATGTATCATAATGATTAATGAGTATATTGATAACAGCAAGTATGTGATGTTTGATATGTGTGTGATTGTTCTTTAATTTTCCTAAGAGTTGGGATAAAGTAAATTTGAGTACGACTTTTATTAAATTCATGTTACAAAATGACCAAAGTTCTAACTTTACTTCGTAGAAAGTTCAAAAAGCATGTAACTCAGAGACCAGTATGCTAATTAATGTCAGAGGAGGAGAATATGGCCTACACCATGCCCTAAGTCAATGTTTGATTGGAGGAAAAATTTTAGCATTGGACTAGTCAGAAAGGGTTAAAAACCCTAGGAAACCAGGAGTTGAGTCATCCATTATGGAGTTATCTGTTAAGAGCCACGAATAGTCACTCAGTACTTCTCGTCAACCAAGAGCTTCAGAAGTTCTTGCCCCTCAACACCACAAGGAAATCATGCTTGCTCTGAGACTCTGCATCAAGACTGGTTCCTGCAAAGCCTCTGACTCTAGCCTTTGCACCGCCGTGAGGCAACTCTTCACTCATCAAGCGATCTTCTGCAACCTGCCTATGAGACTCCGCCGGGTACTCCATCAATCCATTCACCATCCTGTTTGGTCTCCCGAGACGCCACTCAAAAGCTGACCGGCCTGCTGGCGAATCCACATCACTGGGAAACCCCTACAGACAACAACGCAACACAAAGACAAGTACAGTACCTCTAGATTCCCGCTGAACTGGTGCATTTAATACAATGTTTAAAGCCCTTCTAAAGAACAAGAAGTTTAAATTGATAAGTTGATGGTTCATTCAGGTCATAGTCTGAGAAACAGCATAAAGTGCTAGAAGCTTGAGATTTCACACATTCTCTGTTCAAAACCCTTTGTTGATATTTTGTGTGTGTGTGTGTGTGAGATTAGTTTCTGTGTATTAGAATTGTTTAATAAAGTCTTGTCTGATTTTAAAGGCAAGTGTCTTGTGTCTCTGTGCTTATAATTTACTGCCTTAAACTCCCAATCTTGTTACTGTGCTCTTAATATAATGTTTTCACTGTAGCATAATATTGCCAGTGGCCACAGAGCTAATATCCCATGCAGAATTAATAAATACACTAATTTCAACTTATTGTTGGTAGTTGATTAGTCATTGCAAAAATTAAGCTCTCTCAGCTGATCTGCTAGTTTCCCCCTACATATGTTTTGGAGGAATATGCGGGCAGTTCAATCTAAACTGTGAACCCCACAAACCACACAAGAGGGTGTTGAGAGCTCAAACTCTGCAACACAGTCAAGGCATGGAAATGAGGACTATATTTAACTCTTACAAGGCTCCTGTTGGGTGAATTGGCTTATTTTTAAACTCCAATTTGAAAATATGGTGAAGCTGCAGACTTTCAGCTACAAGGTAAGCTGCTTTGAATGAACAGAGGCACTTGCTCCACTGATCTGAAATTTGGTTATGTTTATCTGCAGAATGTGACTTTTCAGAGACACTTTGAATGAAGTTGAAGCGACAAAGGGGTGAAGAACAGGGCGGAGGAGGAGCTTGTTTGGACTGACACAGAAATTTAGAACGCTCAAATGAGGAAATAACAACAGGGTGGCTGTAAATTGTATGGTGGAAAGAAAACCCACAGTGATGACTCTCACATTGCAAGGGGTCATTTTACTGCAACAAAATGCATGTAGTATTGCTTAATGTAGCTTTAAGGAATAAATGTTTTAGAGCTTAAAAAGTGAACTGTGCAAACTTTCACAATAGCATTGTTGCTGTATAATCCTTAATGAGAGTCGAAAAAATGTATGACTCCTGACTTAAAATTATGACTTCAAATCAAAGGAAAGTTTATGAAAATAAACAAATTATTAAATATCCTGTTTTGTGGCTCACTCATCACTCAAACTGAAAAAAAGGTAAATGAAATAAATCAGAATCATGTGTGAAAATGAAGAAAAAAGGGGAAAAAAACAAAAAATAAAATACTGTTTAAACCCCAAAAATAAATTACATTCAGCTCATGGCCTCCCCTAGGATGTAAATTATCCAAATATAAAAACAAGATCAAGTTTAAATTTGAGATAAATGAAATAACTGAGTATGATTTCCATGGTCACTAAATAGCTTGCTTCAGATATATGGATCCATTGACATTAAGTGAGCCAGGAGCTGTTTTCTGCACACAGTGTATGGTGCACTCCTGACCCATTACCTGTGTAAACATAAAAATGTAAGTCAAGTAATTCAACTGACAGATGAAAATTATTTTTAGGCATAACCTACCATAGACCAAAATGCAGGCTGTCCATAGTAGCTTTGTGGTGTCAACATCAATTGCAATGGCAGTGTCATCAACATTTAGGAACATCTTGTCTTGCTGCTCCTTGAATTTAGCAAGAAACATCAGTATAGTCGCACAAGTTTCATCATCTCCTGCCAGGGTTTGGCTCAGAATAGTACCTACTCTGCTGGATGGCTCGGTTTGAACAAACTGAAAGTACTGCAGGATTCTTCTGAACTTGGTGGCTGTGAACTCTCAAAGTTATCATCAAGCCTCATTCCAGTTTCCTGGAAGAGGAAAGGCCCCTCCTTAAGGATCTCTTCTGTCTTCTTTAGTCCTGACAATATGTTACTCTTCTGTGAGGCAAACGTCTCCACCATCAATTTTTCTATTTTCTTTGCATCTTTTCTTTGATTTTGAATATGTTCATTAGGTCTTCTTGTTTTTGCTTTTGCAATTATTTTGTTTTACCAGCAGGAAGCTCTGGCTCAGGGTTAATGCAGCCATATGCATCTTTTTGCTCTTCTTTTGCATTGTTTCACAAGTGAGTCATACCTGGTGCCGATAACTTGGCCCTCAATCTAATCTTGGAAGGAGTTTGTGTAGCGAATTACCATTTTCCTTGCTATTTCACTGACGTGCCTCTTTCCTGGTTTCTTGCACACAGTGAGTATTTCAGCAACCACAACCCTAATAACCTCCCTTCTCTTTGCTGCAGATGGTCTCAGTATCCAATAACTTTCTTTAACTTGAGGATATCTTACTCCATGATATGTGAAATCTGTAATGCCAGCTTCTATCCCTCTGGCTAAAGGTGAGGAGTCACTGTCTGAGGCAGTGGGTGAGGCTTGGCTTGGCACAATGGTTGAGGCTCAAATTCTCTTGGCTATGACCAAAGCTGAGCTCCTTGTGGCAATGGCCTTCAGCATGGAGTGATCACTCGTGCCTGAATCATCAATGAATCTTCCCTTGACTCTTCAATTAGACTAGTAGCTATTGACGAGGATTCATACTCTACTTTCATCACTGAGGGTGAACCTAAATAGGACAAAGATGCTTTCATGTCAGTCAATATTGTTCACATATAATTTTCATTTAATCTTTTGGAAAGTGAGTCAATCGTAAATTTGTTGCAATCATACCTAAAAAAAAAGGCTCTACTGACTTTGAGAATATTTGCTTTATATAAAGACAGTCATGCTACACAACTAGATAGGACCACATAGAACCAGTAACAGACATGGATCTATGTATTTTGTAAGTATAACATCCTCTTGGCTGAACAAAGAACTGAGGAATGAAGTTAGGTCAAACACCCATCCATCCATGACTGCAAGAGGGAGCAAAAGATGAGTTATTGTTTAGTGGATATCAGATTGTGGATTGCACATTACACCACAATTACCATATGCTACCTTGGCTAAAATACTTCATTTTTCCTATTGAAATAACTAGTCAAAAATTTCTGTACTGAAATTCAACTAGTACTGAAAATAATTGCAAACCCCTATACAGATCAACAACACCGCTTAGGAGATATGACTATGTTCATTTAGACTTTACAGAGGTAATGGATAGAAATCCAGGCAGTGTTCTGCATTAATGCTGTGCATATTTTCAGCTGATTGTTTGATTTCATAGATCACATGATTTCAGAGTCCATACTCTGACAAATACAATGAAGTGTGTGGCATCATCAGAAAGCACACCTCGTTGTCTTCTTTAATCAAAACAAGGTCAGTCTGACCAAACTTGATTGACTCAGCAGACTCTCATTTTAACCAGAGAAAAGACCCCTTTTATAAAGGGTGCCCTTAAACCTCAGTGGGCACAGAATCGGGTTCTGAAAACGTGTGCTTCAACTGCATTGCGCACTGCACCACTCTACAGATGAGCATTATATGGAGTTGAGTTTTTTGACCTCAGCACTTGTGCAAAAAAGGAGTTTGACCTGAGGGTTGTTTGGAGGAGTTGGTGCTGGTTTGCGAGAAACTGGCATATACTCTTAAAGTTTTGTATCCTCGTCAAACACCTCTTAAAGTAGGAGTGTTTACTGTCAAATCTCATTGTCCACAGCCATATTAGGGGCCCAGTTTGGGATCAATGATTCATAATGGAGAAGATAGTGGTGCTTGGATTTTAGATGAAGTTTCAAAGATCACTAGTTACCACACTGGGTCATGAGGATCAACTATGTCACCAATAACGACAGGGAGGAGTCTAAGGAGACAACAGTTTTCGGCTGCTTGTGTGACCTATTGTGTTGGCCTTTTCGCTCACCTGATAGGCTGATGAGATAGAATCTTAGTCCTTGTAGGCAAATTGTGTGATTCGTCGGTTCAGCTGAGAGTATGTGAACCAGTGCTTGACCCTTATAAAGTAGTGCAGGTAAATGGCTAAATCATAAGCTACAACTCCCTCAAACAAGTCATGCCCTGTGCATGAACGAAGGCCTGGCTAACCTACAGATGTGGCCTTTAAGAATGCATGTTTTTTTCATGTGGGTTCACATGATTTCTCAAGTGTGATCACACGGGACCCTGCAGGCACGCTTCTTAGAATTTAAATTCATTTGTTGTGCTTCACACAATATCCGTCACATAGAACAACATACTGTAGCTCAACACATAGGCTCAATGATGTTTAATGTGCTCTGCTGCTTGTTGCAAAATGGTTCTTGGAGAGGTTCACACATCCACTGGCCAAGCATAAGCAGATTGTGGGCTTCAGTACTAGAAACAGCACTGTTTGGTTGGAAAAAGAGCATATGCTGTATACAGTATATGTCCTGGTGGAACTATTGTATCTTCTAGCAAGCCATGTTTGTTTAAATGAAACATGACTTCCCCCTACTGGTCTCGTATTTCCTGTGGCCACAGCATGTGCATGATCCTGCATGATACCGCATGAAATCGCAGGATCCCTTTTCCTTTGACGTGCATTCTCAATGGCCACATCTGTAGATGGATATATTTCAGAGAGTTAAAGACTGAGTCACAATATATGCCTTTGACATCACCCACATCACTTTCCTGCAATAACTGCACTGTTTCTTTGTAGGTATCAACTGTTTGGAAAGCACAGACTCACATTCTCAAGTTGGTCTCTTTGTACCTCACAATACCTGCAGAAGTACTTGGAAGTGCTGAAATTGTGTGTAGCCACCAATGCAGTGTGACCCCAAACTGTGACCTACAATAGATATTATTGTTGCTCAAACCACATGACGAGAAGAGGGTCACAAGTCTGTGTTCTTCAAGCTGTCTCAGGTCTGACAACATTCTAGCAAACACTGTGTCCTGACCAAAGGATTTAAAGTCTGTGTCTTTGCACAACAGAACTAACTGCATATTGTTAATACTGGAATTACTGTAATAATACTAACACTGGAATGGAATGGCTCAAAGTCAGCAAGTGTGACGTGTAGGAAATTAGCTGTTTAGGTTAAGCTTCCTGCATTCTCCACCAAAATATGTAGGAGATTAGCAGATCAGCTCAGAAGGGGAAATTTTGCAAACTCAGTATTTTAATAGCTGATCGACTATTCATCCAGCAATAAGTTGAAGTTAGTGTATTTATTAATTGTGCATGAGATATTTACCTCCATGGCCACCGGCAATAATATCCTATATATAGTGAAAAACTATATTAAGAGCACAGTAACAAGATCGGCAGTTTAAGGCAGTAAAAATGCCTATAACACATAAACACACACACACACAAAACACATATGGGCGAAAATGGCTTTGAACAAAGAATGAATGAAGTCCCAAGTTTCTAGCAGTTTCTCAGACCATGACCTGAACGAACCATCAACTTATTAATTTAACTTTTGCTTCGTTTAGAAGGGCTTTAAACTTTATATAAAATGTACCGGATCAGTGAGAATCTGGAGGTACTATACTTGTGTTTGTGTTGCCAGGGATTCCTTCATTGTGGGATCGTTTGGAGGGGTTTTCCGGTGATGTTGATTGGTCAGCGGTCTGGTTGGCCTTAAGTAGTGTGGTGATGATGTCACCTGCTTGCAGAAACAGCTCATTGGATTTAAAGACTAAGCCATCACAACTATCACTTACGATGCCATCAGAAACTAGACAATTTTGAGACTTAATACACTCTTGCCACACAACAAGATCTTTTAGAAAAGCTCTTAAAATGTCAGACAGGGGTAGGTATTGTGCATAACTATCTCTTGTATGTTAATTGGCACCCAGGTAGACAGGGGCTTTTAAGGCAGTTACTTAGTGAATTTTTGTTTGCAGTCTGAAAAGCAACATGGATAGTAACTATTTGTCTCATGGCTATGCAGAATCTGATGCTCAACATAGCATTTAATACTTTTCAAGGACATTCCACGTGAGCGGCATTTGAACTTTTGACAACTGTTGTAACATCTCTCAACTACTCTACCCATCACAAAAGGAAAATACAAACTAGAACAAGCCTAAGAACTCTGTAAGTAATAATATAACTCTACAAGTAATAACTGCACTCTGAATTTTGAACTCTGTAAGTAAAGGTTCTACAGACCCATGGTGCACACACTCTCAAACAGCCTCTAGCTAAGGTTGCATGTGTGATATGTGACAGACCAAAAGCTGTGGTCAACCAACTCTCTTGGTCATTGAAGGCAAGACGTGTTCTGAAGAGTGGCCCCCTGTGTAAACAGTATCGTCATCTTTATAGCCAGTGGGAAAAAATACAGCACATGCAACTGTAGTCATCTGTACGAACTTGAAATGCAGCAAACAAAATTGGGCTTTGCTTAGTCCATCTGATTTAGTCCAAAGTTATCCCAAGACAGTCGTCTGTTTCAGACCACATATACCTATACAGTCATGAAAATAAGATCACATTGCAGCAAGTGGGGAATTATATCTTGGTGAAGAAGTGTGTTGTGTACATTACAGTACATCCATTACAGTACATCTAGTCTTTCTGGACATTTTTCAACATAAACACTGCTGTTCAACAACTTATTTATATTTATATAAATATAAATAGGTTTAAAATATGCCATACAAATAACTTGACATTACTGCACTTTAATATAAAATTTATCTATAAGAATGTATTTTCCTGCTGCTTCATGACACACAACCACAGGATATGAATTTCGGGTGATAGCAGTACAGAATGCTAGAGTGTAGAGTGTCTGAGAATTCAAAAGTCAAAATAGTCTCAGGTGGGTGTGGAGGATGAGAAGAGGGTAGTGAAAAACGTTGGGCAGAAGTACCGTATGTTAGATAGAAACTGAGAGCGACAGAGACACACTGGGTAATTTATTTGGAATTAATTTTATTAATCCCAAAGTTAATTAATTTCAGCCTGTTTAGTATGAAATTCCCTCTTTTTGTTTCCACGGACTGAAGTACCTCGCAGATCTATGGCAGAGTTGCATGTAAGTCTGTTGACGTTATCTGGCTTTTACTACTCATGATGTTCTCTGAGAAAATTTTGTAGTGTTTTTTATTGTACATACATTAACATACCCCTAGATGGTCTGGCAGATATATCTATATATGTTTCATTGGTACTTTTGGTCGATTGTCTTATTTTGAAAGTAATTATGAATATAATATCATCATATAATAAGATAATCAATATAATATATAATCATGAATTCTTGGTTGAAATTAGGTTGAATTCAAGTCATGAAAACAGCCTGAAAAAGACATCTTTTCAACTTTCCCTTTGCACCAAATCTCAATTTGTTGAGACGTGTGGCAAAGTTGTTTTTTCAATGAGTTTTTGCTAGGTGGGATGATCAAAATGTGCTATTGCCTAAGTGAGCTAAAGTTAGATTAAGTTAAGTTAGTTAAAGTTAGATTTATGAAGCCACCATCAAACATCTCTTGTCTTATATGCAATGTAGTTAGACCCATTTCTTACCTTCTTCTCCATTTGAGGAAGTCCAAAGAATGTGAAAACAGAGTAAAAAGTCTAATGTGCTTAATTTGTAAATTGCGAGGTCCCGGAACAAATTGTGATGACTGATCCGGCAACTGAGTAGGGGGAGGGAGAGGTAGCGGAACATTTGAGCAATCACTTTGGCAGACCAACTCAAGTGTCTAATAGCTTGGATCAGTGTTGTTTTTATTACAGTGTTCACATGATGCCACAGGAAATTAATACAATTGTGCTATTTCCTAAAATTTCTCTAATTTGTGCTTTGCTTCTGATATCTTTTGCAGTCCTGTGTCCTTTTGAAATCCATGACCACACATATGTAATGGGGTTAAACTGAGACAGTGGAGATCCAATAAGGCAGAGAAATAGAAGCGATGAAATTGTGGTGTGGAGAGATGCTCGGTTGGCACTGCAAATTAAGTTCATTTGAGAAAAAAAAACCCTCACACTCTGCACTTGAAATCAGAACAGTGTCAGTGTCAACAGCAATCATAAGGTCTTTTAATCCTACTGGCATGAACTCACCACCTTTCTCTCGATATTCCCTCAAGACCTGAAAGACAGTTCGAGGGCTGTCGACGACAAACTGCTGACAAATAGACTCAACTTCGTTATCATTTGCTCCGGCATCCTGAGGCCAGTATTCAGGAAAAAGCAGTTTTGGCTCTTCATTGAGTTTGCTGTAACCCGTCCAGTCTCCTTCTCTCCCTCCATACAATAGCATTCTAATTCTCCAGACTCCCAATAAAAACTTTGTGGTACATACCTTTGTCTTCTCTTCATCCTGAATGCAGAGGAACACCTTGGAAGATGCTGTCATTTACTGCATTTTGACTGATTTAGCTATGATGACCTGGTCTCTCAGACATTGCCTCAAACACAGTTGCCTCGTGACAAATAGCTATATGTGCCATGATAATGGTACAGTCTTGATTTTGGAGCTCCATAGACAGCTCAGACAATTCTTGAAGCACATCATACATGAGACCGAAATTTTCGATGCGCTGAGCAGTGCCACACTATCATATTTGGGAAAAGTGATGGAAGTCTTGCTGCCACTCCAGACTTGCAGCCTAGCATGACTGATGTGCCATCTCATGAGAGCCCTTTTAGTGTTTTAGACAGAAAATCCTGGGTAAAATTAACACCCTCTAAGGCATGTAATAGTTGATTGACAATTCCATGGGCACTTAGGTCTTCTAGTTCAACAAGTTTTCAAAAATGTTTTCGGACGACTCCATGTCGGACAGCTGAATTCGGACGTAAATGAACAAAGCACTCTTTCTGCTTAAGCTAGTTTATCATCAAGCCTAAGACCAATCTTAGGAGCACAATCAACAACCTTTACAAACAATTTCTTTTTCATTTAAAGTGAAATATGGCACTGTATGTTTGCAAATGTCACATTAGAGTGCAGAATTCTTCCCATGTCGAAACCATTTAACTCCTGGCAATCGATTTGACTCTCGAAGCCATATGCTGGTCTGTGGGCACGTTGTTTCTTTGCAAGCTGCATGAAAAATTCTTGCAGTAGGTTTAACTTCATCAGACAGGTTATTTATAATCGTTTGTTGTTTGTTCTTCTGCTTTTTTAAGGATGCTAAGTGCTGCAGCGTGTCCCTTCGTCTGAGAGCATTCAAAATGTGGCAGAAGATGTTACAGAACATGTCACCCACTCTTTCGCCAGTTTCATTATTATACTTGATTTTTCATGAAACATATGTACAGGTCATCACAGCACAAGCGTTTTTCAGTGGCATGTGAGATGGAAGATCCCCCATAACAGGTGCTGGATCTAAATTCTGAGTTTCCGAATCTGGCTTGTTCCAGCACAAATTAAGCCCTGATGCTCCCTATGCAGAGGATGTGCATAGAGATCAGAGAATATTCATCCACATTCACAAACACAATCGTATGGCATACAACCAGCTTAAAGTGTTTGCTATTATATTATCTAATCAGAATGTGAATTTGTTATGTACATAGAAATCACATGGTCATATCAATGCCCTGAGGAAGAATGTGTGAGAGAAAAATACAGTGAGGCAAGTCACACTGAGGCATGCACTACACTGAGACATTTGAAACTATAAAAAGCAGTACATGGGGGGAAAAAAGGTTTGAAAGTACTGGAATGTACCTCAGCATGCACTGGGTGGAAAGCAGTGAAATAATCATCACAGAGCTAACACACATTCAAAACTATGGACAATTTAGTCTCCTCAATTCATCAAATGTGCATGTCTTTGTAGTATGGAAGTCAGAGTCCCTGGAAGAAACACAAGGAGTATATGCAAGCAATACCCAGAAAAGACCTGAAGTGAGAGAAGAGAAGAGTTGAAGTTGAACCCAGGTCCTTCTTGCTGTGAGGTGACCGTGCTAACCACTGAGCAAAGCCAGTGTTTGTATGGATTGGCCCTAAGCCAGAGTTATGTTCTACCATGAACCCTGGTTGGCCTTTTTGTCTGATGCCACTGCAAGCACTAATATGTGCCATTCAAGTTTCAATGCGCTACTAGCAAAGGAAAGTGGTTTTTCTAACAAACAATTGCATTAATGTGCGTGAAGTACTTTTCTCTGACAGTTTCACATGTTTATGATCATCCTGCTGTCACATGTGTGTGCTTCAGGCGCTGAAAACGCTATTTAGACAGTTTCAAAGCACTACGAGCTTGGGAAAGTGGTTTTCTAACAAACGCAAATATGAAAGTGCATGAAGTACTTTTCACGTTGTTTATGATGAAAAATGATACGAAATATGATTGTTTAAATTAAAAAACATTATTTGACGACAAATTCTCAAAAAGTGAAAAAATGGAAAAATAATTTTTAAAAAGTCATTATTCATGAAAAATGCACCAACAGAATGTTTTCTTAACAATTGTCTAAGTGCTAACACGTGTGCGATTCAAGCACTGAAAACACTATTTAGACAGTGTCAATGCGACAATGCCTTGGGAAATCGAAATAAAGTGCATTACTGGAAAAAAATGTTTAGGAACTCATTATTCATGAAATATGCACTAAAAGAATTTTTTCTTGCTTGTGTGCGCTTCAAAAATGCTGTTTAAACAGTTTCAGGAGGCTACGAGCTTGGGAAAGTGGCTTTTCTAACGAACGCAAATATTAATGTGCATGAAAGTGCTCTTCAAGTGTTCATGGTGAAAAATGATACGAAATCTGATAGTTTATTATTTAAAACCATCATTTGATGACAAAGACTCAAAAAGTCAAAAAATGGAAAGAAATAATATTTAGAAAGTCATTATTCATGAAATAAGCACCAACAGAATGTTTTCTTAACAATAGTCAACCTGCATTACATGTGTGCGTTTAAAGCGCTGAAAACGCTATTTAGACAGTTTCAAGGCACTACCAGCTTGGGAAAGGAGTTTTCTAACAAACGCAAATATGAACGTGCCTGAAGTACTTTTCACGTTGTTTATGATGAAAAATTATACAAAATATGATTATTCATGTTAAAAAGCATCATTTGATGACAAAGACACAAAAAGTGCAATAATGGAAAAAATAATGTTTAGAAAGTCTTTATTCTAGAAATATGCACTAACAATGTTTTCTTAAAAATCATCTAAGTGCTAACACGTATGCACTTCAAGCATTCAAAACGCTATTTATACAGGTTCAATGCGATACAACAGTGTTTTTTTTCTAACAAACGCAAATAAAAATGTTCCTTTCTCTGACATCTTCACATGTTTATGATGAAAAATTATAAGAAATATGCCTGTCAAAAATAAAAAGCATCATTTGAAGATAAAGTGCTAAAAAGTGAAAGTCGTGCAAAATAATTTTTAGAAAGTCATTATTCATAAAGTATATTCACAATGCATTAAAACATTGTTTTCTTAACAAGTGTCTAATGCTAATACAAGTTTGCTCTGCAAGCAATCAAAACGTTGTTTACACAGTTTCAAGGCGCTATGAGCTTGTGAGACACAGACGCCTGAAAGGGCACCATATGACCTTACATAGGCGTCAGTATCCTAGGCCTGAAAATGAACTATATGACCGTACATAGGCATTGGTATCCTGCTAAGTGAGGAGAGCAGGAACAAGCTGTTAAGTGAGTAATGCTCCCTTAAACAATAACATAAGCATATATGGGAATGTTGGGTCTTGTGAAAAACAGAATGTGGAAGTTTTTGTTATGAAAATGGATATAAGAGTACCCTTTAAAGAGTTGGGCAGGTTTCTCTGCAGAGAACTGCTCAGCTTGATTCTTGAAACAATAAAGTCTTTTGGCCTCAACACCCCTGCTCTCTGGCATGATCTTTGATCTTCATTAAGTGCTACGACAATTGGCACCCCAGATGAGCCTGTGTAGGAGCCAGGAAAGCTGAGCAGGCTTTTGGGAGAGATCCTTAATCCTGGCATTAAAAATGTAAGACAGTTTTTTGCCATTAGAATATTGGTTTTGAGTGGTTGGCTTGTGCTATGCTTCCCCTGGTTTGGGATTTCTGTGTGTGATTGCCTGTGTGTTTTCCTTTTGAGTGCTTTTTGTTTGTGTATTGCTCGCTGCAGCAAGCATGTGTAACTACAGTGTTTATGTATGTGTGTGTGTGAGTGTGAGCAACAGAGGTGAGAGTTGGGCTACACTCCTGGAATCCAGTGTCAAAAAAACACATCCTCTTATTTTTCTACATGATACCTAGTGTGTATACAAGTTTGAGTGTGCATGAAAAAAAAAAAAACTCTGTTTGGCTTGATATTAGACACGTACCTCTCCTGGACCGTCAAGTAAGTGTGACCTGAAGAGATGGACATGACTACATCATGTTGACCAGTGTGAGTGAATGACGAGCTCCATAGATAAGGAGTCAAGTTAAGAATGATGAGCTCCAAAGTTTCTTTGGAGACAGTATGACTGTGTGAGCCAATCAGCAAGCCAGGGAAAAGGAGTGTGTATTCCTGTGTGTACATCAGAGTGCTCCCATATGACAGACCAGTGAGCTGTTTCTGTGTGTTTTGTTACTGTTGGAAACAAAAAACACCAGTAAAAGTTTTATAGGTTTTTGGGATATTCATAGAACAAATAGATGCATATAATAGCATCCCAAATACATAGTTTTGTAGCTTATTTGGTCATTCGCAGTTGTGATTGAGACAGAGAACTGCAATCTCTACCGGGTGGCATGTGAGTTTTTTGCTGGGTGTAAAGGGTCTAACCTATTTATATCAGCCTCTGACTTTATGCTCCATGTATTGCACCTTATAGTAGACACTGTGTCTGCAAACATGAGAGGGGCCGTAGGCACTCCACAGATGGATGGAACTACTTTTGATCCAAGTCGACCAGCTCTGTGGCGGGTGCTAAGAAAGGAGTACCCAGCCCAAGTGGACCCTAAAGATCTAAAAGAAGAGCAGTTGGGGGAAACAGAGAATCCAACCACTTATGTGCACAGACAATTTAAAAGGTGGAGGAGATTGAAAGAGATCCGGAAGGTGATCCCACATTGTTCAGAAATGCTGTGACAGATACCATGCCTCCAGCTGTAAAAAGCAAGCTTGAAGAAATGGTCGGTCTGAACTCTAAAACACACAGGGAATTCTGTGACCATGTGGCTCATGCAGTAGAGCATTTCAGGAAAAATGAACAGAAACTCAGAGGGCAAGAGAGAGACATGCAATGAAAACTAGCTCAACTCCAGTGTGAAGAGTTATCAAGCAAAGCAAAGAAAAGAACCCTTTAATTTTTCCATTCTACTGATAAATCATATATTAGAATTCTCTGTGCCGCACCAATAACAGCACTCCCACAGATAGGGGTACTCAGCTGTGCATCACAATTACCAGGCACAGAAAAATTGAAGGCACAGAGTCTAGAACAGACGATTTAGTACATCAAATGGAGACACAGGTTCCAGGGGTACTGTGGTCACAACATGATACTGATGTTGGTCTTATTAAATCAGCAAGCTGGGGTAATTATAGAAACAGTAAGTCTTTACAGAAGTAACTTTTACTGAAGCCATGAACAAGCTAAAAAATCTCAGACAAGAAGTGACTGAGAACACGGGCAGAGATGCCAATGCATGGAACTGGTTTGAACTAAATGGGGAGCTTTGTTAACTAAATTGGAAATAATGGTCGTCGTAGTTGTAGTTGTTGGTAGGTTGTTGTTTTGATGTGCTCTACCTACTTTTAGAACTCTGGTGGCCAATGCGGCTGCTAAACAGATGGTGGTGGTGGCTGAAAGAACTAAAAAAAAGACCCATGGGACATTTGGATTGATGTTACATGAATGTAACTTTCCTTCATGGAATACAAGAAGATGCTAGGCAAAATGTTAGGGAATGACAGACTCAGTCACCATTCACTTATACTGCATCTCGGTAATTCACAATTAACATTTTTTCCCTTTGAATGGCAATTCACAGCAAAAAAAAATCTTTTACATGTAAGAAAGTTACAATAAGTGATTGTAAATTCCTGTTTTGATCAGATGACAAGGAGACCAACCTTTGGAAATTATCACATTATCAAAGTCTTACGTGCTGCAAAGGACCAGATTATTGCAGGACAGAACTGTAGTTCCCTCAGAAAAGGTGTGGGGTGATTTAAGCCGACAACTAAACACCAGAGTTTCATCAAAATACCTTTATACTTTTAAAAGACAATATATGGCAAATCCTTGAGCTATGCAAAAATGACACAAATATCCAAGATAAACAGCCAAAAGCACAATACATTATCATTCACCAGTGTCAAAGTCAGACACAAATCAGCAACGTCAATGTTATGGCATTCAGATTGAGATTAGCAGGGTTGGGAAGGTTACTTTAGAAATGTATTCTCGTACAGTTACTAGTTACCCCTTAAAATATGTATTCAGTAACGTAATCCAAGAACCATAATATTAAAGTAATGTAACTTGATTACTTTTGGATTACTTTAACACCAAATATCCTATAACAACATGAAAATAAATATCAATAAAATGACTTACTTTTGTCCATTATAAAAGAAATTGAGAAAAGCTAATTTGGGCAGTAGCTTATAGTCCTACAATGAAAGTGCACAAGTTTTGACCACATAGCACTGTTTATTAAGAAAGAAATCAGCTCCTTTTACATAGCACACATTATTTTAAACAAATCCAGTGGTCAC
>CM040996.1:9508323-9523304 GCA_022985145.1 Pangasius djambal
AAGTCCAACAGCTCGTTAAGGTGTGTAAGCACTCCCTTTTAACTGCTGACTAATTAGCATGTTTAAACGTGTCCCTGTATTTGTTTTAGAAATGGAAATTAAAAGATGATTCCATAATTTTTTCCTCAACATTGAGTGATTCCATAATTATTTCCTCTACTTGATTTGGAAAATGACATGCCATTAATAAAAAAAAAAAAGTCACTGAATTATTTTGATGTATGTTTCACAAAGCCAGAATGTTAAGCTATTGAACAAAACCTTTTTTGTGTCATATCTGTGATTCGTTTGTTTGCTATAAAGTAAAAAAGCTGGGTGAACATCCTCTAAGTGTGGCGATTCCATAATTTTTGCCAGGGGTTGTATTGGATTTAGGTCAGGTGAGCATGGGGGGCCATTCAATGGTATCAATTCCTTCATCCTCCAGAAACTGTCTGCATACTCTCGCCACATGAGGCCGGGCATTGTCGTGCACCAGGAAGAACCCAGGACCCACTGCACCAGCATAGGGTCTGACAATGGGTCCAAGGATTTCATCCCGATACTTAATAGCAGTCAGGGTGCCATTGTCTAGCCTGTAGAGGTCTGTGCATCCCTCCATGGATAGGAATCATCACATTGACCTCGGGCTGGAGTGCTGCTGTGGAGGCTGTCCTGTCGGCCTCTGGAGGGAGCTCTGCAGGGGAGGCCACCACGTTGGCCTCTGGCTGGAGCTTGGCTGTGGAGGCTGACCTCTGCAGGGAAGGCCACATCATCAGTTTAGGCTGGAGCTCAGCAGGGGAGGCTGCCTCATCGGCCTCTGAAGGGAGCTCAGCAGGGGAAGCTGCCATGTTGGCCTCTGGCTGGAGCTTTGCTGGAGACTTCTGCTTTGCTTCCTCTCCTCATAATAATAGGTGAAAGGCTGAGCTGGTTCGGCCATCAGGCTGGCCCTCCTAAAAAAATTTTCAAGGTCGGGGTTCAACTCGGGACACACGAACACCTTTTCTTAATAAACTGACAAACTTGGCTATGTTGCTAAGGCCTCTGGTTCCCATGGTGATCAGGAGCTCCACCCACTGGCAGGCTGGGACAAGAACTCCAGCCACTGCTCGTCGGGCTTGGGGTTAACAAGCTCTCAAAATATAATTGCCACTAAAGCAGGTAGCATTCTGGGTAAACTGAAAAGCCATCAAAGGGTTCTGGGGGATATGAAAGTCCATTTAGAAAAATGGATGGAGTCAAGTACTGGCATAGTCATCCTGGCATTACGCCCCTCTTGCTTTCCCTCTGCATCCATGGTGATGGCGAAGTATTCTATCATGTAATGCAAGTTGAGGCACATGCAAGTGCAATAAAAGTGTTTTATTAAAGAGAGGCAGGCAGACAAATCCAAAACCTGAATCAAAATCATGAACGGTAAAAAGGCAATGGTCAGGTGATTTATGAACAACAATGTTGGGGTAATCCTAAAGCCTAAACCAGGAAACTAAGCAAGAATGAGAACACAAAGGCTTAATATGCACAAGCAGCAAAACATTGAACAATACTTCATATAAAACAAAGACACACAGGGGTTTAAATATGCTAACTAATCAAAGGGCAAATGGAAACAGGTGAAACTAATCATGACACATTCAGGAGAATCATGATTAAAATGAAAACATTCAGCACAAGGTTACACCATTCAATGTTATAAACAAGTCAGTACCTCTTTCTAGGTGAAAGGAATCTAAAACTGGAGGGCCATTCTGTAACTGACAAAATAAGGGTGCTTGTTTTCATTGATAATTCTGATATTTCATTGATAAATCCCTACCTGTTGGACAAATAAAATCCAAAGAAGTACTGTGACTGAGTGAGGTTGGGGAAAAAACAATGGCCATGTGACACAGGATCATCAGGTTGAGCAAGGGAGAAGCAGTCCAGTGATAATACAGGGGAGGAGACAGGACATGACTCGAAACAAAAACACACATGGCAATATAAACAAAGACATGACAACACAGAAGCGTGTGCTGTAGGCTGTATGTGCGCGGAGCACTTCTGCACGCAGCACTTGGCACGAGGGGGAGATTCCTGACACTCCAAAACGATTTGTGCAATATCATACACTAGAATATTCACTAGAATATGGTATACCACGCACTTTATCTGTTACAGATTTTTAATTATTTATTTATTTTGAAAAAAAATTCAGTAGATTCTGAACAGTTGAATATCACTCCAAACTAAACCATGCAAGATTATGCACTTTGTCTAGAATATACTATACTTTTGACTAAATTAACTATTATGTAATTATGGCAGCGGAGGCGTGGTTGAGCATCAGCTGTGGATGGAGAGGAGGCGGCTCGAACTGACAGGTAAAGCGTGATTATTCTCATTTGTGTCTTTTTACTGATAGTCTATTAATTTGTGTCTCTTTGTGCTTTCAGTGACTCCTGTAAACTATGGGATGGAGAGAGAGCGTGATATAGCTGGCGGTGCTTGGAAGACACGCATGCACACACACACACCCAAACACATGCCGTGCAACGTGAACTTGAACCATATTTAAGCGAAAGCTGTAAGTCCAAGACAGACCCATTTCTGTTGTTATCCTGTTTTGTTGAGGTTTCTGAAAGTGTGCTGAAAAGTGGGGACCAAATAAATACGAGCCTGAAGCTCAGCTAAAATTCCTCAAACACCAGAGTTCTACGGTGGATTGGGGAAGTGCTACCCAGGATTGGGGAAGACTCAGAAACCTGGAAACCATGGAATCCTCCCCACTCAGCAAGATCGTCAAGTCCCTCGCCATACTCCACCAAACCCAGCACCAAGCACTCCTCAACCTGCACAATGAGCAGAATCTGCCCTTCAACAGCCTCGTACAGAAGCAGGCCGAGAGCCAATGGGCACTCCAAAAGTTGCTGCAGCCCACCTCATCTCCAACTGTGTCCCCTGTCACCATGCCACAGAAGACACTCACTAAGATGGCCACCACAGATGATCCAGAGGCCTGGAGATCTTCAAGCATGCAGCAGCTGTGTGGGAATGGCTGGAGGAGGAATGGGCACTGTGACTCTTCCTCTTGCTATCAGGGGAAGCCCAGCTTGCTGCCCAGCAGCCGCTGCATGGACACAACTGGAGTTTTCCAGTGTCAAGAGGGCCATCCTGCAGCACATTGGCCAGACACCTGAGGAGCACCACCTATGCTTCCGGACACTGCAGCTACCTGAGTTTGGCAGCCCCTTCACCTACGTGCAGCAGCTGAAGGACTCCTGTCACCAGTGGTTGATGGCAGAGGAGTGGGACACAGAAAAGATCATCGAGCTGGTGGTACTGGAGCAATTCATCGCTCAACTCCTGAAAGGAACGGCAGAGTGGGTCCAGTGCCACTGGCCCGCTTCACTGGACGAAGCCATGCAGCTGATTGAGGATCACTTGGTGGCAACCACTGGTCCAGGCATTTCCATTTTTCCTCTCTCCCTATCCTACTCCATCCCTGGTCCAACCTTCCTGGAACTGAGATGCAGGGGGGCCCAAAACTGGCCCCCAAACCTGGTTTCCTCCCCGTTTTTCCTCCCCCTTCTCCTTCACCTCTGATGTCTCCCTCAACTCCCTCTCTCTCTCTACACAGGTGGAACCTTCTGCACCCACCAGGATTGGGGCAAAGCCTGGGCATGTTTGCAGGCACAGTGGGAAAGCTTGGCATTTTCACAATCAATGTTCCATCAGGGAAGCAGGAACACTGATCTGAATTCTCAACATGCCGCAGGCTTCCCCTGATCAAGCAGGAACATTCCACATGTCAGTGAGCATACAAAAGAGTACACATCAGGGTGGACTCAGAGTGTAGATGTGTGCACAGGGACGTTCATGAGTATCTGGTTATTAAATTCCAGGGGCAAAAGCATAAAATGGACATGGTGGCTAGTCCTCACCTCACCCATCCACCAATTCTTGGAAGAAAACAGGGTTTCAGACATTAGTGAGGGATTGCAGAGGCACTCTTCCGTGTTATCTCCCAAGTCAGGATACTGAAAGAGATCCTGACTGATTGGGCACATCCTTTATGTCAAGCACTCTTCGCGAACTGTATGAATTATTGGGGATTAACCCTCTGGGATCTGAGGGTGTTCTGGGGCCCTGGAGAAGTTTTGACATGGCCCGACATTTGTGCATTTTTCATTTGTTTATAAAAATATAAATGGCTAAAGTCTGATTACACTGTAATCAGCACAAAGTGGGCTACAATAATATGTGAGCAGCATATATGTACAAGTTTGTATTTTGGAGAAAATAACAGTTATGCATGGTTATTGAAAAAACAGCAAAAAAAGTAATAAGGCCATAAAACTCATTCAAAACATTTGTCCACAAGACTTTTGAGAACTGGATCTTGTAGCCTAGAGTTTTTGCTTCAAAATGATGTGAAAATCATCCTACTCACCCATCCAGAGAAAACAATATATTGATTTAAATTTTCTAAGACACTTTTTGTGTAGAAAGTTCATATGCGAGGAGGTGTGAATGATCATGCATAATGCTGTGATTTATACCTGAGAAGACAAAGACCCACCTAATGAGCTGCATAATGAGCCGTTCAGTCAGGTATGTGAACTGCCAAAAGCTAGCCAAAACTAGGCAAAACAAATTCTGAAAAATAATTTCTCTTTTATATCATCAGAATTGGAATTATATAGGACTTACTCATCGTAACAACTTGCAGGAAAATCCTCAGCTGGATCAATTCGCTCTTCAAAATGCAACTGTTCGTCGTCGGAGTCGCAATCATCTTCTGAGGAAAAGGTAAATTCTTCCTCACTGTCCAAAATCATCTTGCCATCTTCCAAACACGTAGGAAAGTCAAAGAAAGAAACTATGTGGAAACTTGATGTTTTTTTAAGGCATTGTCCGGGGGGGCGTGTGCCTCGTACATGAATCACCGAACTATTTTCCCTGTGAATAGCATGTGGGTGTGTCCCGCCTCAGGTCATTTTCAGATAATGAAGTGAGACGGAAAGACTGTACCTCTCCTTGGTTTCATATGGATTACATAAACTGAGAATATTTGTTTTCGATTTGCTTTCCATAGATGTATTTCTCATCTCTGTGTGTCAAGTATTCGCTGAGTTTCAGTTCATTTTAGTGACGTGTTTCAAACAGATACGCGCGGAGACTGAGATGGCTGAAAGCACACCTTGTATATTTTCTGTATTTTACAAAAGCACAATGATTTGTTGATATTGTGAGTGTACACAAATAAAAATAGACCCTTTACAGATTCAAACAATGTATTACTCATATGTGTACGATCAAAAAAGATGGAGCATTTTAAGTTCTTTTCGCTGTTATCATTAAAAACTGCAAGTGGTGGCGCCGGCGCCACCGTCGTCCCCAAAGGGTTAAAAATATGATTCATAAATTCATTCGCGATGATGCATGGAATTGGGATAAGTGGCTGGAACTTTTTGTTTGCAATACAAGAGGTCCCACAAGCCTCCACAGGGTTTTCCCCTATTCAAATTATTGTATGGGCACAAGGCGTCTTAGACATCATTAGCGAAAATTAGGAGAAGGGACCTTCTAACACCAAAAATTAAACTCAGTGTGTTCTTGACTTGAGAGCGAAACTCCACACCTTTAGTCACCTAATACAGGAGAATCTGTGTCAGGCCCAAGAATGACAGTCCTGACTGTATGACAGGGGTACTCGGCCACGGGAATTTGTGCCAGAAGATAAAGTACTCATTTTATTACCCATGTCTAGCTCTAAATTACTCACAAAGTGGCGAGGTCATATGGCGAGTCGGAGAATGGATAAGAGGCGATGCACGTCAAATATACCACCTCAATCTCCAGAAACTGTGGAGGGAGGTGATTCCTGTGGCTCTGGCAACAGTGGTTCCAGAGAGAGAGAACTTGGGTAAGTCTAAAATGTGCAGCCCAATTCACCACGGTCCCCTGTGGAGACTACCTCTCACCATCCCAGAGAGCACAGGTTGCCAGGTTGCAAGAGGAATTTTCCATTGTGTTTTCACATTTACCCGGTCACATGGACCTCATAGAGCACCACATTGAGACTCCTCTAGGTGTGGTTGTATGCAGCCGCCCATACTGTTTACCTGAACGCAAAAAATGTGGTTCGGGATGAACTCAAGGCTATGCTCAACATAGCCCCACAGCGATTGGAGCAGCACAGTGGTTTTTGGTGCCCAAGACCGGTCAGTCAGTTTTTATGTGGACTTTAGAAATGTCAAAACTGTGTCTAAATTTGATGCATACCCTAGACTTGAAGGCTTCCCGTGCCTCCTTTTCCTTGCCGCACAACAGACGATCAAACTTGTCATCTCGGAGAAGTTCTCGAATCTGTGGACCGACAAAGAAGCTTTCCTTGATTTTTGCTTCGCTAAGTCTTGGAAACTTTTCATAGAGATATTGGAAACCTGGTTTTGTTTTGTCCATAGCCTTTACAGAGTTCTTCATCAGCCCCAGTTTTATATGTAACAGTGGTAACAAAATTTTCTGAGAGTCAACAAGAGCTGGATTTTGAACATTTTTCTTTACTGGCTCCCAGGACTGTCGTGATGGCCAGTCTTTCTTGACATAATGAGGATCTCATTTTAGATGAATCTATGAACAAGCTCCATTCATCTGGATTGTGGGTAATGTTAATTGCTGTCATTAAGCCATTGATATCATTGCAATAAACCAAATCACCTTCCACTAAGAAATACTGAACCATCTTTTTGGCGAACAAGGAAAATGGAGATCCTGATATCACTCTGCAAGAGGTTCCACTGTTGTAATCTGGAGCCCAGTGGCACTGCCACACTCTTAGGCAATTCCAAATCCCTGACCAGGTCATTCAGTTCACTCTGTGAAAGTAGATGTGGTTCAGGAGGAGCATACAGTGGGCTAAAGTCTGGGTCCGCTGACATCAACGGCCCCGGATCAGCTGCATCCTGCTCATCGTCTTGATCATCATCTGAGTCTAGAGAGTAGGATTCTGGTGGATCTGGAATTGGCAAGTCCTCACCATGGGGTACAGGATGCAGTGCGGATGGAATGTAACTGTATAATGCGTAGATCTGGCCAAGACAAATGTACTCTGCAATAAAAGACCAAAAAAAATACAGTTAGGTAATAATCTTTAGTCTCAAAGTGAAGATAAATTTGTAAACTTTCATATAGTACCATTTTCATTGTTCTACCGTACTTTGTTACGAGGCATCGTGATCATCAGACACCCCCCTCCCTTGTAGGCAAATATACTCACCTGTGTATAGATAATTATAAATCTTTATCCTGAAATATCTTGTAAACTTTAGCCAACCAGCACCTTTATCATATGTTTTCTAATTCATCTAATCCAAATATGTAAGAATTAGCACATTTTGCCATCTTGGAGGTCGATAATTTCCCAAAATTTGTAGACCAGTGTCATTAAACTCATTCAGATTTGTATTATAATCTAGAGAAGGTGTACAACATTGTACCACTTGGATCAACACACTCATCCATTCTGAACATGTTGACATATTTGTCAAAGACAAATAGACAGATTGAAATATTTTCAAAATAATCACAAAAATGCAAAAAGATATATGACCAAGCTATTAACTGTTGCACTGTTAAAAAAAAAAAAAATAATAATAATAATAATAATAATGCGCTGAATTTACTTAAAAATATAATGCATCATTTTTTTGCAAGCCAATTTTTAAGCATACTCCACATGGAAGTTTAAGAATATTATGTTTAAAAAAAACAAACAAACAAAAAAACCTTAGTTGGCAATGCCCAAATTTATGAGTTTCCCCACCAAAGTTTTTACTTATAATATTGAGTTATGTCAACAAAGTTTTTTAAACCTAAATAAACCTAAGTTTACCCCACTATACATTTTAAGCTCATTTAGATAAATTATTTTAAGTGCGATCAACTTCAAAATCTAGGTAATATTCCTTTATTTCTACTTAACTTTAAATTAAAATGACTTGAAAGATTAAGACAACTGGTGAATATCAAAGGTTTTTATTGTTATCCTTCCATCATAAGATCTACACACAGACAGTGTTATTGGTGATGAAAAAAGGTTCTGTTCAAATTACTGTGTAGCAACTAACATTAACCCTCAGCTTTATAATGTGTGTCTGTACCATTTGTTTATATGTGTTAACAGTATGGTATTAATAGTCTTGGTATGTGTGTAGGTATTGGAGGCAGTTGTGGCCTAATGGTTAGAGAGTTGGCCTCGCAACCAAAGGTTGTGGGTTCAAGTCTGGCAGGGATTGTAGGTGGGTAGAGTGAATGACCAGTGCTCTCTTCCACCCTCAATAGGTGAGGTGAGACCCTTGAGCAAGGTACTGAACTCCCAACTGCTCCCTGGGTGCTGCAGCAAAAAAAAAAAAAGGCTGCCCACATGGTGACCCATATTTGGAATTTATGCTCTGCCCACTGCTTTGTCACTTCACTTCATTAACAGTTTGGTATCCATGGATAAAGTGCATTGAGTTTGTTATATGGGTTCTGTGTGTATTATGGTATGTGTTTGTATGTTGGAACATGTGTGTTTGTGTGCATGTTGTCTTTATACGTGTTAGGTGTTTGTAGACTGTGCAACGTTGTGTGCTATAAACATCACAGCAGCCCAGCCAACTTCTGAACAGGCAAATGTGTGTAAGATAACAACACTTGGCTGAAATGTGTGTGAGATTGGGGCTAATACATTTGTATGTATGTGCATCACTATGTTTGATGCCTGTGGGTAGATTGTTTCGTATGTTTTTTATTAAATCTGTGTGGTGCTGTAAGCATATATGCTAGCATATATGTGTTTTGTGGGCTTTGTAGTGGTCTGTGCTAAGGCATTTAGTATGCTTTTGCAATATCAATGTCAGGAAATATGCATCAAAGCAATTAACAACAAATAACAATAACGAGCTACCAAAAGCATTTTTCAATGAGAATCTTTCCTAACTTTAACTGAACAACTTGTTCTTCAAGGATAGAATCTTTGGTGAAAGCTTTTCACTGTCTAACTCAATCAGAATTTTCTGGAAAAATTCAAATGTATAAAAATATACATGTATAAGTGTTTTGATGTAACTCACAGCATACATCAGACCAAATAAAAGATTGTCACCGAAGGGGGCAAGTGTTTCCTGATTGGAGTCGCTGCAATCCTTGTATTTGTGGCCATTCTCGATATTATTTTGGGAATGAATGCAACTGCAAAAAACTCCATGAACTGTTTGAAGAATGTCGTCAATGAAAGATGTGAAACATACCTAAAAGAAACATAAGCATGTGGTGAACTTTTTAAATTCTTCCTTTCTTTTAATAAACATCAAGCTATTTATTTGTGCTATTGAGATGTGCCTTGTCCATATGGTTTACAACTCTTAATGGCGCACGTAAGCTCAGGAATGTTCATACATTTTGCCGTGAGATTTCGCTATTGAACGTCCACCAGCTCAACCATTTAACCAACCACTGGCCCAGTCATTCAGTGCATGGATACAGATATTGAAGTACCACTTAATGTCTCAGCTGCACCAATGGATAAGGCTAAACTTCTTCCTGTAAAGCTTACTGGTCCGGGATTTGCATATTGGCAGTCTCTCTCCCCTGTGGTGAAAGGTAACTATAATATGACTAAAGCCAGTTTGAGTACCGTTTTTGGACATACAACATTTTTGGCCACATTTCAGGTATATTTGAATACCTGTCCTTGTAAACCACAAGAACCTCTTGAAGTCTATGCTGCTGAGCTCACTAATGCATTGGCATGTAGCTGTGAAATTTTTCACAAACTTTTGACTGGTTTAGACCCATCCCTCCAATTGAAAATCCATGAGTGAGGTGCTGTGACCTTGGACCGTGTATTAAAAGTGGCTACTCAATGTGAACGTGCAGTTGGCCATTAGTGTAGCAGCCCCTTCCGCCATCATGCCAGTAACTGTGAATCCACAACCATTACATAGCATGGCTAGGTATTGTAGCTACAAAGATATTGCCAGGGCAGTCCAGCTCCTGGCCGCTCACTTCTGAGTTTCACAGTAGTCCCTAAACTACTCACTTGCCACTCACACCTATCCCACAATATAGAAGTTCCAATCACCACAGACATAGTTCTCTATCACCACTACTCCATGCCAAACATTCACACAGATATTATATGTCTCCAACATAACATGTATATTCTCCCCATCTAGCAAGGTAGCAGTCCCCTCTGCATCACACCAGGGAAATGATTAGAAGCTGACAGTTTGGGCCAAATGCCTCATTTCCTCAGAGGGCCCATTCAGATGCTGTGGATTGCGAATCCACACCACCCATACCATTCATATAATTACTCTAGCTGGTCTTGAACTCCATGCTTTGGTTGATGCAGGTTCAGATCTTTCCCTTATCACTGATGAATGTCGCAGATCTATTCCAGCTCTATCCACTCAGTGAATTAGCAAGTCTTTTTTGCTGGCCTCATCAGTAACTGAACAGTTGCTAGACATATTAGGCTTAGTGATGGCCCCTATACATATTGGTGACATCAGTCTTTCTCATGTTTTCCACATGGTACACAAAGCCACCCCTGTCCAAGATGGCAATCCCGATTTTGGTTAGGAATAATGGTATCCCATCACTGAGCCTAATATGTCTAGCAACTGTCCAGTTACTGATGAGGCCAGAACAAAAGACTTGTCTGGCAAACCCCTTCACAGACACCCATGTGGGCATACTGGAGCCACACCCTTCACCCATTGAGACCTTAGGTATCACTAGAACACTGACTTCCCTTCAGAAGGGAAGGGGTGTTGTCAGAGTAGTTAACCCCACTAACGAACCTGTTCCTTTGGACGCTGGAAGTCCATTAGGTCAGCTTTTCTCTGTTACTGGCAACTCATGTTGAGTATGCATTAGATTCAGCTGTCACTGAAGAGATTGCATGCCCAATGCCAGAAGTGCCTATAGATGACACATGCTTGACTGACAAAGAACTGGTACTTTTTTTTAAAAAGATGGCACACATCTTTTCTGTGTCAATTACCGATGCTTCAGTGAGGTCACAATCAAAGATTCACACCCACTACCTCAGGTAGATGACACCCTTGACAGACTCTGGGGCCAGTGTGTTCAGCACCATGATCTACTAACCTGATCTTACGGGCGGTTACTGGCAAATCCCGCTTAATCCTCATGACAAGGAGAAGACAACTTTCTCCACTGGTACAGGACTATTCCAATTCTGTATGATGCCAATGGGGATCTCAAATGCCCCGCCCAGTTTCCAAAGGTTGATTGAACTTGTACTTCCTGGTTTGCACTGGAGCATTTGCTTGATTTACTTAGACGATATCATCTTCTACAGTGCTGATTTTTCTCAGCACATGCAAAACTTGTGTGAAGTCTTTCAACAGTTCCTCACTGCTAGACAAAAGATTAAACCTTCCAAATGCCACCTTGCATTTTCCTCCGTTACTTTCTTTGGTCACCGTGTCTCCAATGCCAGTGTTGAGCCAGATCTGTCTAACATAGACAAAGCCAAAACATGGCCAACTCCCTGGTCAGCCACATAGGGCAGGACTTAACTTGGTCTCTGCTCTTATTATTTATTTTATTATTAGCTGTTTTCGAATTGTTTTGCCGGGAGTTTCTTGCCTGCGTCAGCATCTAAACTATACTGTTTCTTTCTTTTTTTTAAATCAATAATTATGCGCTATCGCTTTCATCTGTTGTATTTTGCACATTCTCTTCTACCGTATTTTAATTTTTTTTCTATCAGCGCTTTTGTATTTTGTCAAGACAGTGAGCGAGGCCGTCCACACCGGATCCATGCCGTCTACAATAATATCAACCTTCGACAAGGTGCGTTAAACAGCATGTCTAACATTCAACTTGTTCAGTGTGTTGAGTGCAGGATGTTTAGTCACTCTTCCTCCGTCGTTAGTAATAGCTTTATTTGTGATAAATGCATGTTAGTTAGCTCTCTGACGGAGAAGATTGCAGCATTAGAGGTGCACATCCAGACTCTAGAGAGGGTCATTGAGAGTGAGAGCAGTGTAGTTTCTGTAGGGGAAAGTCTGGATGTCTTAGGCAGAGTTAGCATTCCCCCAGCTCCGGCATTAGAGCCCTTACAGTGGGGCGAATGGGTGACGACTCGGCAGCATAATCGCAAAAAGCCAAAGCTAACGATAAGGCTCGCCCACAGGAGCACCACTCCTCTCTGCTTCACGTGTCCAACAGATTTGCTCTCCTCAGTGAAGCACCCAATGAGAAACCTGAAAGAGCTCTGGTTATAGGTGACTCTATCTTGCAGCATGTGAAATTAGCTAGGCCTTTAGGGGCACCAGCAGCTTTAGTTAGGTGTATACCGGGAGGGCGCTGGACATAGCAGGTAATCTTAGGGTCTTAGGCAAGCACAGGCAAGGCTCAAAGATAGTTATTCATGTAGGAGCTAATGATATACGCCTTTGTCAGGCTGAGGTTACTAAGAGTAATAAGGTATGTAAATTAGCGAAGGCGATGTCTGATGCTGTAATATGCTCTGGCCCCATTCCAACATAGCGTGGCGATGTAGCTTACAGCAGGTTATGATCGCTGAACTGCTGGATGTCCAGGTGGCGCTCCGAAAACAATGTGGGCTTTATAGATAATTGGACTATCTTTGAGGGCAAGGCTGGCCTGTTAGGGCGGGGCGGTGTCCATCCCATTCGGGAAGGTGCTGCTCTCATTTCTTGCAGCATAGCACATAGTCTCAGAACAGACCTAGTTAATCAGTGACAATACAGGGCGAAGGCCAGGGAGCAGACAAGCAGGCTAAACCGACCGTCTGCTAGCTGCTAGTCATCACTTAGGTTCCACCGTATTGAGACTGTGTCTGTTCCCCGAGCTAAACAAAATTATAGACATACTTGGACAGTTTGTTTTAGTAACCTAATTAACATAAAATTAAACTGAATGCATAGCCAGCACCATTGATTTGAAGCTAGGACTGTTGAATATTAGATCTCTTACGTCTAAAGCGCTTATTGTTAATGAAACCATTACTCATCAGGAGTTTGATGTACTGTGTTTAACAGAAATGTGGATTAAACCAAACGAGTTTGTAGCATTAAATGAAGCTAGTCCTCCCGGGTACAGTTACATACATCAGCCCTGTCTAACTGGCAAAGGAGGAGGTCATCTATAATGATAATGTAGACATCACACAAAAACCTAGTCATAAATTCAACGCATTTGAAGTTCTTTAAACTAACATAACATACGTAGCCACTAAAAATAAGTCTACCCAGGTGGTTCCAGTAATTATTATTTACAGACCCCCAGGGCCATATTCGGAATTCCTATGTGAATTTGCAGATTTCATCTCTAACCTGGTTGTTTCTTTAGACAAAGCATTAATTGTTGGAGACTTTAATATTCATTTTGATAATCCAGAAGACCCTCTAAGAACAGCAGTTGTGTCCATTCTTGATTCAGTTGGGGTTAATCAGAATGTAATAGGACTCACCCATAGTGGTGGTCAAACTCTTGATTTAATACTAACATTCGGATTAAATATAAAAAATATAGTCTCATTTCCACAGTCTGAAGCTATCTCAGATCATTACCTCATCTCATTTAAATTGTGTCTTAATCATAATATATGCACCTTGCCACGTCACCGTGTCAAACGTACTTTCACGTCGACAACTGCACAGAGTTTTGTCAGTAATCTCCCAGATTTATCAACCATGATTGGATCACCGTCTGATCCCAAAGAACTGGACCAGGCAACTGAATGCTTAGAATCAACGTTCTGCAACTTGCTAGATAAGGTACTTCCACTTAAAAGAAAAATAATTAGGGAGAAAAAGCTAGCACCCTGGTATAGCGATTACACACGAGCTTTAAAACAGACCACTCGAAAACTATAACGTAAATGGCGTCAAACTAAATTGGTAGTATTTCAAATAGCGTGGAAGGAGTGCCTTTTGAGCTATAGGAAAGCTGTTAGTGCTGCTAGATCCACGTATCTCTCCACCCTAATTGAAGATAACAGAAATAATCCTAGATTCTCATTTAATACTGTAGCAAAATTAACTAGGAATAAGACCACAATAGAAACACGCACGCCATCATTATATAGCAGCGATGACTTCATGAATTTTTTCAATGGTAAAACCGAAAATATCAGGCAAAAAATTCAGACTATTAATTTAAAACCGGACAGTTTTATAAGTAACTCTGTAGATGATAATATTATAATATCAGATCAACAATTACAATGTTTTACTCCGCTTGAAGAGACTGAACTAATTTCACTAATTTCATCAGCAAAATCATCAACCTGTATACTAGATCCTTTACCTACTTGTTTCTTCAAACAGATAATTCCTAAACAATTCCTCAAACCTCTTTTAAAGATAAGCAATTCTTCTCTTAGCATTAGCTATGTACCTAAATCTTTTAAATTAGCAGTTATCAAGCCCTTGATTAAAAAACCTGACCTTGACCTCAGCTGTCTAACTATAGACCAATATCAAATCTCCCCTTTATCTCCAAGATCCTAGAAAAGGTTGTAGCGCAGCAGCTATGCTCATACTTACATAGGATTAACATTCATGAAATGTATCAGTCAGGATTTAGGCCTCATCATAGCACAGAGACAGCACTGTTTAAAGTGATAAATGACTTACTACTGACCTCTGATTCAATTCAATTCAGTTTATTTGTATAGCGCTTTTTTACAATGTCATTGTCTCAAAGCAGCTTTACACAAACAAAAAAGTAAGATGAAGTGTGAGAGTGTGTCTGAAGAGCAAGCCGAGGCGATGGTGGCAAGGAAAAACTCCCTGAGATGGAGATAGGAAGAAACCTTGAGAGGAACCAGACTCAACAGAGAACCCATCCTCATATGGGTTAACAGGAGTGTGTGTGTGTGTGTGTAAATGTGTATTTGTGTAGTCCATAGAAAACATCTGAGGCGTCTTCATGGCAGAATGAGGCACCGCCGGTGGACAGGTCCAGAGTGG
>CM040996.1:9525168-9561122 GCA_022985145.1 Pangasius djambal
AAAGGTAATGAAATGCTCTAAAGGGATGAGAAACAATGTATAAAAGGGAGCACCAGAAAGGGGAAGCATCTCTTCTGGGTGCATGACTTTTGTAATGCATACTGAAGACATCTTGCTGCAGCAATAAATTTTATACTCTTGCTTCTTCTGCTCAACCTTGTCTGCTGAATTTATTTACCTCTTTTTTCTAGATTTCCACAACAGTAGTCTGGAAAAAACACAACAAAAACAAACAAACAAAAAAAATCAGAGAAACTCTCAAGTTTCAGTTACCACTCCTTCTTCACCACAGGCTTACAGTATGCTTAAACTGAATCCTGAATTGTGTTCATGGTGTCACATAGTGTTTGGGGAAAGTAAAGTATTCACACCATTCCCAATTCATTTAAAGTCAAGTGTTAAGTCAAATGAGTTTTTATTTTCTTTCCTCTATATAGCTTTTATACATTGAAATGAAATGTTTCTTCAGGACCATGGTGCAACACAGAACAGTATGCAAAACTACATAAAGTGCAAATACACAACAGTGTCAGACCAGTGCAAGACAATAAACACACAAAACAATAAACACACAGAACATGGACCATAAACTGTAAACTATAGTGTGATGTAGCAGCACAAGTGTAGCAGCAGAGTTCCATAATATAAAAGTGTCTGACGTAGCTTCCTAACAAACATGCCCCTTTGTGTCCCCTGTGGGGCCCCAGTGGGACAGCCCAAAAGTGTGGGCTGAGTGTGGGCTGCCCACGCTAAGTAAAGTGGGCCCACACCATGCCCACAGACCACTGTGGGCTGTCCCATTGGGACCCCACATGTGCCCCGCATTTCATGCCGGTAACTGTGGGCATGCAGTGGGCCCATAATGGGCACCAGTAGGGCCCTCATTATGCCCACACTTTGGGCTTGGTGTGGAATGTCCCACTGCGTTTCACTGCATTTCACACCGGTAACTGTGGGCATGCAGCGGGCCCATAATGGGCACCATAATGGGCCCTTAACAAATAATAAAATTAGTTTGGTCCTACTGTGTACCTGCAGTATACCACAACATTACTATTAATTGAAATGCAGAATAATTACACTTGTTGAAAGTCACAGTAATAATAGAAGACTAAATCTATGTATACATTGAATACATTTATTCACAGCTAGGTTAAAAGAAAAAAAATGAAGAAAATTTTATTAAACAGAACCACATAACAGCCTCCTTGATGATAGAAGAGGCTGGTGGAGTTGGTGGAAATGGTGGGAGTGGTACAAGGTTTGATTAAGTTCACAGAATATTTATAGAAGCACTTAGTCTGCCACAATGTGCTCCTCAGTCCCGCCGTTCAGCCACACGTTCTAGTCTCTGTATTCTGTTTATCTCTATTCTGTTCACCTGAAACACTGCGTCGGTCATATATAGAGGTACAGGGCCCTGACGCAGACATCATGACTGCCAGCCATTCAGGGTAGGTATAATAGAATAAGTGCTTCTGTGAATATGTGAAGAGGTGTATCCCCATGAGACATCTCACTCATGCTACTCAGACAACTACTTACAACTATCTCCACTTCGACACAACATTCACAATAGTACAACACTGATGCAATAGTAACAATAATCCAATGATATAATTTTGAATGCAAGACTTGTTACTTGTTTTTACAATGTTGTACTTAAGTAAAGAATTGGGAACTTCTTAAGTAAAGAATTGAGTGCAAAATAATCAAAGCAAAAACAAAGAAACTCACTGCCTTATTTGATTATACATACATTTTACCTCTTTCTTTTGCTGCTTGCACTTTGACACAGTATACCTTCTTAACTTTTTCTTAAATTCAAGCACTTTCTGGATTTGGAGTAAACTTTTACAATCACAACTTAAATATTTTCATAATTTTATATTTTATTATAAAATAAGAATAATGTGTGTGTGAGATAGATTATATATATATATATATATATATATATATATATATATATATATATATATATATATATATATATATATATATATATATATATATATATATATATATATATATATATATAATCTATATATATATATATATATATATACACACACACACACACACACACACACACACACACACACAAAATAAAATATACTACAATATTTGAAGAAGAAAAAAAAAAAGGAAAACAATGACATACCATCAGATCCTAGGGGAGCAGAATAATTCTTTGATGGCTTGACAGAAGCCTCTGCTCTGCATTAGGGAATGTCTGGAAAGAAGTAATTGAAAATAACATCAAGCTGAATGCCCCTACACTTTCATTAACCCGCTGTCATCAAGACATGGAAACAGTAAGTGACCAGGGTGAAGTGCCGGCCCGCCAGGTAGTAGCTCAGCTCCTCTACAGCCCACTTGATAGCCAGAGCCAGCCGCACACTTCCTCTCTGTTGGGGTCAGATTTCAGCTTATGTAGAGAATCGGGTGCTCCTCCCCATCAACCATCTGGGAGAGAACTGCTCCCAGGCCAGTCTCTGAGGCATCCATATGTACAGTGAAAGGGAGGCTGAAGTCATACCTCTTCTAACTGGAGAGCAGTCGCTTGACCCTTTTATACTCTCCTGGCTTCTGCAGGAGGGTAGAGAGCTGCTGCTGCAATCATTGGCTGCCAGCTGAGTCCACGCACTCTAATACTGTCCAAAACAATGGGGTGCTGAACCGGTGCTGTCAATTCAGCACCACGGTGGCAGTCCCGTGTGGAGCGCTGTGCACCTTCTGTGTGCGGGCTGACGACCCTCTTCTCACATCGACTCCCCCTCATTCTTTTCCTCTTCTCACACTGACTTCTGTCACTATCAGTGACAGGCAGGCTGGGCTTCTTTTTGGTCAGAAACCATAGAATTTCTCTTTCATCTTTTCGCTTCATGTTTTCTACCACTGCCAAACACTGTAGTTAACACAAATGCTAATTATAAAAATTAGCTTCACTGATTAGCATTAGTGCTATGCTGCATTCAGTTCAAGTCAGAACTCCGTGTTGAAGTCTCTCTGCACTTCCCAGCTGCCACTTATATGGGATGCAGCATTAATTTTATTTACAGCAATTAACGGCTGTGGCTGTGTGGCATGACCAAACATTATAGGGTTTGTGTGTCCACTGCTATATTTTACTTCCCTGAACTGTGCAACTGTGAACTAATGTGTGAAACCTAGATAATTACCCAGCTAGCTAGCTACCATCCAACAGGTAACTAGCTAATAAACTAACTAGGTTGTTGTTGTAGCTAACTAGCTTCCTAACGTTAGACAAAGAGAAGTAACAGTAACAGAAGCAACACTAATGTTCTTTAGTCAAACTGTTGTTAAATTGTTAGCGTTAGTTAAAGTGTTGAATAGGTACTTACCATTGAAGCTTAAGTGGAGGAGAACAATGAAAACATACTGTCTGAGCAGCAGCCATTATGAGATGCAGTAGAAAAAAAAGGTTATGCGGGTTGAATTTCAAACGAACCAACTCTTTCACGTTGTTCAGCGATGAGTGACAGGGGCACTTCGGGAGGCAATCAGATTTTAGCTATGGCCAGTGCTCCCCTGGTCCCACCCCTGGATCCACCAGTGAAACGAAAAGAGGGAATTTCATACTAAACAGGCTGTTTTCTCTTGAATGTATGACTTTTTTGTTATGCCATGAACAACTTTTTTTTTTTTTTTTTTTACACTTTACTGTCATTGTTGTAGACCTGACGCAACATTCGCATATGGATCATGAATAAAAAAAGTTTGACATCGAAAAACAACGTTTTAACTGTCCTGTGCTGTTGACACAGGGGGTTGCCCACAGTAAACCTTCAATGGTGGACCAAGGGGCAAAACTGCTGTGGGCCCCATATGGGATAACGCACAGCAGGGGCCATGTGGCTTTCTGTGGGCAAGACCACAGTGCGTTGCCTACAGAAAACCCTCATGGGGGCCCAATAGGGCAAAACTGGTGTGGGCCCCGAATGGGCCAACCCACAGGGGGCCGATGTGGGTTTTCTATGTGCAAGCCAGACTGTGAGCTTGCCCACAGAAAGCCCACATAGGGGACCCAATGGACAAAAGTGCTGTGGGCCGTGCGCAGACTAACCCTCATGGGGCCCATGTGGGATTAGTGTGGGTTTGCCCTGCCCACACTGCCCCACAGTAAGGGTTTACTGTGCTAGCTCACCTGTACCCACACCTACTCACAGTGGTTTGGTTTGCAGTGGTACCGAGTCATACTGGGTTAGGTGTTTGTCTAGCCCAGGTGAGCATTGGGAGGTAGCAGGGTGTTGAGTAATCTGACTGCCTCAGGGAAGAAACTGTTGGAGTTTTCTGGTGGCATACATGCTCCTGTACCTTCTGCCAGATGGCAGTAGTGTGAAGAATCCTTGAGAGGGGTGAGAGTGGTCATCCACAATACTGGTGGCTTTGCGGATGCAGCGGTTGTTGAATGAGGTGTCAGTGGTGGGTAGAGAGACTCTGATGACTCTTTTCAGCTGTTCTCTCAATCCACTGTAGGGTCTTGCGTTCGGAGACTGTGCATTTCCCGTATCACATGGTGAGACAGCTGGTCAGGATGCTCTCCATCATCCCTTTGTAGAAGGAGGTGAGGATGGGAGGGGGGAGTTTGGCTCTCTTCAGCCTCCGCAGCAAGTGGAGGTGCTGCTGGGCCTTCTTGGCTAGGCAGGTGGTGTTGAGAGTCCAGGAGAGTCCTCCAACATGTGCACACGAAGAAACTTGGAGCTTTTGACTCTTTCCACAGTTGTTCCACTGATGTGCAGTGGTGAGTGGTCTACTTGGTTCCTCCTGTAGCCAACAATCATGTCTTTAGTCTTATCAACATTAAGAGATAGATTGTTGTCTCTACAACATCCTGCAAGCAATGGCGTATTTGCAAATAAAAAAAAAGCCATTTAATTATTTAATTTGATGACAAACCATCACATGATATTTATTTGAGAGATTAATTTTGATTTAATACCCACCTTATTCTGAAAGCTATTAATATATCAATAAGGAAATATTTAAAATTTAGAGATATAGGTTGGGCTTGATTGAGTTACTTTCTCTAATCACACAAATTATAATGAGTTGGCTATACAGGGACTGAAACAAACTGAATGGTTTGACAATTAAATAATAAAGCAACTAAGGAATACTTTAGTACTTAATACTTTAGTCTTAGAAATACATCAGAAGTTACCTATTAAGACAGACATTTTGTGAGCTGGAAGTGCCTCCTTGCTGGCCTCTGCTTTGGGTGTCTTTCTCCCATTTAGAGAGTTTGTAGCAAGGAGAAGCTCACTTGTAAATTTTTTAAAATCTTGGGTGTTGATCCTTTCAAACTGGCTTCTCTTGATTCTCACCCCCTCTCCCAAATTGATGTAATCGATTTTCTAATTGTGAACAACAAATCCAGCAGGCTCAGAAATCCTTCTTAGAATAAACTGTAAAACTACAGAATAAGAACTATCCTTCTTGTTGTTTTGTTGATCTAGCTTCTGTTTCTTTTTGAAATGACACAATCGCCTGTTGCTACTAGGGTTTGAGTGGTCACTCTCTGAGCTTTAATTGTGTTTCCATCAATGTCACATTAACTTTAGAAGCTTGCACGTGTTCAAGGCCTAAACAGAAAAAAAAAACCTGCTACTGTCCAAATACTTATGGTTTGCCTGGTACTGTATATATGGTTAAAAACAACTACAACAAAAGTTGTTTTATGTAAAAGAGGTAGATCTCTCATACGCAAATTAAATATATTTTGAAAAATTCTAATCAACCATACACAGTTCCATAGAGTACAAAATTCTGATTGGCCTGCCTCATGGTGGCATACAGGGAATAAGGAATAAAAATACTGTTTGGCAACGTCACTAATTGACGTTAACAAGTAACAAACATAAACAAGTCTGGCAACTCTGCCAATCCAAGATAGAACAAATGATGCTCATTTAAATTAAAATACAATAACTGTGTACTTGAAACCCACTTACCTGCCCACTTCCTTGATCAGCCATCGCGCGCCTATGTACAGCATCACCACCTCATCGGACTCGCCCTGACCTGCGTGCGCTTCAATAAACGTGCCGTTTCCTCTTATTTGCTCAACTAAGTTCGAATAAAATATCCGTAAAAAAAAAAATGCTAAAAATATAACTTAAGTTATGAGTACTTTACACGTTATACTCACTGCTAAATTGGATGACTCGACAAGGCCAGCTCGCCTGAGGAACTTTTTTTTTTTTTCAGAAAACATACGCCTCTTCTCTTTTGTCCCACTTGTGAATCACCTTGGGCTTCAGTTTTGTTATATTTTTGTGTTTTAATTATGATAGTTCACATATATGAACGCTGTTGTCAGTGAAGAAATCAACCAATGCATATTGTAGCAGCCTTTCAGCGTCGAACAAGTGAGGCAGAGAGTTTTGACGGGTGCCTTCGATTTATTTTACTTGGATGCAGTAAACTTCACTACTGAAGTATTCGTTGTCTCAATTCTCTGTTGCAAATTCTCTCCATGCATCACAACCATTGATTGACTTCATAGCACCATAACAAGATCACAGCACTATGGTACCGTAAAACTACAAAGAAAACAAATAAAGAAACAAAAAAATAAAAATCCACCACATTAAGTAAACATTTAACATTCAAGTTAATCAACAATATTGTACCAAAGAAATACGTGAAAACAAACCTCGCTCTACTTGCCGAAGCACCTTGTACCTGTCAGCTCGTGAACAAACGTGGATTACTCTTGCTCTACTTCGTTTCACTTATATCCTATATGTTTATTACTCCCTCTAGTGGTGGTAACGCCAAGCAAAGCGAATTAAAGGGGAAGGTCATTACATTTATATCCACCCTGCAGTATGTCGCGGATTTACTGTACCATACACAGCACAAGCTTCAATAACACAATGCCGAATATCCTCTTACGTCGCTAGAATAGGCATATAACACAGTATTCATGTAATAAGATGAAGAGATGAACTTGCAGTCATTCACGCACATTCAGCACGTCTGAACTAGCGGAGAAAACGAAACCGGAATAAGGACAGAATTCTTCTCAGGTAAAAATAACAGCAACACACAAATTAAAAGTATCAACATACCAATGTCATAATAAACGTAACGGTGGCTAGGTACGTACATACAAACATACATAAGGAATTTAGTCCAAGATTTGTCAGGACAACGATCGCGTCGGGGGGTAACCCGCGTATGTGAGGAGGAGAAAATGAATGCTTTAAGAAAATAATGTTTTTATTTGAATCATTAGTACAAATTTAGTAAAAATTCATTGTGTATGTGTACCCTATATTATTTGTAAGAACCCCATGTAAGTGTACTAGATTTCTTGTATTAACTGCCTTTTACCTTGTGTGAAGATGTTTTAATCCCAGAATGTGACAAATAAAATGTTTTTCTAAGATATGTGCATTTGCTAAATTAAAATCACTTTCCTATCTTAAATTATGTTAATCTTATGGACTGCCTCTATAGAATGATGAACTCTTTCCCCACAACAATATAGCTTCCTGAGGCATTATAGCATATTGCCATTTTTAGATTAGTACTCAGTAAAACACAGGGGACACATCATTAGTCTTAATATTCTTTTTCACCTCAAGAATGTTTACTTGCCCGGAAAAGAGTTTCCCACAACAAATGGAACATCTTTCATATCCTTTTATACCATTCAAGCTCTCTGCTGCATACAAATATCACTCTGATTGGTGTTAATTGTCAGGTTGACACTTGTGCCTCTGCAACAACAACTACATTTGGTTTTACTCAGATTTCAGGCACCATTCACGTGCTATCCCCAGTAATGTTGAATGCCAGTTCTACTCTATATGAGACTAACAATTCCCTTCCTAATACATGATGTGTCCTCTATGACAATGAAAAATAGAAAAATTAGTTCAAGAGTTATTTTCCCTCACACTACAATGAACTTTCTTAATACTTACAGTAAAACTGCATACTTTCTCTTTGTAAATGCTTTCTCTTAATGCACTTATATTATTCTTCAATGCAAATAATATCTTACCAGACAGTTGACCCAGAATCAGAAAAAAAATTTATTGACCAAGTGTACTCACACAAGGAATTTGCCATCTGCATCTTTTACTGGTGCGTCCTGAAGTCCTAGTACCTTCAACCTTGCTAAATAATGTTTTCTACACGTAAAGCACAATGTCTTGCCAGTACTTTGGAATTCATTGACACATGCAACTGTGTTTATGTTTTTGCTTGTAAACTCCTTTTCCTTTTTCTCCTTTTCCTAGTGTCTTGAAACTCGCTAAATAGTGTTTTCTACACGTAAAGCACACAGTTGTCCAAGCAAATTGAAATTCATTCAAAAGACAAAGTGCTATGGCATATTTGATGAATATTATTATATTATACTATATATTACATTATTATTATACGATTTATTTCTCTTTTTTCGACTTTTTATCACCTTTATATCTTCTTCTTCTTTCGGCTTTTCCCTTCAGGGGTCGCCACAACGAATCATCACTCTCCACCTATCCCTATCTTCTGCATCCTCGACACTTGCACCCACTGGCTTCATATCCTCATTTATTACCTCCATATACCTCCTCTTTGGCCTTCCTCTTCACCTCCTGCCTGGCAGCTCCATGTCCAACATTCTCCTACCAATATACTCACTCTCCCTCCTCTGAACATTTCCAAACCATCTTAATCTGGCCTCCCTAACTTTGTCCCCCAAACGTCCAACATGAGCTGTCCCTCTGATGTACTCTTTCCTAATCCTGTCCAACCTTGTCACTCCCAAAGAGAACCTCAATATCTTCAGCTCTGCTACCTCTAGCTCTGACTCTTGTCTCTTCTTCAGTTGACACTGTCTCTAAACCATACAGCATGGCCGCTCTCACCACTGTCTTCACCTTTATATCAAATTATGAAATGTAATATAAACAATCATGTTTGAAGTCATTTCTCATCATAACCATGTGAAAAACATCATGTAACAGCAAGTCAGAGACCTGTTTTATGTTTTCTTGAAAACTCCTTTTGCTTAAGTCCTAGTGCCTTGAAACTCGATAATTCTCATTTTCTGCACGTAAAGCACACTCTTGTGCAAGCACATTGGAATTTGTTGAAAATATAGTGTTATGGCATATTTGATGGGTACTAACTTACTAAAAATATTTTTCATTTTTTAATCACTTTTTTGTCCAATTATTAATTTTAATATTTACTATTATGTTTGAAGTCATTTCTCATCATATCCATGTGAAAATGATCATGAAAAGCAAGTCATGCACCTGCATTTATGTGTTTGCTTGAAAACTCCTTTTCCTTAACTCCTAGCCCCTTGAAACTCACTAATTAGCATTTTTTCTACACGTAAAGCACACACTCCTGCAAGCATGTTGGAATTTGTTGAAAAGACAGTTTGTTATGGCATATTTGAAGAATACTAACTTCATATATATTTTTCATTTTTTTGAATTTTTATCACCTTTATATCCAATTCTGAAATTTAATATAAACAATCATGCTTGAAGTCATTTCTCATTGTAACCATGTGAAAATCATCATGTAACAAGCAGGCCAAGCATCTGCGTTTATGCGTTTGCTTGAAATGTCCTTTTCCTCAAGTCCTAGAGCCTTCTAACTCGGTAAATAGCTTTTTCTATTCGTAAAACACACTCTTGCTGGCACATTAGAATTCGTTGAAAAGACAGTGTGGCATATTTGTTGAATAGTAGCTTTATGAACTTAATATAAACAATCATGCTTGAAGTCCTTTTTTTTTGCTTTCTGATTATTTATGCAACCATCAACAACATAATCACATACTAACACAAGAGACAATAGTACATGCATACAAAGTTAAAAAAAAAAGAAAAAACAGACATAAATATAAAACATTGTGTACACGTAAAAAAAAAATCATGAACAAAATCAGGTATTGGCACTGAATCAACCCACTTCAGCTGAAGCTGATTGTGAAGATAATTTATGAAAGGCCTCCACATAACAGTGAACCCAGAGCCCAACAAATTCAGTCTTGTTTTTTCCAGACTTAAGAACTGTAGCACATCTTTCGCCGACTGTTTAAAAGAAGGGGCAAAGTTTCCAACTGAGCAGAATCAATCTCCTCACCTGCAGAGAAGAAAGTGTTCTTTTCACTGACAATACCAAAGATGGCTGTTAAAGGGTTTGGACTTATATTTTTATTAAATATCTTAGAAAGGGAATCAAAAATCAGTGATATTGGATTGCCCATAGAAACCCTCATGGGCACCTCTGTGAGTTAGCCCCTGTGGGGCCCGCAGCACTTTTGCCCTTTGGGGCCACCATGAGGGTTTACTTTGGGCAATCCCCTGTGTCAACAGCTCAGGATAGTTAAAACATAGTTTTAACATTAGATGCCAGAGGTACTCATAAACTTATTTATGTAAGATCCATATGCAAATTTTGCATAAAGTCAGAGGTCTGCAACAATGACAGTAAACAATAGGTTGTCCATGGCAGGACAATGGACAATGGACATGGCAGTCATACATTCAACAGCAAAGAGCCTGTTTAGTGTGGAATTTCCTCTTTTGGTTTCACTGGTGGATCCAGGGGCGGGGCCAGAGGGGCCCTGCCCACAGCTGAAATCTGATTGGCTCCTGAAGTGCCCCTGTCCTGTGACTCAATGCTGAACTAAATCAAAGCACTCCATTGGCTGAGTTGATTCATTTGAAATTCATCCCGTGTAACCATTTCTTCCTACCGCATCTCGCCCCTGGGATGAATTTCAAATGAATCAACTCAGCCAATGGAGTGCTTTGTCTGCTGCTCAGACAGTGCATTTTTATTGTCCTCGTCCAATTAAGCTTCAATGGTAAATACCTATTCAACACTTTAACTATCATCTTAAAGGACATTATTGTTGCTGTCATTTAACTTCACTTTATCTAAAGTTAGGAAGCTAGTTAGCTAAAAGAACACACTAGTTAGTTTATTAGTTAGGCTAAGCATTGTCGGATGGTTGATAGCTAGCTAGCTGGCTAATTAGTTGGGTTTCACACATTAGTGCACAGGTGCACAGTTCAGGTGAGTAAAATATAGTAGCTGACACATAGAATCAATAATGTTGACAAGCTCTGTGTCACCCCTGAGAGCTCATCTCGAAAAAAATAGGCATATGAGACTACCCAAACCTTAAGGTGATTAGATACTTAGCATTTATTGTCACTGTATTTCTACAACGAGATAAATGGAATGACGGGTCACATCTTCCCCCTATAAGGAGAGAAGAGGTCCTTAAAGCAGCCATGCGAGGCGCTAACAGTCAAAGCAATAAACAAAGTCACAAACACATACGACATCATACAATGGAGCAGTTACGTGAGGGGTCTTTTTTGTTGGTTACAGTACGGGAAGGTGGGGGGGGGGGGGCAAGAGATTAGAAAAAAGAGGAAAATGTGACACTGAGGCAGTCCTTGACTAGGGCAGAGTATTTACGAAAACAGTGTGTACTATCCGAATTTGATATGGTGTGCTTTGGGGAGCTGTTGTTATCACAGCTGTATGTCTTTGGAGTGTCCGGTGTAGATCAAGAGTCAAAACAAAGCATATTCTGCGATGAAGGTCCTCTGGGAGAAAGAGAAATTAGCCAGGGAGAAAAATGCACAAATATAATCAAGCAAATTTAAGAACTCAGGAGATCGTACAATTTAGTCGGGCACCTGGTTCTGCATGGCCCCAAACTTTATGTCCCTTTGCAGGGCCGTGAGACCCCTAGTCATCTCCTTCTGGCGCGTGATCATGATTGCGGACTGGGTCGCGTTGGATTTACACAGTTCCGAAAACATGTTCGTGATGGTATCCAAGCGTCGGGGGATGTCCAAGGATTGTAGATAGTACAGTTCCTCAATCCGTGTCACCTTCTGATGTAATGTCCTCGCCTGGTCAGCAACGGCTCCACAATGGTGTGTGATGACAGCTGACAGCTTGAGGAATTCTTTATTGGCTGCCTGCTTTCCAATTTGTCGATAGATCAGGAACATCCCCAGGCCAATCATCAGGACACCTGCTATCAAAAATCCAAATATGTAGACATCTTCGGCGTCTTCTAGGGACAGAGGTGCCAGACAGACGATGTTCCACTTGATCCAAGAGTCCATCGTGTATCCAGCAGAAAAAGTCCCGTCCGGACATGTCGGTTCTCCCGAACCAGCATTCCTTCGTGAAAGGATCATATCAATTGCGTTGAGGGACCAGCTTATCAATTCCATAATTTAGGATTCGAGAAGCTTCACCAGCAGAAGGAAAAATAGAGACGAGACGGGAGAGACACACAGACACAGCAGAGAGAGGAAAAATGCGACCGCCTCCAGCGAGAGTCAGAGAGATTAAAAGTAAAAGAAAATTAAAAATCATGTTTAGTAAGTTAATATTCATCAAATATGCCATAACATGGAGCGTGGCTTTTTATTACATGATTTTGTCACATGTTTATGTTTAGAAATAACTTCAAGCATGATTGTTTATATTAAAATTTTACATTTGATAAAAAGGTGATTAAAAAGTAAAAACATGAAAAATCATGTTTAGTAAGTTAGTATTCATCAAATATGCCATAATACACTGTCTTTGCAACAAATTCCAATGTTCTTGCATGAGTGTGTGCTTTATGCATAAAAAACGCTATTTAGCGATTTTTAAGATGCTAGGACTTAAAGAAAATGAGTTTTCAAGCAAACACATAAATGCAAGTACTTGGCATGCTGTTACATGATCTGTTGAAAGATGTTTATCTGCCTGGTTACATGCTGATGTTTGTTGTGCATTACTGCCAATAGAGTTTCAAAGTATGGTGGAAGAGAGCAGGGAAGTGGATAACTTCTTTTTTATTATTATTTTTTTTTAAAAAGAGGAAGGTCAGAAGATAGATATTGCTTATTGTTTTCAATACTGTCACTTTAACTTATTGCGACAATGGGGGAAGGTCTGTCAGAGAAGAGGGCACGTTGTGGGGGAGGCCGGACGAGGAGGCCATTGTACTAGTTTGCTAATAAATGATGACGTTCCATTAAGAACCTGCCTACCCTCAGTCATTCTACATGGTGTCAGAAGTGACTAACAATGGTGAAGTTTACTCCTCCTGCAAGTTTTTCCTTCGATAAGCCAATGGAGTGGATGGAGTGGAGACAGCGATTTCAGATATTCTGGTCTCATCTACGCTATAGGCAGCGAGGTGGAGAACATTTATAAATCATTTCAGATCAGTAACTTTACTGTTGTCCTGGGAAAGTTTAATGGATACTTCTTACTGTGGAGAAACATCATCCATGAATGCACATGCTTTCATCAGAGAGTGAAACAGCCCAGAAAAGAAGAAGTATTAATCAAAGCATTGTACAAGCTGTCTAAGCACTGTGAATTCAGCATCATGTGAGACAATAATATTCATGACCGCATTGTGGTCACCCTTCTGGACAAAGATCTCTCTCGTTGGTTACAATTAATCAATGATCTCACATTAGCACAAACAATCCAAACTGTCCAGCAGTCAGAGGAAGTTGCCACACAAGACAGTATGCAAGGAGACACAGTAGGTACGGTGAGGGCGGTTGTCAGCACAAATGCTAGCTTCATACAAAATACCAGAGAATAACAGAAATAAAACACATACACAAAAAAATAAATGAGTATTGAGAATGGACTTAAAAACCGAAAGAGATGACACCATTCTAATGGATACCTGCAGGTTATTCCAGATCTTGGGGCCTGCTACATCAAAAGCTTGATTGCCTCTATGCTTTGATCTGGATCTGGGGACAGAAAGCAATCCAAGATCTAAGTGATCTAGGTGGATTGTGTGGGCAGATCGCTATACAGATAGATATACAGGCACTTTGTTCTAATTTAAAAACAAAGAGTAAAATTTTAAAATCAATTCTAAATCTGACTGGCAGCCAATGCAGAGAGATCAGAATAGGGGTGATGTTCTCATATTTACATCTGCCCATCAGAAGCCTGGCTGCAGCATTCTGGACCATTTGAAGGAGTGTTATAGATGAATGATTTACTCCACAATAGAGAAAATTGCAAAAGGTGTGATGAGATGAAGGCATGAATTACTTTTTCAAAGTTCCTAAAAGAGAAAAAAGGTTTAACTTTCGCTAAGCATCGTAGATGGAAAAAACTTGATTTAACCACAGCATTAATTTATCAAACTTAAGACTGCAGTCAAACAGAAAACCAAGATTTTTTGCACAGGGAGTAATACAAGGAGTGAAATGAGCAAAATCAAAGCTGCAAGCATTATTATAATTGTTCGATCTAAATAAAATAACTTCAGTTTTGTTCTCATTCAAAATCAAAAAATGTTATGTCGGCCACAATTTTAGTTCCTGTAAGCAAGCTAACAGCGGCCCAGGGGAGTATTTGTAATTACGCTTCAGTGGAAGATATATTTGGGTGTCATCAGCATAAAAATGAAACGACACCCTGTATGTATTAAAGATGAAGCCCAATGGAAACATATATAAAGAAAATAAAATCAGAGCCCTGAGGTACACCACAAGAAAGATGTGCTGCTGAAGATGTATATTGACCAATGCAAACTGAAAACCTTCTACTGATTAAACAGGACCGAAATCACTTTAAAACAGTACCCTGAATACCAACACAACAGTGTTAAAAAATTGCACAAGAAAGTGTGAGGGAATAATATCCTGGGACAGAAAGTGGATTTCAAATGCACAGTAATATCTCTGCAAGCCTGGAGAGAGATAGGTTCAAATTCACACCATGAGGCGGAGCAGGCACCAGCTGTGGTCTTAAACTAGTGATCTTCTCATCAAAAAATGTCAGAAGGTTTTCACAGAGACACAGATGCTTCAGAGAAAACATTAAAAAACATGATTTAAAACAGTCAATGGTAGAAAAAAAAGAATTCTAGGTCTATGACAATTTTTTTTATAATGATCTATGATCAAACTTGGCAGCTTTAACAGCTTTCTGAAAAGTGAAAAGAGAGTCCCTCAGGATTTTGTAAGAGACCTGTAGTTTATCCTTTTTCCATTTACATTCTGTTCTTCTATAGAACTGTCTGAGTGAACGGATTGAATCGTTGAAACAGGGCCCTGATTTTAATGGAGCAATAGTTTTTAAAATGTTCAAACAGATATGGTTAAATATGATTAGACTGAGATGTTCATCAGCATCTAAGTTTTATGGAGTCGAGTCCAATGTCGGAGGTTTGCAAGCCACTGTTTAAGCTGTAGAAATATCCTCACAGGGTTGAGGGGAAAGATAACAAAACCATCAAGCCTGAACAGGGGATTTGTCAGTTCGGCCAGGGAGAGAAGTAGTGAATAACACAGATTTATGATCAGAGAAGCTTGTATCACAAATATCAATATCAGAGATAGAGAAACCATGTGGCAGAACCAGGTCCAAAGTGTGACCATGTATACGTGGGGGTCCTTGCACCCACTGTACAGAATCAAAAGAATCAATGAGATTAAGAAACTTCTTAAATTTCCAAAACAGTTTGGAGCGACAACATATATGAATATTAAAATCACCCAACATTAAAATATTATTGTACTTTGTGACAATTCCCCCCACAAAATCTGCAAATTCACTCAAAAAGGCTGTATTGGGTTGTGGAGGATGATAAACCACCACAAACAACATTGGATTTTCCAGGTCTGTTTGGAGCAATTGTACCTCAAAGTTGCAATAAGCATCAGAGGTGATAAAAACGGCCACTAACCCTCCACCATTGGTTAATCAATCCCTTAAAAATATGTTTTAGAAGTTCATACACGAGGAGGATTTTCTTCTAAATGTTTTAGAATATCTAAACATTCTTGAACATTTAACAATGAGCTGAATGACCAAAAACTTTTATCCTAGGTTAAAGTTTAACGATAAATGGATAATAATTTTGTTGTCTTTTTCATTAAGCAAGCATCAGAGCATGGTCATAATTTTACATGTTACATTTTTATCAAGTTTCAGTACAATAGTACAATAATAAAACACTATGTAGCACTTATGTCAACTTTGACGATGCGTTATATGGAAACAGTTTGAGATATCAAAAAGTTTTTTGCCAGCATGCTCTGATAATGGTCTATGTGAAATTTGGTGAAGAATATATAAATGGTCTAGGAGGACTCCAAAAAAGTAGGTTTTAGACATGACTCAAAATGGTGGACAGACAAAATAGTCTACTGTGGAAAATGTATATCACTGCTTTCTTTAGGCCCTAAAGAATGAAATTCAGAAAAGCTATAAGCATGTATGGTTACAATGGCACATATAAACTTTCATCACAATACATCAAAGAGTTGCACAGATACAGCCTCAGATCCTTGTGTTTCTCTGAAAAACTACATTATATAAAACAAATTACACAGTGTCACCTGGTGACCGATTTTCTTTCTTTCTCTTTTTTTTATTTTTTAAATTTTGTACAAACCACTCAGCCCAAAAGGCAAATATGTCCACATTGTTTTGTCTTGATCAGTCTTTTGTAACCTTTTCTAAAAACTGCTGAAATGTGATTGGAAGATAGTGGCCATGTCTTTAAGATTGTATACAACTGTATTCACAGACAATGATGGGCGTGGACATAGACGCTGCTTGCCAATTTTTAAGTCAGTCGGATTGACAGTCTGATTGAGTCAAATTTGAGTCAAATTTGAGGTGCAACCTGGCGGCATCAGATGAACCGAAACATAATGTCTCAGAGGTGTTCTATTAGATTTAGGTCAGGCGAGCATGGGGACCATTCAATGGTATCAATTCCTTTATCCTCCAGGAACTGCCTGGATATGCCTCCCCAGACCATCACTGACCCACCACCAAACCGGTCATGCTGAACGATGTTACAGGCAGCATAACGTTCTCCATGGCTTCTCCAGACCCTTTCACATCTGTCACATGTGCTCAGGGTGAACCTGTTCTCATCTGTGAAAAGCACAGGGTACCAGTGGCAGACCTGCCAATTCTGGTGTTCAATGGCAAATGCCAATTGAGCTTCACTTCTACACTGTATGAAACCCGCCACAAAAATATAATGGAATTACATTATAAAAATATATTGGTATTTAACTGAAAAGTTAAAGCTGGCTATGATAGAGAGGTGTCAGAGCCCATGCTGACCTCTGTCCACTGCCAAAAGTGCCTACAATGGACAGGTGAGCATCAGAACTGGACCACGGAGCAATGGAAGAAGGTGGCCTGGTCCGATAAATCACATTTTCTTTTACATCATGTGGAAGGCTGGGTGCGTGTGCATCGTTTACCTGGGGAAGAGATGGCACCAGCATGCACTATGGGAAGAACGCAAGCTGGTGGAGGCAGTGTGATGCTCTGGGCGATGTTCTGCTGGGAATCTTTGGGTCCTGGCATTCACGTGGATGCTATTTTGACACATACCACCTACCTAAACATTGTTGCAGAACAGGTACACCCCTTCCCTAATGGAAGTGACCTCTTTCGGCAGGATAATGCGCCCTGCCACACTGTAAAAATTGTTCAGGAATGGTTCGAGGAACATGACAAAGAGTTCAAGGTGTTGATTTGGCCTCCAAATTCCCCAGATCTCAATCCAATCGAACATCTGTGGCGTGTGCTGGCCATCAAGTCCGATCCATGGAGTCTCCACCTCACAACTTACAGGACTTAAAGGATCTCCTGTTAACGTCTTTGTGCCAGATGCCACAGCACACGGTCAGGGCTGTTTTGGCACCAAAAGGGGGACCAACACAATATTAGGCAGGTGGTCATAATGTTATCGCTGATCGGTGTATAACGCAATACAGCGAATGCGAATCATATGACAACCGTCTGTGGTCTCCCAGTGGTTTATAACATGGGCAGCATTTAATTTGTAGCAAAACAAAACAAAAGAAAACATGAATGCCTTCATCTTTGAAACTGACATTGGTCTGACATTTCATAACAAACTCGGGGAACCCCAGTGCTGACTCATGTCCCGTCATTTTTTTTGTGAATATTGGAATGTGTGCAAAGGATTGTGGGTGATTGGAGGACGTGAAGGATACACTGACGCATCCTTCAAAATCTGCCGAATGAAGGCCACGAAATGAAGGCTGCCGTCCAAGGATGCTTCCGATTAAGACGGCTTTTGACGGCGCTTGATGACACCTTTGAGAAACACCCTAAATAAACCACTCACAGACTCATGATGTGAAGTATCATCTTGTGTTTCATTGCTGACATACCAAGCCTTATTATTCTTGTGCATGACATTCTGGTATTTTGATCTTGCTTATAAAAATTAGTTTTATGAATTACATTTTGGACAAGATTCTAGAAGCGCATTTGTGAGGTCAGGCACTGATGTTGGACGAGAAGGCCTGGCTCGCAGTCTCCGCACTAATTCATCCCGAAGGTGTTCTGTCTGGTTGAGGTCAGGACTCTGTGCAGGCCAGTCAAGTTCCTCCACACCAAACTCGCTCATCCATGTCTTTATAGGTCTTGCTTTGTGCACTGGTGCGCAGTCATGTTGGAACAGGAAGGGGCCATCCCCAAACTGTTCCCACAAAGTTGGGAGTACGAAAATGTCCAAAATGTCTTGGTATGCTGAAGCATTAAGAGTTCCTTTCACTGGAACTAAGGGGCCAACCCCACACCATAATCCCCCCTCCACCAAACTTTACACTTGGCACAATGCAGTCAGGCAAGTACCATTCTCCTGGCAACCGCCAAAACCAGACTCATCCTTCGGATTGCCAGACAGAGAAGCGTGATTCGTCAATCCAGAGAACAGGTCTCCACTGCTCTAGAGTCCAGTGGCAGCATGCTTTACACCACTGCATCAGACGCTTTGCATTGCACTTGGTGATGTAACGCTTGGATGCAGCTGGTCGGCCATGGAAACCCATTCCATGAAGCTTTCTACACACTGTTCTTGCACTAATCTGAAGGCCACACGAAATTTGGAGGTCTGTAAGTTGCCGAATTCTGCGCACTGTGCGCCTCGGCATGCGCTGACCCCACTCTGTGATTTTACGTGGCCTACCACTTCATGGTTGAGTTGCTGTTGTTCCCAATTGCTTCTACTTTGTTATAATACCATTAACAGTTGACTGTGGAACATTTAGTAGTGAGGAAATTTCACAAATTGACTTATTGCACAGGTGGCAACCTATCACGGTACCATTGCGCTTGCATTCACTGAGCTCCTTAGAGTGACCCATTCTTTCACAAATGTTTGTAGAAACAGTCTGCATGCCTAGGTGCTTGATTTTATACACCTGTGGCCATGGAAGTGATTGGAACACCTGAATTCAATGATTTGGAGGGGTGTTCCAAAACTTTTGGCAATATAGTGTATGTAAAGTCACACTTGCTGTACTGTATATCACTATAAAATGTTGTACTGTTTACTGTAAAGTAGTAACTGTATGCACATAGATGTTTTACCTGTACATACTGGTACCATAACTCCTTCACTCTGTCACCATTTCTTTCAAATGGTACACGGTACAGCTGTTTCATGCTCATGTGGTGTCTTTTCAGCACCGTGTCGGTAGTTGAGATGCTAATGGATTGGATGTTTTCAAAGACATTGCTATCATGTGCCCTCTCTTAGTTTAATGGCATTATTTGCTCTGACCATGGTGCAAATAGCGTCCTCCTGTCGAGGTGTGAGAAGGGGCCCTCTGCTACCCCTGTGAGGTAGTCTTGCAGTCTTGTGGGAAAAACACAGTACCGCCGTATCGCCGTATATATGTGCACTCCGGTTTCTACTATGGCTGGCTTGACCACGGTGTGAGTGTGGCCTGCGTACTGAGCTTGATATAAGTCGCACTTGTGTCTAAAATCGATTCGTCGTGTGTTGGGAATTTCGGTGGGATCAGGAAATATACAAAATAAATCATGATTGTTTTCCTGATCTGTACAGTTAGTACATGCTCATGAATTTCAGGTGGATGTCAGCAGCAGTAGGAGCGGTGATGACAAATTTGTTATTTGATCATTTAAGGCACAATCTACCGTCAATCTTTCCACATTAAAAATGTGCCATAAAATATCTTTATGACAGTTCCACTGAAAATGATTAAAATAAACAGTTAATAATCAGGAAAATTTACACCTTATTATAAACCCTGATCTACTTAACTTTTGACTTCATCGGGCTACTTCACTGGCTCTCACCTCTATATCTCTGTGCTTATAGTGTCTGGCTAGTAGCTTTCAAAATGAAACAGGAAATATGCATCATCCCAATGGGCTAATCCTGTTTCTCATCAAAGCAGCTGGTGTTCAAATAAGTACCGCCCTTCAGGGGCTCACAAAAATGCTGATATTGCCCGGGCAGAATTTGCGTTTGACACCCCTGTAGTAGACTGGGCCTATCCAAGTCTCTTCATCAGCCGAACACGTCATGATTTCATACAACGGGGAAAGAGGGGAACTATATTAACCTGTATACCGGTTTTCTCGGTACTTCCTGTCTCTCCAACCAGCTGACAGCCTCGTGACAAGCTGGTGGTCGGCCCATGCGCAGACTTGCGCTTTGTGTAAAGCGAACATGGCGCCGTCCTGAGTTTTATTACTGAGCGAAGCGCAGTTGTCAATGCTCAGCGGCACAATTTTCGAAAAAAAAGGACAGAAACATTGACACGTTTTGGAAGGTTGAGGGTACAGGGACGGAAACAAGTCGCATCTGGTATTAACCCTTCAGGTAAAGTGTTGCATGTACCTATGTTCTCTTAGCTATGGCTAGCTAACTACTGGATGCACTGGGGCAGGGAAACCCGTTTGTTAATGTCATTCTCTCAGCCGGGCATCCGTATTACAGCTTAGTGTAAACAGTTTGGAACAATGGCAGGTAAAGGACTATTCAGCCTTGGGGAGTATATTACATTTTACTGAAAAGCTCAGCAGGTTTTAGTTATTGTATTTTTAATCCTGGCCACTCGGTTGGCTAGCTAGTTAGCTAGAACTTACTTTAACGTCATACACTGGTTTGATGCCTTTAAGTGACACCTTTGTATAATTATTTAAATACGTTAGCTTTTAAGGTTATTTAACTGTAGCATTTTCATAGTATGAAATTTGTCCATATTTATCTAATAGGCTCGATGTACTTGACTGTCTACCTGTTTAGCTGCAAGCTCGCTACTGTTAGTTCTTCTTCTTGAACATGATTGAATGCGTACCAGTTCAGTGTTATAATGCATTTATTTTTAATAAAGTATACTTGGAATAATGCTAGCTATTTGTTTCGATATTAGACATTTTGACATTTTGATAAAGCTGTTCCCGATGCGACAGCGCCCTCTCTGCTTTGCTGCCACATGACAATTTGACAATCTAGAGATTGCTGTTTTGAATTTTTTTTCCCCCATCAAATTGCCTTATTTTCTTAAAGCAGGATTTGCTTCCCAAATGTGGAACTGGTTTTGTATTGTAAATACCTGTTAGGTAGTGCTTGTATTTCCAGAGTTATAGGGTTATATGTCATGGGTTATAAGCATAGTCTGTGCATTTCTGAGAGATTTTGTTTTCAGCAATGATCTTGGAAAGTTCTTAAAAATCCAGTTCTAAGTTTACTTTTTGTTCTGTAGAAAATGAGCTATTCACGTTCTTTACTATTATGATCATCTGCAGGCTTCAGTTAAAGAGGTCTGTTTATGAAGCCCTGAGCGCAGGTTAAAGTCTGTGTCTTCAGGCGCAAAGTCAGAGTTGAGTAAATGATCTCACAGGTCAGGCTTTCTGAATTTCTCTGCATCCTGTTTTGCAATGCTGAAGCCTGCATGACTGTTACTCAGAGACAGTGTATTATAAGGAAACAGAGGACACAAGATGCGCACACCAACCAACAGTGATAAAACCTAGAGTAGAGTAGAAATCTTGAATTGTTAGCTTGTGACTGGCTACTGTTCCGTGACACTCCTGTGTGTGTGGGTGTAAGCCTTGTAGTAATGGCAGTTTTACTGCATGATGCAGTTCTTATTGATTCATGCTGAGAGCTGGGGAGCTTGGTCACCTGACACCCTTCTGTAATCCTTGTCTACGTCTGAAATTACACTGCCGTACTAAACTACAGATAGATAGCAATTAAAAAAAAACAACAACCCAAACCAAAGTGTCCACTACATTACAAAGTCTCTTGAACTGTACTGGGATGAACATCATTTTTACAAAAGATGTTAGCTAAATTGTTGGAGAGCACTGTCTAACACACCAGTCCAAATTTAATTTAAAATGGATTCGTTTTTTTTTTTTTTTTTTTTTTGCCGTTAATCTCTCATTTACATAAGTTACATAAGCCCTTGGGTAAGACTTTCCAAATTTAGCTCAGGCGCATCTTGTTAGCTTTGATTATCTTCAGAGGTCTCTTTAGAAGTTGGCTTTAGAAGTTCAATCAGGACTTTATGGCAGAGTGGCTAGATAGAAGCCACTCCTAAATAAATGCACTCAAAGCCCTAAGTCTGGCACAAATCTAGTACTGCCCAATACAGCAATGTCCTTGAAGAAAAACTGCTCCATAGTGTGCATGACCTCAGACTGGGGCGATGTTTCACCTTGCAGCACAACAACAACCCAAAGCATACAGCCAAAATAATGCTAGAGTGGCTTCAGGTCAAGTCTCTGAATGTCCTTGAGTGACCCAGCCAAAGCCCAGACTTCAACCCCATAGAACATCTGTGGAGAGAGCTGAAGATAGCAGTTCACAGATGCTCTCCATCCAATCTGATTGAGGTGAGAGGATCTGCCAGGAAGAATGGAAGAAAAAATCCAGGTGTGCAAAGCTTTTCGAGACTTCCCAAGAAGACTTGAAGCTGTAATTGCTGCCAAAGGTACTTCACCAAAGTAGAATAAAGGGTCTGAGTGCTAATCTAATTGAGAGCTTCCAATTTTTGATTATTAACACATTTCCAAAAAATTTCTTAAAAATTTCTTTAAAATGTTTCTGCTTTGTCATTATGGATTGTTGTGTTGTAGATTAATGGCAAAAAAAAAGTTAATTTAATATATTTTAAATGAAATCTAAAACTCAATAAAGGGTGCAAAAACTGAATGGGGTCTGAAAACTTTCTGAACCAACTGTATGATTTACATCAGAGTTATCAAACTCAAATTATGCCTGGCCCACTTCAGCATTTTTGTGAGTCTTTGAAGGGCTATAATCTAAAGCTATTCATTTTAAACATATTTGATTAACACCAATAACATAGGCTCTGAAAGTAGTATAGAATATTTGCAGGAAAAAGAAGAGCAAACGTAAAAGTTAAGTTTATTAAATATATATATTTGTTTCTCTGGTGGGAGCGTGCAGCGATGTGAACCGGGCTTGATTCCCAGTCAGGGAAGTAGGGCTGGGCAATGATATTTTGATATTTTTCCAAATTTTGATGATATTTAATATACATCTTAATATTTTTGCATTTGCTCTAGAATAATTAAAAAAGGTGATTTTCTTTCCCCCATTAAAAATGCATGATTTGGATCGAACAGCTATTGTGCAAAAACACACAGTTAAAAAAAATAATCTAGACCTAGTGACCACTTAATGCTTTTTACTAAATGAACACAAGGATTATTTTAAAAAATCATATTTATTTAAATGAACCAATATAAACAGATGTGTAAACAGACCCTCCCTCATCAGTACATCTCTTGCGTTGTCCAACTCATGAGACAAAAAGGGGGAGTTAAATTGGCCTGTGGTGCCATCTTTAGAAAAGTAAGCTTAATTTTCAACATTATTCGATATTCACAATATTCCCTAATGTTATATCATCAGTAAAATTATTGCAATAATATCGATAATATTTGATGTATCTCCTGGCTCTACAGGGAACCAACCCCAGCCACTGGAGGGTTGCACGAGCCAGTGCACTCTCAGTGTTGGTCCCAAGCCCGGAAATGGGGAGGATTGCATCAGGAACGGTATCCGGCTTAAAACTTGTGCCAGAATCAAAATATGCAGATGGGTGATCTGCTGTGGTGACCCTGAATGGGAGCAGTGGAAAAAGGGAAAAAAAAAATTGTGTGTGTACAGTACTGTGCAAAAGTCTTAGGCACATGCGAAGAAATGCTGTAGAGAAAAGATGCCTTCAAAAATAATGAAATTAAATGTTTCTACATAAAAAAGAGCAGTAAACAATAATAAATGAAACAAAGTCAATATGTGGTGTGACGATTCTTTGCTTTAAAAAAAAAAATAGTAGTCTCGGGTACAATTTGTGCAGTTTTATAAGGAAATTAGCTGTAATTATGTTTTTTGTCTGAAAAGTTGTCTCTTATGTAATATGCTGCTTTCTTTACTGACATACAAACATTTTTCTGTAACATTTAATTTTGTGCTGGAAAACAAATGTTTGGAAATGTAAAAAGTTTTTGTACTGAATCATTAATGTAGAAGTCATAAAATAAAAATCTATAACAAAGTTTGTTTTAAAAAAAAAAATAGGGTGCCCAAGACTTGCACAGTACTGTATGTGTGTCTGATGTATGTTGACTGCTAAGCAGTTTCATGGCCAGGTTTAGCCTGCTTCCTCATTATTTCATGACAAATTAAGGAGATAAAAAGTCTGTAGTTGATTTCAAGCTTTGAATTTGCATTTGGTGGCTGCTCATGGGAACTCTCAATATATGGTCCAAATAGGTCGCATCATTAGGAGGGAAAAAACAAAACAGACCTATCAGCGAGCTCAGCACAATCTTTAAAAGTCGCCAAATCAACAGTTTGGTACATTCTTAAAAAGAAGGAATGCACTGGCAAACTCAGCAACACCAAAAGCCCTGGAAGGCCACAGAAGACAACTAAAGTGGATGATCGCAGAATTCTTTCCTTAGTGAAGAAAACCCCTTCACAACATCTAGCCAAGTCAGGTAAACCAAGAACACTCTCGAGGAGGTAGGTGTATCACTGTCAAAGTCTACAATCAAGAGACGCCTTCATGAATGTAAACACAGATGGTTTATCTCAAGATGCAAACCACTGGTAACACTCAAGAACAGAAAGGCCAGATTAGACTTTGCTTAAAAAAACAAAACAAAACAAAAAAAACAAAAGCATGAACAGTTCGGATGCAAGATTAACTTGTACCAGAATGATGGGAAGAGAAGAGTATGGAGAAGGAAGGGAAGGGCTCATGATCCAAAGCATACCACATTATCTGTCAAACATGGTGGAGGCAGTGTTACGGCATGGGAATGTATGATTGCCAATTGAACTGGGTCACTGGTGTTTATTGATATGACTGCTGATAGAAGTAGCAGGATGAACTGTGAAGTGTATAGAGAGATTCTTTCAGATTCAGTCAAATGCTGCAAAACTGATAGGGCGAGATGGATGACCCAAAATGTACCGTGAAAGCAACCCAAGAGCTTCTTAAGGCAAAGAAATGGAATGTTCTTAAATGCCCGAGTCAGTCCAGACCTCAACCCAATTGTGCATACCTTTCATTTGCTGAAGACAAAATTGAAGGCGGCTGCAGCAAAGACCTGGCAAAGCATCTCAATGAGGAAACTCAGCATTTGGTAATGTCCATGGGTTCCAGACTTCAGGCAGTCATTGACTGCAATCGATTTGCATCCAAGTATTAAAAATAATCCTAATATTTTGATTGTTAGTTCGTCCAGTTACTTTTGAGCCTGTGAAAATGGAGAGACTGTGTAAAAAATGGCTGTGTAAAAACTGTGTAAAAAAATTAACCATTTCCTATGGCCATGGTTTATGCAGTATTTTTTGTAGCCCCCTTGAATTAAAACTGAAAGTCTACACTTAAATCATATCTTGATTGCTTCATTTCAAATCCATTGGGGTGGTGTACTGAAGCAAAATTACAAAAATTGTGTCACTGTCCAAATACTATGGACCTGACGTATAAATATAATATTTTCCATATATCAAAAATATAATGTTAAGAATGAGATTGAAGAAGAACTCACACAGGATTGCCTCTGCTAAGAACTTGCAGTCTTTTCAACATATTTATAGGACTCTACACTGGGTGATACATTTTGGGATTTGGAATCAGTCAGTGAATCACTCCAAATGCCAACACCCAGAGGCACAGCTGGGGAAGAGGGGATTTCGGGTTTGATCCTGCCTGACATATTGTATGATGGTTCCAAATGTTTATCATGCACACACACAATGCAGCTTATTATATACATTCTTCTCCAAAAGTATGGGAATGACAAAAACCAATTCTTTTGCTTTTGCTATACGCTGCAGACATTTGCGTTTGAGATCAAAAGATGAATATGAGATGATAGATCAGAATTTCAGCTTTCATTTCCTGATATTTACATCTAGATTTGTTAAACAATTTAGAATATTGCACTGTTCATGGCAGACCACCCAACTTTTAGTTCCAGAAGTATTGGAATAGATAGTCTTAAAGTAAAATAAGTAATACTTAATATTTGGTTGCATACCCTTGCTTGCAATAAGTGTATTAACCAAGTGACCGACTGACATCACCAAACTGTTGCATTCTTCTTTTGTGATGGTTTTCCAGGCTTTTACCATAGCTTCTTTCAGTTGCTGTTTGTTTTGTGGCTCCCATTTCTCCCTTCAGTCTCCTTTAGGAGATCTAATGCATGCACAATTCGGTTATGGTTTGGTGATTGACTTGGCCAGTCTAAAACCTTCCACTTTTTTTCCCTGATGTAGTCCTTTGCTGTGTTGGCAGTGTGTTTTGGGTCATTGTATTTCCACAAGATCCTCCCAATTAGATTGGATGAATTTCTCTGTAAATTGACAGAATGTTTCTGTAGACTGCTGAATTCATTCTGCTGCTATCATCATGAGTTACATCATCAATAAAGATTAGTAAACCTGTTCCAGAAGTTTGTACGTTTTGGATAAGCAGATCCTTTCTTTCTCTACATGTTGAGCTTTCCATCACTTTGGTAGAGGTTAACCTTGGTTCTATAGCTTTTATGGCTCATCTCTGTATTTCTGCAAATTCCATTCTGGCATTATGGTTTGCATCTTGTGGTATGGCCTCTAGTTTTTTGCTCTCTGAGTCTTCTTAGAACTGTGGACTGCCCTGTGGAGGTTGTTGGTGATGTTGCTGACTGTTGTTTTTGGGTTTTTCTTTACAGTTCGTACAATGTTTCTGTCATCAACTGCTGTTGTTTTCCTTGGCTGACTTGTTGATAGACAGCTCTCTGTCCATCAACATCACACTTGTCAATTGTACAGATCACAAAAATAATCATGATGTCTTCCTTCCTGAAATTAATTTGTGGCTACAGCACTGCCAACACCATAAGCCTTTCTGAACTGGTTTTAGACATGGGTCTTTCTTGTATCAGATATAGCAGGTAGTTGTTAATTTTAACCAGGGTCAATCCATGTGAAATTATTGGAGGCCTTCTCACTGTCCAGCTCAGATTTGCTTCATATGTTCTGGAAATAATGTCACTATTCCCAGTACATTTTTGCAATGTTTCAGGCATGTATCTCTAGTTTCTGAGATATAGAGGTTTTAAAATTTAATTTAAATTTTACTGTAAAAACTAGTGCTACAGAAAAAGTTATAAAGTTCCAGTTCAAGTATTTACTTAATTTTAAACTACTCATGCTAGATGCATGAAATGTTTAGTGATTGTTGTTTAGTATTAGTCATTTTTAACTTCTAAAATAGATGATCCACAGTTGTTTTTTTTTTAAATTATTATTATTATTTTTTTTTGCCAATTTATGACTTGTTAAATATTGTTTAAAAAAAATAAATAAATCATTTGTGCTTTGGAGCAACTTTGGCCCTCTACCCCACTAAAGCACATCAGATCTTTCAAATTTTTGTGGGTCAGTGACTGATTAGGATTCTGAAAGGGCTTTTGCAAAATCATAAAAATCTTGAATATTTTTTTAATAATAATTCAAATATTTGAACAGCCCTGTACCCATAAATTTTAATATAAACATGAAATTATATTTTAATTATTTTTTTAAACAGTTCAACCAATTTTTGCTCATAAAAAAATTCATGTGATGTGACAGTGATATTTAAATAATATATTGCCTTTACATGGATATGTAGAGCTGTACTGTTAGTAAAGTGAAATGCTTTAAAAAAAGAGTTTGCACTTTTAGGAACAGTCTGTCAGGTGTTCATGAAATTTACAAATTAGATTTCTCTTTAAAACCCATAAAATGTATGTAAAATTTTACATACATTTTATGGGTTTTAAAGAGAAATCAAAGGGTTTACTTCAGCATATTAGTGATTTAATATTTAATCACTGACTAATATTTAATATGATGATCAGTTTTGTCAACAACACATCAATGGCACAAGATATAATTCTCAGATGCTCTTCACAAGCTGCTGTATGATTCAACAGCTGGTCTTTGAAAATATTTTCAAAATAAAAGTCTTAAAATAGCCTTTTCTTTCAAGTTACACCATATGAGTTTTCATAAAACAATTATCAGCATACAATATTCATTTATGTATTATGATGGAAATAATAATGCAAATGCATTGGAATTTTGTTCAGCAATACAGAACAGTCATGGAATTATGCCAAACATGATAACTTTTAAGTTCTTAAAAACTTCTTTAGTAATTTTAATTAGGTTTTCAAAGGAGAAGGTATGGTTAATTACTATATGTATTTTATTTCTAAGTAGTTAATTTGTCTTTATTCTACCATATTCCGCAAAATCTAGTTCTACATTTTAAACTATAGTGTCAGAATAGAAACTGTGTGGTAAAAAAAAAAAAAAAAAAAACATTAAACAGCGGTTTAATCCATTACTTGTATACGATTTCCATACATATCCACAATGAAGCTAGAACCACCTGACACCCTGCTGACCCGCAGATGGGTTGGCATGACTAGAAATAAATGAGTGGTTGTCTGTTGTTCCAGGAATGGTGGCTGACCTAGAAAATCTTGTCTGAAGTGTTTTTATTTGTAAATGTTTTTAAATATGTATGAGCTTATCTTTTGAGTTTTTTTTAAACATAATCCAATTTGTGAGTTTTCAGTACAGTTGAACATTGGAGCATGGTGCCAAAGATGTAGTCAAGTTGCATGTAAATCAGGTATATGCAGCAATGACAAAGTCAAAGGAACTACTAAACCATGTTGTCTTGGTCTGCTTTCATAAAACAGTAGCAGCTGCTGACATCAGCCTCCAAACAGGGCTGGCAAGTATGGAAATGTACAGTAGAGTAGCACAGCTCTGCTGACATCAGCCTCCATATCTGGCTGACAAGTAGAATCACACAGATGTGTTTCTAAATATATATTATATGCCTTAAAACAGTGTTTATGTTTGTAGTGAAACATGGCATATTCTATACCTTAATACAAGGTTGTTCAGTAGTATACACAAAGGGTCATTGTGGTTTTCATTCCATATTAGGAAGGAGGCACAAGGACCAAAGAAATAACTAATTAAAACAATAGGGCAACAAACCCTAGTGGATCATAGACGCAGGTGACAGTTGAGAGAACTCCTCTCCTTGTCAGTGGATTTTTCTTGACTATGACCCTGAATTGGAATTCATCCGCTTCGACAAACTACTGAACTCCAAGCACTCGTTCAATGTGAAGTTCTCCTAAGGCCACGTCTAGATCATGAGCACGTTCTTCAGGTGGTATCGTGGCAATCACTTCTTTGTCCGCTTCCACCAGATATATAGCTTCAGCAGGTGACTACACTTGTAAAGCCATCATCGACATAAAAGTTTCTCTGGATGAACTTAATGGACTCTTTGCTGAACTTTCCGTGACCCTGCAATGCCAGATGCTTGAGTCCAAAATTGGAGAAGCCAGGGGATGAAGCTGCCCCAAACAGGTGTACCTTCATTCTAAACACAGAGGGTTTGGAATAAAGATCGCCCTTTTTCCCACCAGAGGAAGCTCATGTAGTATTGATGTTCCTTTGTAACATGAAATGAGAATGATGAAACATTTTTTCGACGTCGCACATTATGGCTATTATGGACTCTTTCTGAATCGACACAGTACTCCAAATAATATGGTCAAGAGGTGATCGTTTAGAGAGGTTTCATGGAAGCGTGCTGAACAATTCGAAAACCACACGGATCTTCCCTGGTTTGTGGGAATGGTAGACTCCGTGGTGCAGAATATACCACACTGGTTGGTTATCGACTTTGGGCTTTGGAACCCTCTCAGCATCTCCTTGGGTTATTATGTCATTCATAAAGTGGATTTGGACTGCATATTGTTTATTGACTGGGATAACCAGTTGGAATATGTGACCTGTTTGCTGGAATTAACTCTCGTGTGAAAACTGGTGGCAACGGGATCCTTTTCCAGAGTTGTATTCTCTTGTAGATTTGTCAGTTTCTGACAAGGAATGACTGACCTTGCAGTCATTGTAGACAGCTGCAAACTGACATTCTTTCTGTTTGTCTTGGGCCACTTCATCTAGGATAAAGGTTGTGTCACTGTGTGTCTAAGAGCACGTAGACAAGGACCTCTTTATCTGTCTGTTTTATGGCTGAGACCCAGACTGGTATGATTGTGGATGTTTGTGTGCTTAGGCCTTCTTGTATGACTGCACTGATAATTGCTGCTGCAGCTATTTCTCTGTTGTCTGTTTTGAGTTGTTGTCTCCCTTCAGAGGTGTAGACCTTTGATGTTCTTTGAACTTTGTCGTCGTGCAAACATATTGGATGTATCTTCTGACACCTTTCAAATGTACTCTTATCACATCTTGAATGATGACCAGTCTGCAAACATCCAGAGCAAAGCTTCTCTGCTCATACAAACTTGATGCGATCTTGAGCTGTCTTCTCACCAACCTTTTTACACTTGGCTAGGACATATCCTTTTACAAAAGACGCATGAAGAAATGCTGATCTGTGTCATGTTTGTACTGTGTTTTTGCTTGAATGGTTTGGTTTCTCGCTTTCCAAACCCTTAAGTGCCTGTATTGAGGGTTGGAATTGTGGGTATCCAGTGTTAACTTGTCTGACTTCCATCACTTTGCGGTTCCACCTGGGCACCAATCAGTCTGGCAATTTCAGCAGGATTTTTTTTGATTGTTGTTGCAATCCAATGTCTTAAGGTGGGGCACTGCGGCTTCACAGCTCTTGAGGAAGTCCGGAAACTTCATCAGTTCACAACCATCTTTAGAACTTATCCATCCATACAGCTTGTCTCTGAAGGACTTGAGGCATAAGCATTGAAATTGGTAGAGCTTGAGATGCCCAGTGCAGAATTTGGGAATTAGGAGTTTGACTGGTAACTGGTAGAGATTAAGGAATAAGTGGGGAACTGAGACCTGGAGGGCTTGGGTCATGACTGGCAGAGATTGAGGAATGGCTGGAGGGATTGTAAAGTTAGGAACTTGAAGTTCTCCCGCTGGTTCAACATTATGCAGCAAAGTTCTCAGATTCGAATTGTGCCAACCGTTGTTTACTTTCAACCTCTAGCCTTTGAAGTTCTGTCACTTCCCTTTCTTGCCAAAACTTCCTGGAATGCAGTAGCTTCAGCTGCAGCCTCATTTCTTTTGACTGATGGATGGGTGGGTTGAGCCACATTTTAGTAGTTTTGATAAAAGAACCTGTTGAGTCTAGGATCGATCCAATATCATGCCAAGGTTCTTCCTCTTCATCTACTGAATGCCCTTCAAGCTGCCTTTGTGTTTTTGAATAATGAATCCTGAAAATGATATGCACATGTTGACCCTGCATCGCAGGTCTGATTCGGGGGTTCATATTCGACGTAACTCTTCATAAGTGACCTCAGAACAGGTGCTTTCTATGTTCTCAAGCAGGTCATTCAATTCTTCTTGGGAGGCCTCATCAGAGAACATTTCCTTACCTGTTCTCTCATAATACCTCCATTTCTCACAGATGATTCTGTACTGACTTGTATTTTGTATTGTATGTATAAGATGTAAGTGTAAACTATAGTAGGCCTAAATGTGAATAGTCAGAAATACAATTGTGTTAATTCCTTGACAATTGTAAAAACTATATGGGTAAACCTGAATTTTCTAAATACATACTTTGCATACAGATGTTCAAGGAAGGTCAGTTCTTTGAAACAGGTGTTTATTACTTGGGCACATCTTATCTCTCTGATGTATCCACTTCTTAGTCACACCTTAGACTTGCTTTATTTATGCTGTGAGAGCTATATTTGTAAATGAAAATAGTAAAAAACACATCAACAAATTATAAAATACATACATAAAGAACAAAATACAAAAATGGAGCTTAATGCTAGTATGGATGCTTGCATTCACGTTCTACAAGTAAAAGTCTTTGAGTCTTCCGTAAGTCCATATTGACTGTCTGTTTGACTTCAGACATCAGTAATTATAAACTTAAATGCAATATAGCAGAGGCTAATGAGGCGTCCATCGGGAACAACAACTGGTTTGTCATTTCTGTTAAACGAAAATAGTGCTGAACAATTTAGGGGGGAAAAATCTAATTGCGATTTTTCTGATCAAAATTACGATTATGATTTAAAATGTGTTTATTTAAAGAGAGCAACAGGTTTGTTGTGGTGGTTTGCACAATTTCAAACAAAAACCAAGCATAATTACAAACATTATCTTCTAGCACTAAAATAAACAGATGAAACAATACATTTACTACTGTTTATTTAACACCACTTAACATTAGCATTGTGCCATGATAAATCAAATAAAACATCTATAATGACAATTAACAATTAACTACAGTAGCTAGAATAAACTTAAGTTAAATAACTTAAATCTAAATAAAATCTTAATCTTGTATTTAAGAACACGAACACACTGTAAACAATTCTACATCAGTAAACAACAGACCATGACCTAAATTAAGGCTGCAACAATCAGTGATAGCAGAAGTTTTTGCCATTTAAAGTGCAAAGTTAAATGAATAACTTGGAGGCTGAAAGGCCAACAAGAAATTGTTCACATCTTGATTGTCACATCTTCACATTGTTCAGGAAAATGTGTTCAAAGATTTTTTGAAAAAAGAGCAGATATCCACCTTCTCTGGTTTGAGGTGTGACTGTTGATATGTTACTATATTGCCTGCTCTACTGAAGAGTCTTTCTGACGGTAAACTTGTGGCAGGAACACGCAGGTATTGGCAAGCCAACCTGGGAAATTTAACCTGTGCTGTTTCCACCAGGCCAGGGGATCCTCTTCTCCATCAGTTTCTGGTGTAATTACTGTTCTGTACTGTTCCTGATGTAATTACAAAGCTGTTCAGCTCTGCTCCCATGGCATCATTAAAATGAAGATTCTACTGAGTGGCTGGGAAATCATATTTCTCCTGGAGGTATTGAAGGACTCTGCATTTGATTGCCCTTGTGAGATCTGTGTCCTTTTGATCTTCAGTTAGAGTCTTTGTCATTAAAAGGTGAAGTACTGGCTTAAGATGGGAGACACTGACATATTCCTCTCCAGAAAGCACATCTGTGAACTCTTGGAGTGGAAGCAGAGATGGATTCTAACACCTCTGTCTTGCCATGTCAGTGTTAGATGTCTTGTTGTCTGTAGACAGCACATGATTCAAAGCTTTACATTGCTCCAGCACCCTAGCAATCACTTAATATAAAGGCAGGGGAAACACTGGACAGGAAATGCGGTATCTTTTATCAAGCGTTTGGATAAGATTCTCAAAACCATCTTTTGTGACAGTGTAAACTGGCACCATATCTTTAGTCAGGTACCTTGTTGTGGTGTCTGTTATTTTGCAGTACCTTTGTGACGTTTTGTCATAGGGTGTGGTACTTTGAAATGCTTGAGTAATAGAAGTTTGTGTGGCTGTTGGTTGCGGGGGTTGTGATGAAGCAGCGTGTTCATCGGTGGACCTTTTAGCCATGCATTCATCATGTTATTGTCTGTGATGCTTCTTCAGGTGTTGATATAGGTTGATTGTGTTGCCTCATGACGTTGACACAGACGTTTGGCAGTTTTTATAAAGTACTTGCATTTGAAGTACACCAGAACTTTGAAATCCAAAATAATTCCAAGCATATGCGGTGCTGTTTTTTTTGTTTTTTTTTTAAACCAAGCTACGAAGTTGTCTAGAGGACTTTGCTCTTCTGCAGACAGACTTTGTTGCACAGAACTGCACTGCACCTGCTCATCTTTTCGTAAGTTAGCCGAATTACGTTCTTAGCTTGCTATTCACTCAGCATGTGCAGTGTTGAAATGCCTCCTATTGGTTCAACTCTGCGTCAAACGTAATATGTTCAGGAGGCAAACAGTCTATGTGGATGCATGCGCTTGTTACTATATTTGAATTCCCTTGTTTAAAGAAATAATCTTAGCTTTTGCGATTTGAAAATCGCACACTTTCAAATTGTGATTTCAGTTTAAAAATGATTAATTGTTCAGCCCTATGTAAAAAAATTAATTTACTATACATCAGATTTAAATTTTAAACTTGCATCAAATAGATTATTTATTTATTTATTACATGGAATTATGAAAACAATAATGAACCAATTAGCAATTGTGCATCATAAACATAGAATATTTATGCAGCAGCCCTTACAGTAACAGTATGGTGTATCGTATTGAACGATATGCCTTGGTATCCAATGATGCATTCAATGTTTTGTATAATAATATAGAATATATTTTGGCTGATTTCATCCAGGTTAAGGGGATTTTATGTTTGGAAAATGCAGAATGTAGATTCAAATACATGTTTGAGTAACAGAGAGCTGTGTGACTTTCAATGCAGAAGTAGACAACGGCAGAATGGCAAATGCCCCATGCTTCAGACATGCTCCCTTGTGAGTCACACTAGCAGGGTTTTTTTTTTCTTTGCTCTAAATTGGGATCGTTTTCCAAACAACAAATTTGTGCGCACTCTGGTGAACTTGTTTCCAATGAAAAGACTTTGAAGATGAAGAAAATTTTTCTTTTAAACTTATTCAATTTAAGTCTTACTGTTCCAAAATTTAAGAACTACACACTAATGACTGCTCACTTAAATGAAAGGACAGACATATACCAAAATAGATCATGGTTTAAAAATGTTTAATTTTACTAAATAGACAAAATAAACTATGATATAACTGTTGATTCTACCTGTCAGCTGTATTATAATTATTGTTGCCTTGTAGAAACATGATTTTTTTGATGGTAAAAGTATTTGGTTTGTGATGTCCCAAATACTTGGCCACTTTATGTCGGGAGTTCAGGCTGGATGTAAATAAGTCCCGATGTGACATGTCAGTTATTGAGTGCTAAACACCAAAGAGAAAGAAAGCTCAAATTTCATAGGCAGATAGACAGTTTATTACTTTGAAAGATGCTTTTGTTAATATCGTTGCTATTTTCTTTATACAAAAGCTATTTTTGCATGGAAACCTAAGTCACATTTTCAGGCAATGCTTATTTTTGCTGTATCTAAAATGTATCGTACAGTCTGATGTCAGTCTCATCTGACCACAACACATGATGCCATCTGCAATTTTAATGATGTCTAGTGATGTTCTGGAGGAACGTATATTGACAACAAGAATTGACTAAACTGTGCTATTGAAAAACTGTGATCTTTTGGCTCTTTTTTTCCCCTCCTTCACTTCCTCACTGTGCCCCTAGTTGTATGGACAATGTGCTCATGGGTACAATTCCCATAAAAGTTTCTGTTATGGGCATAATTGTGTTTAATGGTATTTTTAAATACTTTTATATATGTGTGTGTGTGTGTGTGTGTGTACACTGCCCTCCAAAAGTTTGGAAACGCCTGAACAAAATAGGGTTTTTGGGCAATATCAGCATAAATCCTCTTTAGTTAGTGACCATTTTGCATTGATAATAAGGGACACACAAACTATGAAAACATATTTTATTAAATAAAAAGTTTATGAACATAAACATGAACATAGAAAAATACTCAAATTTTGGATTCATCAAAGAAATCCCCATTAGCAGCTATTACAGCTCTACATACTCTAGGCATCCGAGCCGGTGTCTTGTCTATCATGGAGTGGCCTGCCCAATCACCTGACCTTAACCCCATTGA
>CM040996.1:9567799-9579572 GCA_022985145.1 Pangasius djambal
ATATGACTATAAATGTGTGATATAGCTACAAAACCAGATAAGATTGGACAACTCAATACATGGCCATTAATTCAACACCATGATTCATGCAGGTACATTGCGCTTGCACTGTTTCTCACATTGAATGCAAACAAATGACTAGAAATTGAAATATTACTCACATGAAAATGTGTTATGAACACACAGTTGACATAGGAATGCAATAAAATACAGTGTATGTTTCATTATGGAGTAGAGTATGCTTATGTGCATAAAATTAGTGAGTGTTTTAATGAATGAAAATATATAGAGTAAGATATTATATGCAGACATTTCATTTTACCAACCACAGTTATGAAACCACTGTATTCTATAATGAAAATGTGCCTCATTGATCAAACTTTTAGTAAATTTGTGTTTAATCAGTTGATATTGGCTTTCAGTAGACTATCAGGTGTGGCTTCTATTTGGTTGGAATAAAAACCGGCATCCACCCAGCTCTTTCTGGATAAGATTGGACACCCCTGCAGTAGGCTATACATTTTATTTGTGATTACTGTATCAAAAAACATAATCCAAAACTTTTCCTCAAATATCTGGAGCCAACCCAGCTGGTAATAATAAAATAAAACATTTTTTTGCTCAGAAGTGTTCAGATCGGAGCAACACAGTTGCACTATTTAAAATGCTCTTGGATGAGAGCTTCAGGCTTGTCTTGTCTTCAGGCTTTGTGTGTGTATATAATAAGTAAGTTATGCTATATTACATTAAGTAGCCTTTCTTTGAGTATTCCTGCTAGTGTTCCTCATTAGTTAACATGTTACGACAATGTATAATTCATTTAAAACATATTTAGAATAAACCATAAGCCCTTCAAATAAATACAAATCTGATACCTGTTAACAATACAAATTATTATCTAAAAGAACCGCACACAAAGGTCACTCAGTTGCCATACTGTGTTTGTGTTCATGCTCATTTGTCTCTTCTTTTCTTTTTGTCCTCTTGTTGCAGGCCTTGCCGGAAGATGAATGTCCTCAAAGAGAATAAAGACTTGGCCTGTTTCTACACAACCAAACACTCCTGGAGGGGGAAGTAAGTGGCCTGCTCATCTCTTTTCTCCACTGTGAGGCACAGTCAATGCAGTGATTAAATTTCTCAGCATTGGACTGTGCTATAGAAGCTTGAGTTGGGTGGTTTAAAGAGAATAATTTATTTAAAATTAGATTTTTTTTTTTTAGATTTTAAAAAAGAAAGTATGGGTGTGAAGCTCCTCAGACAAAACATTTTGTTGCATCTGCTACTAACAGTCCCTGGTGATCCCACACTCTCACCCCCTCAGGCCGGGTTAGATTCCTGGGTAGGAGCCAACCCAGCCACTAGGAGTGTACTCTCAGTGCCGGTCCCAAATGAGATAAAATGAGAGGGCTGTTTCAGGAAGGGATGTAAAACCTGTGCCTAATCAAACATGCAGACCCTAACAGGAGCAGCCAAAAGAACATCATCATCTGCCAGTTGCAGTGTCTTATTGCACAACACTAATAGGTTAAACACCTGCATGAGTGTAAGTGAGCACAGACACAGATGATCAGTTGTTGACTAGACTGTGAAATTGCCTTTTGTGCATCATGTACAAGCACAACACAACACTTACGCTCCTACACTCAAAGATCACTGTAGGGTGCCTAGGGTCAAGTCTGTGTGTGACTAGTTCAGAGAGCATGATGGAACACCAGGACATTTATCTGGCCTGCAATATCACTATACCTCAATCCAAGAAAAAACATTTTGGAACAGGAGATGAAATAGGCACAATGAACACTGGTTAAATTGCACACACAGTCAATGGAAGAGTGAGCTAAAATTGACAGGGCTCAAGGCAGTGGTGGCTTAACCTGCCAGGACTGGAGCTGATAAGGTAAGGGTGGCATCACTAGCTATTAGGGAAGAAATTATGCATGTGAGTAATTATTTTGCTTGGGTATCTTATTTTATTACAGTGCCTGAAAAGCACTGTTTTTTCAAGTAGTTCTTTCTTCTTCTTCTTCTTCTTCTTCTTGTTCTACTACTGTTCCTATTCTTCTTGTTAGAGATCTGCTTACTGTGCAGACCGTCTTCAGACTGTGTTTCAAAGCTTAGTATTTGGACAATGACGCAATTTTCTTAATTTTGCTTCTGTACACCATCACAATGGATTTGAAATGTGATTGAAGATGTGGACTTTCAGCAAGATGTGAGTGAAGTGTAGACTTTCAGCTTTAATTCAAGGGGCTTAACAAAAATATTGCATTAACCGTTTAGGAATTAAAACCTTTTTTTTTTTTTTTTTTTTTGTTTGTTTGTTTGTTTGTTTGTTTGTTTACATAGTCCCTCCATTTTCACAGGCTCAAAAGTAATTGGACAAACTAACAATCATTTTGGGTCATTATCCATCTGTGCTGTTCTATCAGTTTTGCATTTGCATGAATCTGAGCAGAAAGTATAGCTCTGTACACTTCAGAATTCATCCTGCTACTTCTATCAGCAGTCAGATCATTAATAAACACCAGTGACCCAGTTCCATTGGTAGCCATACATGCCAATGCCATAACACTTCCTCCACATGTTTGACAGATGAGGTGGTATGCTTTGGATCATGAGCCCTTCCTTGCATTCTCCGTACTCTTCTCTGCCCATCATTCTGGTTCAAGCATCAGAACTGGTCAGGCTTTTTTTTTATAGCAAAGTCTAATCTGGCCTTTCTGTTCTTGAGTGTTATTGGTTTGCATCTTGAGGTAAACCGTCTGTATTTACATTCGTGAAGGTGTCTCTTGATTGTAGACTTTGACAGTGATATGCCTACCTCCTCCAGGGTTCTTGACTTGGCTAGATGTGAAGGGGGTTTTTCTTCAACAAAGAAAGAATTCTGTGATCATCCACTTTAGTTGTCTTCCATGGCCTCCTTCACTTGCATCAACACCTCTTTGGACTGCATATTGGGAGTTCCCATGAACAGCTACAAAATGCAAATTCATCGCTTGGAATCAACTCCAGACTTTTTATCTCCTAGTAATAATGAGGAAACAGGCCACACCTGGCCATGAAACTGCTTGTCAGTCAATTGTCCAATTACTTTTGAGCCTGTGAAAATGGAGGGGATCTGTTTAAAAAAAAAAAAAAATGCTGTAATTCCTAAATGGATAATTCAATATTTCTGTTAAATCCCTTGAATTTAAGCTGAAATTCTACACTCCATTCACATCTTGATTGCTTCATTTCAAATCCATTGTGGTGTACAGAAGGCAAAATTACAAAAATTGTGTCACTGTCCAAATATTTATGGTCTTGGTTTTGACAACGTTTATAGTTTTTAAATTATTTAAGTTAAAATTTTGAGAGTTTGTAATAGACACCCATTAAAAGTACACAGCAAAATATTATGTGTCATTTAACAGTTCGTGATGTCTCAAAGGGCCACAGACACATCTCTGTACTGCACTCACTAAACCCAGAAATAAATACCCTGTGAAATATGATTAAGGAAATACTGAACTTTGCTGAATGTGATGTCCGTTTTTGTTCTAAAATCTGGTATTTGTTATACAGTTCCCTCCAAAAGTATTGGAACAGCAGGGTCAATTATTTTGTTTATGCTATACATTGAAGAGATTTGAGTTTGAGATCAAAAGATGAATATGAGACGATAAATCAGAATTTCAGCTTTCATTTCCTGTTATTTACATGTAGATATGTTAAACAATTTAGAACCTGGCACCTTTTGTTTGAACCCACCTATTTTTCAAGTGATCAAAAAATATTTGACATTTGGAACATTTGACTGACAGGTGATTCTTGTGCCCTGTTAGATTGATTGTTCAAACAACTAATAGCTCTGCATGTCTACTCTTGGTTTGGTTTGTTGTTAAAAAGGATAAACCAACATGATCAGAGAGCTGTCTGCGGGAGAAAAGCAAGCCATGTTGAAGCTGAGAAAAGAGGGGACATCACTCAGAGCCATTACAGAAGCATTGGGCGTAGCCAATACAATACAACAGTTTGTAATATTCTGAAAATAAAAGAAACCACTGGTGTACTAACAACCATACAGGTCAGCCAAGGAAAACAGCAGCTTATAAACAGAGGTTGTATAAATAGAGGTATATACAAAAGGGGGGAAAAAGTAGCAAACTGACTGACATATATTGATATATAGTTGATATATATAAAAAAAAAGGCTATACACCCGTTAAAATTGCAGGTTTTGTGAACCATGAAATCATGTCAGATCTTTTCAGGGCTCCAGAGAAACTTTTTTAAGAACGGTCCCAAACTGAAAATTGACCGTCCCAAATATTCTGTTAGATTTATTTCATGGTTTAATTTCTTGTACTGCTATTAATATCCGCAATTAGCTGATTTTGGATTACAACCCGTTGAAGCGTGGCCAGAAGCCTTAATTGTCACTGCACTCATGCAGTGCATATGTATACACTTGAATGAAACATGATGGGCCCCTTCAGGACAAAGTCCTGAGAAGATCTGCCAAGTTTGTTTGCATAGTGATCAATAGGGGGTGGTGCTAACTTCAGAAAACCTTTTCTCAGGAAAGTCAGTCTGATGGAGCTGAACCTTGGTATCCTGCTTCTTTATCTTAATTTGTAGGTGTATTGTTAATGATGACCTTAAAATAAACATGGACATCATCGGCCAATCAGCTTACAGTCGGCATTTGTTAGGGTTAAAAACAAGCAATCATTACAAAAGTTGAATAATGGATCCCTCTAGTGACCCACAAAAAATGCTGCATCGTCACTCAAATTGGCCATTGGGGGGATGCTATTAATTTATTTTTCACTTATAAACAAGAATAAAAAAAATTTTTTTTGATTATTTAGCCCCTCCCGCTCATTTTTTATAATTTGATTTATATGTGAACCCATCTTTTGCAAACTTTTTCTAGGATTTTTTGTCAGGTTTTCCAAACTGTGGTGTCAAGTTACACAGAAGAGTCCATCCATCAATAATTATTAAAAACTTCGGACATTTGTGTAGAATTTGTGCTGGCTACCAATCAATCAAGTGGGACTTAATTTAATCAAACAGCTATAACACATGATAAATTAGATGGATATGTCAAAATCCACCTATTAAATTAAGTGATTTGGTGAATATTCCCTGAGTTCTGACCATTCGTTTGGAGTGAGAAAACCCAGTCTGCTGTTTGAATTTGTCATAGACACCCATTAATAGTACAAAAAAGGACTACTTGTCAGTTAAGCATTCTGGAGTGTCACAAAGGGCCAGTCTCGTGCGCACACACACGGTGCAGGGGTGCAGGCCTGCACTTTGACACAGATAGGCATTTATCTTCAAAAGTAATCCTCTGTCTATTCTTGCACATGTATAAATACCACTCTGCCTGCAAATTAATACTACACTTTCATCATTCACTCTCACATACTCCTGTACAGAACCACAGATGTATCATTTTAATGCAATTTAACTTTATTTCACTTTTTCATCTGTCCATCTACCCATAAAAAAAAAAAGATTTACAAACATACTCATAATCACTATGAAGATCTTCAGTATATACTCTGGGAATACTTGGACAATGACAGAGTTTTTGTGATTTTGCCTTTATACACCACCACAATGGATTTGATATAAAACAATCAAGATGTGATCGAAGTGTAGACTTTCAGCTTTATTTTAAGAGGTTCTACAGAAATATGGCATTTACCATTTAGGAATTACAGCGATTTTCAACAAAGTACCTCCATTTTCAGGGGCTCAAAGGTATTTGGACAAAGTGACATTGTAAATATCACCATAATTTTAATACTTGGATGAAAATCCTTTGCAGTCAATGACTGCCTGAAGTCTGGAGCCCATGTTCTCAAAACTTAAATTCTGAGTTTAAGTTTGAAGAATATTCCATTTCTTTGCCTTTAAAAAGTCTTTAGTTGCTTTCGCAGTATGTTTAGGGTCGTTATCCACCTGCACTGTGAAGCAGCGTCCTATCAGTTTTGTAGCATTTGGCTGAATGTGAGCAGAGAGTATAGCCCTATATACCTCAGAATTCATCTTGCTAATTCTGTCAGCAGTCACATCATCAATAAACACCAGTGAGCCCGTTCCATTGGCAGCTATACATGCCCATGCCATAACACCTCCTCCACCATGCTTGACACATGATGTGGTATACTTTGGAACATCCTTTCTTTCACCATACTTTTCTCTTCCCATCATTCTGGTACAAGTTAATCTTGGTTTCATCAGTCCAAAGAATCTTATTCCAGAACATGGGAGGCTTTTTTTTTTTTTTAATTTTTTTTAGATGTTTTCTGGCAAAATCTAATCTGGCTTTCCTGTTCTTGAATGTTGCCAGTGGTTTGCTCCTTGTTGTAAACCCTCTGTATTTACATTCATTCATGTCTCTTGATTGTAGATTTTGACAGTGATACGCCTACCTTCTCCAGAGTATTCTTGACTTCTGTTGATGTTGTGAAGGGGTTTTTCTTCACCAAGAAAAGGATTCTGCGATCACCCACTTTAGTTGTCTTCCATGGCCTTTCAATGTTATTGAGCTCACCAGTGCTTTCTTTCTTTTTAAGAATGTACCCAACTGTTGATTTGGCCACACCTAAGGTTTTTGCTGTCTCTCTTATAGATTTATGTTGTTTTTTCAGCCTAATGATGGCCTCCTTCACTTGCATTGAGATCTCCTTGGACTTCATAGTGGTAGCTCCAGTTGAACAGCTGCCAAATGCCAACTCGATATCTGATATCAACTCCAGACCTTTTATCTGCTTCATTTGTCTTGAAGTAACGAGAATGGACCACACCTGGTCAATTAACTTCTTGTCAGTCAATTGTCCAAATACCTTTGAGCTTCAGAAAATGGAAATACTTTGCTTAAAATGGCTGTAATTCCTACATGGTAAATGCCATATTTTTGTGGAGCCTCTTAAAATAAAGCTGAAAGTCTACACTTCGATCATATTTTGATTGTTTTATTTCAAATCCGTTGTGGTGGTGTATAAAGTTATGTATTTTTTGTTTAAATTTTTTTTTTTAAATAACTACTACTACTTTACTTTTTAGCCTTTTAACCTTTTTAAAGCTTTTAGCCTTTTAAGTGGTTTTGTCAAGCCAGCAAAAAATTTGCTCTCAAACTTCACTTTCTAGTTATTTTTATTATGTTGTCTTGACAAAGGCAACATTCTGTTCTTTGTATCAACTAGTGTGTTGCAGAAGCAAAACACTAATTGCTCTCAGATTTTATTTAGTGTGTGTTCTCCAATTTTATTATTATTTAGTGTGTGGTGGAAGCAACACACTAATTGCTCTCTGATTTTATTATCCTTAGGGGGCCAAGCACCGAAGGTGCATAGGCACCCTATTGTTATTCGACCTTTTCTTCTTCTTCAAAATTTCTTCTCAAAACTTCTTCAAATTTGGCGTAGTGCTGCCAAAGCTCTAGCACCACCATCGGGTCAAATTTGGGCCTAATTTGGAAGAAAGTTTATGGTCATAACTTTTGAACCGTGTGTTCAAACTTTAAAAACCAGTAGGCTATTAAAAACTTTAAATTTGAAGCTGTCCAACCAACGTTGAAGCTGTGCGTCGCAACACACTTGCAGTTTCTGCACTATCTACTTATTATTATTCAAGTCAAATTTTGGACTCTATCTCCTCCTAGGGCTTTTAAGCTACATCCACCAAACTTTCACACGTTATCCGACTTATATCCATTTGGTGTGCTTGCACTTTTCTGAAAGATCTCTTCTTTTTTTCTTCTTTTTTCATCCCTTCTTCCCCATTCACTTGAAAGGGATTTTTTTAACTGCTCTAATCCATTCAATTCTCAAGCTGCAACCACCAAAATTGACATGGTCAAACCTGGGTACACCAGGACCCATCAAACCAAATTGCAGACAGATTGCACTCATCCTTTCTATTTATCTTTTTCTTACCCTATTCTTTTATATGAGGGAAAGGTAGAGTGGGGGATGTTATCGCCACTCTAGCTTTGAGAGTAAATTGTCTGACTTCACTCAATTAAATTTTTAACAGTTTAAACTCCATTCAATCTTTAACCATTGAGCTACTCCCCTTTTCTAAAACCTCATAAATATCTAATCATTTTGAAATGTAGTTTTCAAGTTATGAATGTTTGTTTGGCACTAGGGCAAGTAAAATGCCCCATCACTTCCATACAAAATCTGTACTGTGGTTAAGCAAGCCACAGTCCTGAAACCACTGTTAATCTAGCTGCCCATAAATTTTATGGGCGCGGCTTTTAGATGCTTAGTGGCGATATCACCGAAAGCGGAAAGCAAGCGTCCGCAAGCTCCTACATGGCCAAAGCAACTTAATTCTGTACAAAATGATAATTTTAAATAAATAAGTAACAAAACAAACACAACATAAATGTTTTTATATTTATGCTTTTACATTTAAAAAATGGGCACATTTAAAGAGATGCTGTAAAGAATTAAGCCAAATAAAGTTACTAAAACAAAAAAAGTTTTTTTAAAAGTGTTAATGGTTCATTTCACAGAGGAAATCTCTGACGCCAGAATATTATTTTACTTCAATTTACTGCTGAAGTAAAATGGAGAAATCTCAAACCCAATATAATTGAACCAGGAGGCACAATTTAATCCATTATAAAAAGGACTTTTCAAAAAGGTACACAATAAAACCTACTCACATCAGTTCACAATCAGCTACTCTATACTCAATAGAAATGAAGTAATTTTACTGTAATTGCACTTCAAATTCACAAGATCTGTCAATATAATTGATCCAGTAGGTTATTTTAATGCATCATATAAGGGACATTTCAACTTGTTAAATGGTCAACCCTATGCAGATTAGTTCACAGTAAGCTATGTTCAGAATAAAGATTGATTAATTTTTTTGTAGAAATTTAAAGTAATTGCTCTTCAAAATCACTGGATTTGTCAGTATAATTGAACCAGTAGGCTATTTTGAAAGGGACATTTCAATTTGGTAAATGATCAACCCCTAGTTCAGTGACCTACTCTATGCTCAGAATAAAAATGAATAAAATTTACTGTAGAATTTTGTAGCAAGTGCCATTCAAAATCACAAGATCTGTCAATACAGTAGAGCCAGGAGGATATTTTAATTCCTAATAAAATGGATAATTCAAATTAGTAGATGATTAAACCCACTCACATCAGTTTTTCCTGAGCTACACTATGCTGAAAAGGTTACCATATTTTGGCCTTAAATTTAAAATATCAGTCAATTGAAATTTCAGCCAAGACATGTTTAATCTACTATAAAATGCTAATTTCAAATTATTAACTATTATGCTCTAATAGGGGATTCACAGTGGTGCATCGGGTAGCATTGACACCTTACAGCACCAGGTTCCTGGGTTTGATCCTGAGCTTGGGTCTCAGAATTTCACATGCTCATGTGGCTTTCCTTTAGGTTCTCTGATTTTCTCCCACTCTTCCAAAAATATACAGGTAGGTGGATTGACTATTTTAAATTCAGTCATCCTATTCCTATCTCATGATATATTGTTACCCCTAACACCACTCATATTGATAGGACATATTTGGCTTTGTCACAGGCTACACATGCACTCTTTAGCATAGCCAAATAACCCAAGCTCAAGATCATACCGAGGACCCTTGGGGTGTGAGGTGCCTATGCTACCCACTGCACTCCCCTATTGGAGCATAATAGAACAAGTATTTTATTTTATTTTTTAAACAGAATAAACATCTTAATACCAGCATTAATGACTATTGATTAATACATAATTCATACTACATAAATACTTAAGTAGTTAAAACTTAATTAGTAAGAAATGCTTAATAAATTATACCACTGAAATATTGAATAATTGTCTTTTTATCTGGATTGTTAAATTGGTAAAATTCTATGTTCAATTTAGCAACATTGTTACTGTTGTAGTTCATTAATCTTTTAACCTTAAATTTGAAATATGCTAAATTTGTAGAATAAAATTAATAAACTTTTATTCAACATATAAAGTACCTTACTGTGAACTGATATAAGTGGGTTTGATCATTGATCTGGGATTTAAAATGTCAAGTTTATAATATATTAGAAAGTGCCTACTGGCTCAATTATATTGACAGATCATGTGACTTTGAAGAGAAATTACTTTAAAATTCTACAGTTAAATTAATTGATCTTAATAGTAAGCATAGTGCAGGTCACTGCGAACTGATCTGAGGGAGTTTGGTCGTCTACCAATTTGAAATGTCCATTTTATAAAGGATTAAACAGTGCCTCCAGGCACAATTATATTGACAGATCTTGTGACATGGTAGAGCAATTACTTTAAAATACTACAGTAAAATTCATTAATCTTTATTGTGAACATTGTGAGAGTAGTTCACTGTGAACTGATAAGAGTGGGTTTTAGATTTAAAATGTCCCTTTTGCTTCAGCAACAAGATTAAGTAATATGTTATTATATTGGTGTCAGAGACTTCCTCTGAAATGAACCATCTACACAGATTTATCATTTTGTAGAAAGTTAAGTTGCTTTGGTTGTGTAGGAGCTTGCAGATGCTCATTTTCCACTTTACGCTTCCGCTCTATTACCACTAAGTATGTAAAAGCTTCGCCCCTAACATTTATAAGCGGCTAGACTGACCGTAGTTTCAGGTAGCGCAGCTGGCTTAACTGTAGTTCTGTAAATGTGCCTAAATACCGTAATGTATGGTATTATTGTTGTTGTTGTTATTAATATTAGTAATTATTTATTATATTAAATTTCAGCATTCTGTTTGAAACCTTTCAGTGTTAATTAGAATGTGCTCATTGCAGCTACAGCCGATTTGTAACCAGCTTCTTGTCTTCTTTTTCCACTATATGGACCTAATGTGTTTGATACGCATTAAGTATGTCTGGCCATGCCCCCTTCTTCTCCTCCTTCACCGCTGCTGCAGCAATACCGTTATAACACACACTGGCTGCAGCCAAACACCTCCAAAGCCACAGGTGCTACTATTCCCAAATGGGGATAGATGATTAGATAAACATTAAAATAACTTGTTTAAAACATTTTGTGTGTTGTGTGTTATCTTTTTTCTTTCTTTTTTGTTTATCGGGTCAAATATCCGGGTCAAATAAAGGGAACCATGGTGACACATCAAGGACTCAGCCAATCAGTAGAGTGAGACATAGTGGATCTCTGAGTTAGATAAGGACTGGGAAGTGTTTCTCTCTCTCATTCACACAGACACAGTCTGTTAAGTGCACCATGCGCTCTAACCATGATGGTTGCGCCCCTCTCTTCTGATGTTGTTGCACAATATCCTTTTATATGAACACATGCACAAATCTCTTTTTATTACTGTTTATTACTGAGCAGTTTATACTGTAATAAATTGTTTTCATATGACTCTTTTAGGTTGTGGCATCCGGTTAATTTTTAAATAGAATCGTATTTTCCTTATCCAATGTAATGTATGTATTCTGGGAAAGTACCTTCTGGGACCTTTTGTATGTATGTGTGTTTTCCTCTTTCCAGGTACAAGCGAGTTTTCTCTATTGGAACACATGGCTTGACAACATACAACCCTACGACTTTAGAAGTTACAAACCAGGTATGAGTGCCAGTCATTGAGCCATATCCAGCAGAGGTGGACAAATGGTAAATTCATTCGGGCAAGTGAAAGCTCCAGTGTGCTGCCAAATCTAATATTATAACCAGAGGAAGGTCTGGCTGGTAACAATGGTACTAGCAGGGCTTTTAAAGATATAAAAAAAAAAAAAAAAAAAAAAAAAAAAA
>CM040996.1:9589471-9615354 GCA_022985145.1 Pangasius djambal
GTTGAGGTTCTCTTTGGGAGTGACAAGGTTGGACAGGATTAGGAAGGAGTACATCAGAGGGACAGCTCATGTTGGACGTTTGGGGGACAAAGTTAGGGAGGCCAGATTAAGATGGTTTGGACATGTTCAGAGGAGGGAGAGTGAGTATATTGGTAGGAGAATGTTGGACATGGAGCTGCCAGGCAGGAGGCGAAGAGGACGTCCAAAGAGGAGGTATATGAAGGTAATAAATGAGGATATGAAACTAGTGGGTGCAAGTGTTGAGGATGCAGAAGATAGGGATAGGTGGAGAGTGATGATTCGCTGTGGCGACCCCTGAAGGGACAAGCCGAAAGAAGAAGTAGTACAAATAATACATGCTTTGCACATACTAACCATATTTAGCCTATTAACTACCCCAAGGCTGCATATTGAATGTGTATTGATTAGGTTGCATGTTAAATGTTGTATTGTTGATTTTTTCAAGTCAGGCTCTTGTGTGATTTGTATATTTGGTGAATAAAAAGAAATCTCCTTTTCTGTTTTCTTTAGCACCTCTTTGCATCAGAGCACCGTGATGAGATCGTCCGCAGTGCTATTGAGCATGCTGGGAACTTTATTGGGATCGTGTTGCGCCTGAGAAAGGAGCCTTTAAGCTTTGAAGGCTTTGTCAGTGAGAGGCTCGGGAAGTATGGTTCAGACGAGAGCATAACGTCCCTCGCCGAGTTTGTAGTGCAAAAGATCTCGCCACGACATGCGGTGAGAGACACGCACATGTACACTTACTTAAACTTTGTATTTTTAAACAGGGAGGTATGAGTGTGTATGTCTTTAAAACAAAGTAAAGAAGATGTAAAAATGTATTTTAACCAATAACCCATTTAAATTTTGTTATTTTTCCACAAGGAACAAACTTAACTCAAATAATGTTTTTTCTGAATGCATTTATATACTCTAGCCTCTTTTTTTAATTTTCTGAACAGCTTTTGGGTCCTCTTGTGTAATATTTGTACCTGCCTTGACTGTGTCAGGTGTCCTACACTGATGATATTCAGAAGTCAGAAGATGAAAGAAGTAATATTTCTATTCATAAAAATAATTTATATTGTTTTGTCTCATATGGTCAGTTAAATGGGATTTATTTAAAAAAGTGCACATGTAAGTAATAAAGCTTACTACCAGTTGTCTATAGCAGACGTGCATTTGCATGTCACTGCTCATTTCCTGGTGCCACGGGGAAATGCATCAACAAAAGAAACATTTTCTGAAGCAGAGATTTTGATCTTGAACAGTATAGTGTAGAGTTATTAAGCTGTAGCAGCTGCAAGGACATGGAATAGAGCCCCTTGGTATTAATGTAAGTGAATTAATTTTCTCCTGGTGATTTACAGGGGTTCTCAAACTAGGGGCCGCAACCCCAGGATGGGTCACTTGATTTAGAAATGGTGTCGCAAGAGAAACTCTTAGTCTCCTCTTTTGTTTCATTCATTTATTTTGCAAATTAATATTAGAAATTTTGAAGACTAGATATCAAATTTTGTGTACTAATATTCTGACATTCAGACAAGACACATTTTAATGAATAGGATACTATTCAGATTATGTTATTTTAGCCTTTTTACTATCCTGCCATGCTGCACTAACATAGTTCAGCAATAAAAATGGACAAATTTCCCTGTCCATCTACCTCTGCCAAACAGTGTTTTGTCTCAAGTATTTATGTACTATTCTAGACCATTATTGACTACTAACACTAACCTTTTTTCTATTACAGTTAGTGTTTAATAACCTCTAAAGTTGCTTTCAAACCTACCTAAAGGTCTGTTTTGTGTACAAGTCTTCTGGATTTTCTAGATTAGTAAATACTCTTGAATGTAAGGTTAGAGTTTTCGATTTGAGACACAGCTCATGACAACAATCATAACAGTGGAAAATTTTAAGAGAGACAGAGCTCATCAGTGTGTTTAATGTTGCTGTGCATAAAATCACTAAACATTTTACAGTTCAACTTGGAAACCTGATGGACAGGAATGTTTTGGATTTGACATGCCATCTTGTGAATCTCGCTTTTAAATCCTCCCGATGTAAATAAGATACACAGCCAGTATGTGAACTGTGCTGCTGACATTACTGCAGCTTCTGCATGCACACGCAAAATCATCAAGTATAAACCAGGCTCCTCTGTATCACAGAGTGCATATATTTTCTATAACCGCACTGGGACGTCTCACTGTTTGTATCACTCCACTCGTCTGTGTAAAATTCCACTTCCTAGTTACGGATAGCACAGTGGTGTTAGCAATATCATAAGTGTACACGGCAGACATGGCTGTCTATTTTGAAGAAGTTATCATTTTTTCACTGATGGAGACCTGAGTGCAAAACTGTTCATGCATTTGCAGTCCTAAAGCTATCATAGCAGTTGTAGTCCTAAGCCTTTGTAGCAAAACTGTTCGTATCAGTTGCAATACAAATCCATCTTCATGGTTTCTAAGTGGTACCATCTACAGTAATCACATGTATCTTTTGACTGTCCGTGTGGGGCCATCCTCAGCAGCAGCAGCGAGGATTTTCACAAATATTAGTAGTGGCTTCAGAAGTGGGTATCTCTTAGGCGTAGGATGATTGACGATAGTACTGGGACTGGCTATCGTGATCATTACCAAGTTGGACGATGTCAGTGTCTGTTGGAAAGTACGGCGTCTGAAGCTTTAAGATATACAAAAGTAATGTGTTGTATCGTAATATGTGTTTCGTTTTTGCCTATTTTGTATCCTATAGGTTATGCTGTCTGACTTTGGAACAGAGCAACAAAACTTATTGCTCTGATGCTTCCCTTGTCCGTGCTGCTAAACAGATAAAGCCGTGAATGTCTTCACTTGCAAAACATGAAAGGGGGCTCAAATTAAGAAAATGAAACAATATGTTGTTCATCAGGGCTACTTTGCTATATAAAAATTCAATAATTATTTCTGCTGCTGTTCAACACAGAGCACATTCATGCATAGGTTATATAATTTAAATTTTATAATGAGCTTAGACATAGCCACATCTTTTGCACTACTGTCATATGATTCACTTTTTTATTAGGATTGTGTGCTAGTCGGCACTGCACTGTAACTCACCGTGCCCATTGTCTTGTTCTGATAGTTTTTGTACTGTCTTGTGCCGTCTGCACTGTGCACTTTATATAAATATATGTAATGTCTCCTGTAGTTCTGTGTTTTGTTTTATGTACCACCTTGGTCCTGGAGGAACATTGTTTTGTTTCACTGTGTACTAACTAGCTGTATATGGTTGAAAAGACAATAAAGCCACTTGACTTTTAACATGTTAGTTTTATTTACACTACTGACTTCAGTTTCACAAGTGTTCCTGACCATGTTAATGGGTAATTCATAAAAAAAAAAAATTGCTAGTGACTAGCAGCTACAACCGACTTGTATGTCTGGTCACTCCCCCTCCCAAACCATGTATGATACTGTCATCAATTGGCGATAGTTAGGGGGCATGATAGGACAATGGCATATTGCATGTGATTTCACAATTTTAGTATCTGCTAAGTATCTGCATTCGCAGGTTGCAGCTATCATGCTGACTTGAGCAAACACGTTTCACTTGTTTGTTTTTTTTAACTGCTGGGTGATTTGCATATGTACGTTAAAGCTGTGCAGAAACATGAACGGCAATGTAACCAAACCTTTGCTTTAATAATGCTGTCATTTTGTGATGAAAGGTCATGCACACAATTTTAACTGCTTATTTTCTTTGCTAAAAATTTTTTCTGTTGATTTTTGCATTATGTTTGGGATTGTTGTCTTGTTGCAGTATACACATTATGTTTGTAAATTCTTAAAAAAAAAAAAAAATTTTTTTTACGTAATTTGTAGAATAGAGGTAAAAAAAAATTTATGTAGTTCGAATATCAACACCAAATTGGTGTAGTTGATGCCATTATCTATCTACTACAGAGGGCCCACTCCCACCTGGACAAACCTGGCAATACTGTGAGGGTCATATTCTTCATATGACTTTTCCAGTGCATTTAACACCATACAACTCTTCTTCCTTGGTAAAAACTTGAAGGCGATGCAGGCAGTCACCACCACAACCTCCTGGATTACAGACAAACTGACAGCTAAACCCCAGTTTGTGTGTTTGAGGAAATGTGTGTTGGACAAGGTGGTGAGCAACACAGGAGCTCCACAAGGAACAATCTCTTTTCTTGTTCACAGTGTACACCTCAGATTTTAACTCCAGCACCTGCCATCTGCAGAAATTGTCTGATGGACACTGGTGTAGTGGAGTGCAGTAGTTGGAGTATTGAGCTGTGATTGACAGCTTTGTTGACAGCTCACACTGCAGAAGTGACATCTTAGCAAGTGAAAATATCTTGAATATAGTCAGATTTATCTAGTATTTACTATTATTAGATTACCATAAACCATTAAGATTATTAAACCTATTTCTTGTCTTTATTTTTTTTATTAATTTCAGGCTTGAAATAGTTTTGTTCTATTGGCAGATAATTTTGCTCATTTTAAGCACGTATTTCTAGAAAGAAGCAAAATTATCTGCCAGTAGAACAAGAAAATGTAAAGCTTAAAATGTGTAGAAATGTCTTGAAATAGGTTTAATAATCTTAAAGTAATAATATTCAAGATATTTTCACTTGGTAAAATGTCAGATAGATAGATAGTTTTTGCAGTGCGGCGTGGCCAAGACAAAGGAGACGGCGGTGTACTTTAGAAGGTTCAAGTCCCTGCCGATCCCTGTGTCTATCCTTGGGGAGGACATGGAAGTGGTACCTTGGAGTGCAACAGACTGGATTGGACACTGAGACAGTCTACAAGAAGGGACAGCACAGACTCTAGTTTTTAGGAAGCTCAGGTCCTTCAGTGTATGCAACAGGATGGTACATATTTGACTAGTCAGTTGTGGTTGGGCACCATCTTTTACGCAGGTTGTATGCTGAGCTTGTGCCATCAAAGCAGGAGATTCCAGCAGACTAAATAAACTGATAAGGAAAGTTGGACAGGTCACTGGGACCAAGCTGGACTCACTGGAATCAGTTTTGCCAAGATATTGGCTAAACTGCTGCTCATCATGAACAATGTCTCTCATCCCCTCCATGAACACCTTGTCATGCAGCAGAGCACTTTTAGCTCCAGACTTATCTAGCCATGGTGCAGCAAAGCCTGGTACAGGAGGTCCTTCATGCCCACCGCTATCAGATTGTACAGTTTGTGCACTCTGTGTTACCTGTGCGATAACACAACATTTTTCACATTCTTCTTCTTCTTCTGACTAGGGTGTCTACAGGTATCTTCAGAACTATCTGGTAAAAACACACTGATTGGGGAGGGTATATCTGACCAAATTTGGGCCAAGTGCTGCCAGCAGTCTAGCGCCACCTTTGGGTGAAATTTTGGACTAATTTGGAAGTATGTTTATGGTCAAAACTTTTGAACCATGTGTTCAAAATTTAAAAGCCCTATGATGTCCATTTCTCCCTAATTAGGTTTTCCGCCATCCTGGATTTTGTCAAAAACTGTTTTTTTTGCTACTCCTCCCACAAATTTTGTCAAATCATCATCAAATGTGGCACGTGTCATCTTCAGAGTAAGCCTCACCAAAAGAATTTTGATTACTGCAAACAGTGTTTGCCTGTAATGGGCCAATAAATCTGACAGCGACGCCACCAAACAGGAAGTCAGGCTGTATCCCAGCAAAGACTTTGCGCACCGACAAACCTTGGTAGGCATCTTCAGGACCATGATCTGAGGCTATGCAACAAGCACCACCTACTGGTCAAAAGTTAGAACAACATGCTAAAAATGCTTACATCTAACTGCCATTTTTGCTGCTCCTCCTCCTAATGTTGTCCAATCTTCACCGAATTTGGCTCAAATTTGAGGCCTGTCTGAATAAAAGTTATAAAAAGAATTTTGATATTCAAAACCCGTTCTCCTGTAATGCGCTTGCAAATACTAAAAACACAATATGAGGGTACACCCTCACATTCTTTTTTTTTTAGCATTTGCCAGCGCAAATGCTCTCAGCATCTACGTATCATCATGTGACTTGAGAACTATCTTCAGGACCATGCCCTGAATGTACCCAAGACGTTTTGTGACTCCACCACCTTGTGGTCAAGAACTGTAACAACTTTCATATTTTTCCTTATATCATTTGAAGAATTTGTGCTAGTTCATTTTTCCTGTATGCTGAAATGAACACACACAAACATCTGAAATTCAAGTGTACTTCCTGTTGACAATCTTAGATTTTGTTAAAAACTATCTTAGATTTTGTTTTTTCATTACTCCTACAAATTTTGTCCAATCATCACCAAATTTGGCAGAAATCATCTTCAGAGTAAGCCTCACAAAAGTCATCAGAATAATTTTGAATATTCTAAATGGTTTGTCCATAATGGGCCAACAAATCTGACAGTGAAGCCATCAACAGGACAGGAGGCTGTATCTCAGCAATAACTTGCGCACCGACACAAACTTGGTAGGCATCTTCAGGACCATAACCTGAGGCTATGCAGCAAATGTTGTACCATCGCCACCTACTGCTCAAAAGTATCAATAACATGATAAAAATGCTTACAACTAACTGCCATTACTGCAACTCCTCCAAACTTGTGTCCAATCTTCACCAAATTTGGCTCACATCATCGTGAAATTCAGGTGTACTTCCTGTTGCTCATCTTGTCAAAAGCAGTTTTTTCGCTACTCCTCCTACAAATTATGTCCAGTCAAACCAAATTTGGTTTACATCATATTCAGACCAAGCTGGACAAAATTTATCAAAAGAATGTTGGTATTCCAAATCTAACGGCGAAGCCGCCAAACAGGAGGTGAGGCTGTATTTCAGCAATGACCTTGCACCCTGACACAAATCTTGGTAGGCATCTTCAGAACCATGGCCTGATGCTATGCAACAGATTTTGTGACCGTGCCCCTTACTGGTCAAAAGTTACAATAACATGCTGAAAATGGTTCCATCTAATTGCCATTTTTTGCCACTCCTTCTCCAAATTTTGTCCAATCTTCACCAAATTTGTGAACTCACGTCATACTGAGCCCTTTATAAACTTGCACAAAGTGGGGGAAAAAAGGCCCAAACTGATGAGAAAATCATCAATACCTTAGACCTTTCTAAATTGCAAGAAGAAAAAAAATATTTAGGTCAAAGTAGCAACAGACAACATCACAGGTCATAGCAGTAGTGGCAACTGCAGCAGCAGTGCCACCCTGCTGCCCATTTGTTCATCTAGACCTTTCCTCCTACAGTCAGAGAACTCCACCACTGTCTGTGGTCAAAACATACACATCATGAGTAAAACTACAAATCACTCTTGAATCCCTCTGCCTAAAGTTATGGCTCTGCTTTCCTGTGATTGCTCAGGCAACAATTGTAACATGTCTGTGTGGCTCACAGAGTCTGGGTGCTTGTCCCCTGAAAATGTGGCTTGCAGATTTTATGTATATATATGTATATATATATGTATATATATGTATGTGTGTGTAATATATATATATATATATATATATATATATATATATATATACACACACACACACACACACTCCTGAACAAAATCTTAAGACCGGGGGAAACATTCCAAGTATTCGCATTTCGCGCTGGTGGATCATAACCAGGTTGTAAGAACTGCTTCAGAATGTCAAAAGAAGAAAAAGGAGCAAGAGAGAAAAAAACAGAGATTGGCAATTTATCTAAAACTGCATTTAAACTCAAACAGGCTGTTCATCAGCTGATCAAAAGTTTAAGACCATACCCACAACAGAACTAAAAGTGTCAAAAAAGGACTCAGTAGTGAGTAGCCCCACCGTTCTAGGTGATAACTTCAAACACTCGTTTCGGCATGCTCGATGCAACTGTTTCCAGGAGGCTGGTGGGAACGTTGCTCCATGCGGTGAAGATGGCTTTCTTTAAGGGCATCCACAGTCTGGAACTGACGTCCGTTTTTGTAAACTTCCCTTGCCATCCATCCCCAAACATTCTCAAGGGGATTTAGATCAGGGGAACACGCAGGATGGTCCAGAAGTGCAACGTTATTGTCCTGGAAGAAGTCCTTCGTCAGGCGGGCGTTGTGAACTGCAGTGTTGTCCTGTTGAAAGACCCAGTCATTACCACACAGACGAGGGCCCTCAGTCAAGAGGGATGCCTGCTGCAACATGTCCACATAGCCAGCTGCCGTTTGACGCCCCTGCACAACCTGAAGCTCCATTTTCCCATTGAAGGAAAAAGCACTCTAGATCATGATGGAGCCTCCTCCACTGTGCCACGTAGAAAACATCTCCAGTGGGATCTCCTTGTCATGCCAGTATCGTTGGAAGTCATCAGGACCATCCAGGTTAAATTTTTTCTCATCCGAGAATAAGACATTCCTCCATCTTTCTATGTCCCATGTTTGGTGCTCCCTTGCAAATTCCAAACGGGCAAGTTTGTGGTGTGGGAGGAGACGTGGCTTTTTGAAGACGTTTTTTGTTCTTTAAGCCCTTCTCTCGCAGATGCCGTCTTATGGTTCTTGGGCTGCAGTCAGCATCAGTAAGGGCCTTAATTTGGGTCGAGTGTCTTCACGGACAGCCCGTCATTAAAGCCATATTTTTGTTTAGATTTTAACTTTTAAAGGCTATGGTCTTAAACTTTTGATCAGCTGATGACCAGCCTGTTTGAGTTTAAATGCAGTTTTCAATAAATTGCCTACTCTCTATTTTTTGTCTCTTGCTCTTGTTTCTTCTTTTGGCATTTTGAAGAGGTACTTACAGCCTGGTTACGATCCACCAGTGTGAATACTTATAATATTTTCCCTGGTCTTAAGATTTTGTTCAGGAGTGTGTGTGTGTGTGTGTGTGTATATATATGTATATATATATATATATATATATATAATATGGAAGCATTCTAATGACAGTCACCTTATCACCTGCACTACAACCACTTTACTAACTTTTGTTTCTATCTATCTATCTATCTATCTATCTAAATTTTTTCAGAACAATGCACAGTTTTCTCAGATTTTCACATGGTATTTTTTTTTTTTTTTTCTGACATTTTCGTGCTAAAAAAAGTGGAAATTTATCAAGGGATATCCTATTTTTCTTGTGATGTTCTTGATTATATTGGTGTAGTATAACAGTAATACTGTGATTTTCAGATTACAGTATACCATAAGAGTGGTGCATTATTATAGTCCAGATTTTGGGGCATAAAATTTGATGTGCTTTATTTTCCTCAGGAGCCTGTAAAGAGGATCCTGGCCATCACCGAGACATCTCTGGTGGAAAGAGACCCTGCTTCCTACAACATTGTCACCATCAAACCTTTCGGAGAGGTGAGCCATGCTGTTTATAAAGGAGCAGCTCTGTTCAGGAATTAATGTTTTGATTGTTCGATTAGTTTTAAGTTTGATGCCAAATATATTTATGCAATGCAATTTAAACATGTAATATTTGTATATTAGTATGACATTTATCTTCTTTTGTTATTTTTAGTGATTATTATTACTGCTTTTATTTTTTTGCTCATGATTTATCTCTTTCTCTTATGTTTTCATTTGTCTTTTTTTTTTTTTGACTTTGCACCTTTTAAAATACAGTCTTGTCTCCTGAATTTTCCCAAACCAAAATTCAAATTTTTTTTTCTGTCTGTATCTTTCAAGATAATTTTTTTTTTGTTCCTTCCCCAGTATTCAAGCATGAAGTTCTATAATGAATGTTCTAGTGCTAATTTGGTTCCACTCTGCAAGGATATTTGTTGATCTGATGGTATTGGTGCTGCTGCAGGTTTTTGCACTCATCTGTGATGCCGAGAACCCTCAGATATTCACAGTCGAGTTCATCAGAGGACAGATACGAAAGTACTGCTCCACAGATAGGTAACACATACACTCACACTCTCTTTCTTTCTCTCTCACTCAGTCATGCTTTCATTTCAGTGATTTATTTTTTTTTTTTTCCATGCAGGAAATTTGCTTGCCCAAAAGAGTAGCACTTTTTGTGTTAGTTTTTCCCCCATGCTGAGTTTGGATCAGTTTAAGTTCCTTTTTAAATTTCCAATGCACCAGATATTTGGTATTTTGGTTAAAAAAAATTTATTCAAAGGGCATCCACATAGGGCCTTAGTAACACATTTAAAAGCAATTCTGAAGAATCTATGGAAGATATAACATTAGAGGGTTTATGTGACTTTGTCAACCTTTAATAATCATTATGGCTCAACTGATTGAGACTGTTTCTGTATTCTTTTTTATCTTCATCTTGCATGTTATTAGTTTGTTTTTATCAATCACACCTGCATAAATGTGTCAATTTATAAATAGTGCGTCATATTGTTATAAATGCAAATTTGATTTGTTTAGTTTAAGGTCTATAAAATCATACATTTTTGCTGTCTTGTGGACTTCGTAAATAAATGCGTTTGTATTAGAATTGTTCTGAATGGTTTTGAATGCAAGTATACTGCCACCATTTCCCAAAAGGTAAAAACAGGTGGACACTTCATAGAAGGTTTCACAATATGTCATAAATGCAATATCATCATCTCACTGGTTTTGATGTTTCATGTATATTTTGTATTAGTTTTGTCAAATCTTTGACTGTGAAAGTGCAAAGGTTAAGATAAACAGTATGATGTATTCCAGTAATGCAGATGGCAATCAGTTAAATGAAATAAAAAGAATTATGGTGCAGTAAGCTGAGATAAACAGTAAGCATGTATGATTGTGATGGTTGGGTGTCCACATCCTATCGGCCATATTGTGTAATTATAGTAATTATATAAAACTAATACCAGTTACTTTGCATGATCTGTTTGGTAGGTCATGTTACATTAGCTACAATAGCTAAAGTAAATTTAGAAATGACACATTTGACTTTAGAAACATACTTTTCTGAACTTTTAATGAAAAGAAGACAAGCTTTAAGTGAGGCAGTTCTGTATGTAAATGTATTTCATGGTTTCAGCAGCTATATTTTGGAATTTCAACTCATTTCTGACAAAGAGAAGTGGTTGTCACATGCTTAAGTCATTTCTCTCTCTCTCTCTCTCTCTCTGTCTCACTCTCTCTCACACACTTGCGCATGCACACACACAAACACATTCTCGCTCACTCTTTCTCTGTATCTCTCTTTCTTTGACTCTGTAGGGACTCTCTGTTGGCCAGTCTATTGGATGGGGTGCGGGCTTCTGGTAACAGAGACGTGTGTGTAAAAATGGCCTCCACTCAAAGAGGGCAGCGCTGGGGACTTCTCAGCATGCCCGTTGATGAGGAGGTAGAGAGCCTCCATCTCAAATTCCTCGCTGCTCCACCCAGTATGTAGAGTGTTCTGAAATCATCAATACTTATCACTGAAATCACTTATCAGTGTAGTTTTTGTTTGTTTGTTTGTTTTATATTGATCTCATTATAGTTTTTGCACCCTTTCCACTTTATATGTCTTGTTTTTGTTTTGTTTTTAATGTAATTGCCTGGTTCTAGAGGCATTCTATCTTCTGACTGTATACATGTGTATGTATATTATCAGTAAAGAGTAAAACATGATGGGGTCTGCTACAGATGTGGTATTTAAGAATGCATGTTTTTTCCACGTGAATCATCAGGCGATACACCTGTAGGCATGCGTCTTAGAATTTAAATTCATTTGTTTCACATAATATCCATCAGGTGGCACATGGAACAACATACTGTAGCTCAACACATGGTATAGGCTCGACGACGTTTAATGTGCTCTGCTGCTTGTTGCAAAACGGTTCTGAGGGAGATTCACAGATCCACTGGCCAAGCACAAGCAGATCATGGGCTTCAGTACAAGAAACAGCACTGTTTGTTTGGAAAAAGAGTATATACAGCATATGTCCTGGCAGAACTACTGTATCTGCTAGCAAGCCGTGTTTGTTCAAATGAAACATGACTGCCCCTTACTGGTCTTGTCTTTCCTGCACCCACAGTATGCACGTGATCCTGCGTGATACTGCATGAAATCGCAGGATCCCTTTTCTTTTGACACGCATTCTCAATGGCCACATCTGTGTTATAGGCCAATAAGAAACACCAGGGTGGTGTGATCCATTGCAGTGCAAAGTGGAAGTATTGTTGCCACCCCAACTTCATTGTTTTCCAATAACAGGACACCCTGTTTTATGTGTGTTATTCTTTTTATAGCACAATAATTTGCTATAAATGTAACTGACTGTTACAAAGTTCTGACCTTTTTATTAGCCAATTCTCATAGAAATTAGCCATTCTGATAGAAATGATATTGTAGAACAAGTGTATTAATATCAAACTGTGATGTGAGTTACAGCCGGCACTACTGTCTGAGCCATGCTGTTATAGAAAATTAGGACCTTCTGACCAGTCAGATTCGAGAATACAGTGCTGTGGTATAACAAAAATTAATTTGACTTGACTGATCAGGATCCTGTTTTTTTTTTTTTGTTGTTGTTTTTTTTTTTTTTTTTTTTTTTACCAGTTTATCTTTTTGAATATGTATTTGGATATGTATTACATCAACACTACACAAAAGGAAATGTAAATTCAAATTTTATTGGTCTCACACACACAACCATACACAGTACAACATGCAGCGAAATGCTTCTTAATGACTGTCTGTGACTTAGACTTTACATAAACCAGAACTTACTTGTATACAAGTAGAGAAAGGAAAAATATACAAAGGATACAAAAGATAGATGGCAACAACAGTATGGACTATATTTGGAATAAAGTGCAGATATGTGCAGTGCAATGCTGCTGCAACATCGGGCTGAGGTAGTTGCAGTGAAATTGCTAACTATATAATAAATATTTGTAAATATGGGGTAATACGGGTATATTAGCGGGAATGTATAGGGTGTGGGTGTTGTGCAAACAAATCCAAGGTCTAATCCTAGGTGTTGTCCTGGTTCATTTGCCAAATGTCCAAGCTCAAAACCTAATACAGTCTTCGTGAAGATATACAGTATATTAAATCTCTGTAACATTTGAAAGTCTGTGTATTTAGACAGACAATATTGCTATATAATTGAATTGAGGTTATCTGTACTTGAATGACAGTGTATATTTAACTCTAAACCTTTTATATATTAATAAACAATTGTTATTTTCTTAAGGAGGAAAATGACATCTCAGGAAATATTTTTAACTGTCTTTTTTTTTTTATGTAGATGGAAATTTTGCTGATGCAGTGTTCAGGTTCAACGCCAACATCTCCTACAGTGGAGTTCTACATGCAGTCACTCAAGATGTAAGTTACCTTCAATCAGGTATTTAGACTCCAACATAGATTAATTAAGAAATGTACTATAATTAAGCAGTTATTAACATTTAACCTTAACAGTTCAGTTCTGGATCTTGAAATGAAGCTAATGGCTGTTAGTTGTGCAATAGTAATGAAATGAAGACTGTTAGAATATGTACATCCATATAATTAAGCAATATAGCATGAGCAAGAGTCTGGTTATACTGAGTATCGGCATGGTTGATTTGTACATTACCATTAAAGATGCTTCCAGTGAAATTGAAGTTGCTTCTTCCTTTTCATCTTCATTTTATGAGCTTTCATATTTTAAGTCAAACAGTTAGTTCTGGACCACTAATTTGAATGGCAGAGCGTCGTTCCAAGAGTGGTGATATTTAGTATAACAGCACTGGTACATTTCACTTTGTGTATCACTCTGGTTGTCTGTATTCGCTACATAAATTTCTAATTCTAGCAATAGTTTGCTATATTGAAACCGTTACTATGCTTACCATGGGCTGTCAGTCAGTCTGTGAGTTGGCATGGCAACATGCATTACTCTATCCAGGTGTGGCTACTTTGGGAAATATTTTTGTTGACAGAGCCCTTTGCTGTTATAATAACCTCCACTCTTTTGGGAAGGCTTTCCACTAGATTTTGGAACATGGCTGTGGGGATTTGCTCATTCTGCCACAAGAACATCAGTGATGTTGGGCAAGGAGGCCTGGCGCACAGTTGGTGCTCCAGTTCATCCCAAAGGTGTTCAGTGAGGTTGATGTCAGGGCTCTGTGCAGGCTACTGAAGTTCTTCCACACCAAACTTGACAATCTATGTCTTTATAAACCTTGCTTTGTGAACGTGGGCATTGCCACTGCTTAGAGCAGGTTTGGGCCCCTTAGTTCCAGTGGAGAGAAATCTTAACGCTACAGCATACACAGACATTCTCGACAATTCTTTGCTTTCAACTTTGTGTGCAACAGTTTGGGGAAGGCCCACAGATAAGTGTGAAGGTCAGGTTTCCACATAGTTTTGGCCATATAGAGTATTTTGCCATATTGTGTCTGAAATGTCAGTTACTCAAAATTAATTTCTTGTTTATAGAACTGTTTTATATAGAAGCAATATCACACTTGCAATCATGCCGTTGTACTGAATATCAACCAAACTAAATGTCTGAGGTTTAAATAAGGCAAGCCTCCTTCAAAATGCTCTGTAGCCATTTTAAGTACAAATAAATGTATGTCCTTACTTTTTCCTCAAAAGAAATTAGATTTTTTTAAAAATACATTTTACAGATCATTTTAAAAAGAACAGTCTTTCATGGGGTGTCCTAATTTTTTCACATGACTGTATATAAGTCTAGTTTCAGTCCCATATACAAAATAATAAAAGTTACTTCTCACATGTAAATATAACATGACTTAATTTTATCAGTTAAAAACATTTGCATTTTCCTTTTTAATACTATGTGCATGCAGATAAGTTCTAACTATAAACCTTTGAGTATCAACATAATCAAAAATATAATAAATTAATGCTATTTAAGATACTAGGTGTCATAATGAACTGTTGATGCATTTTAGATGCATGAATCATCTCATTAAATCACTTTCAAAACTTTCAAATAATTCAAAATTATTAATCTCGATTTTACTTAATGACTTGGTTTCTGAAGGCTTAGTTCTGAATAGTTTGGCTTCTTGCAGTATCTGAGATATGTGGCCACACCTCCTGGTATATAGAGAAAAATATGGTGGATGGCCAGTGACAGAAATTATAAAAACATATTTCTGGTGATGCAATAAATTCCAAAGTGCAGTACTGTTAATGGGAATAACTTTACAGAGTTTGGATCTTATTTTTCCTCGACATAACGGATATCATTGACTGTGACTGAGTGACTGTGTTAATAATCACAGAATGGCGTACAAAGATAGTGAGATCAAAGAGAGAAGAAGAGTAAATTTGCAGCGGTGCAGGTGATTCCATTTGTTTAAAAGAATACAAATTTTACCAAACAGTTTGCAGCTTCAAATTACTCAACACAGTAAAACCTTGAGAGAAATAATTGTAAACACTATCTTTCCTGCCCAGATATACAGTCTTACTTGGAGTATGTTGCGAGAGGAATGCGGCTCGAGGCTTTGAAGCATGTTTTCTGAATGAGTGTCGATGCAACTTTTGGAAAAGTTTGTCCACAAGGCAATCAGCCTAAGAGACAGAGAACTTCTCTCAGTTACATCCATCCCAGATGCCAGACGCCAGAGACTGAGCAAAGGCTGGTGAAATCCTTTTGATGGTTCTTGAGGGACAACGTATGCTCATTTTGTGTACATCCAGTTACTGTAAAAGTACTTTAATAAAAGTGCACCCCACCATAAAATGGGTGCCTGAGTTTTTCTGAAAGTCAAGGAGCAAGTTGGGATGACTGAGATCCAAGGGAATTTAAGATACTAACTATACAATTTCCTTCAATTTTAGCCAAAAATGCTTATTCTATTTTTGTTTTCCATTGAAGCAAACTTTAGGCAGAATAATTAAGTATGTTAAGTCTGTTGGTTAATTGTCATGATTGCAGATTAGGGACGGCCGAATCACCAAGCTTCAAAAACCCTGTATCTTGAGCAAATAAGGTTTCTAGGCTCCTTCTGATTTAGAACCTTATTTGCTCAAGATACAAGTTTTTTGAAGCTTGGTGAGCCACAGTTTGATGGTTGGGACTGCTTTCTTTTTCCAGAATAACAGTAAGAGCTTTTTGGCTGAAGTCAAGCAATATGATGGAAACTGTTGCTGATTGAGCCCTTAAAGTGGATGAGAATTCTTATGCACCCAAAATTATCAACATGGAATCTAGCTCAGTTTTTTGCACTGAATTTCTGCTGTGCACTGAATTTAAAATATTCCAAACCAATATAGTTTATGTCTTCTGCATTAGGGAACAATAACAATTTTTTTTCAGACCGAGTATGAGTACAAGTGCATGGTTTTTTATTACTCACCAAAACTGTTTTCGATACTGTGTCTGTCTCTGCTGTATTTCCGTATGAGCTACTGCCAGGAGAAAGAGCAACATTGCACTTTTCTTTTGATCTGTTTAGGCAACCTCAACATTCAGTTATCAGTTTTGAGTAAGTGAAATTTCTTGTGAGATATATTAACAGTTTAACGTTACTTACGTAACTGTTAACGTAAAAATTATTGGGATAAGCCTAGTTTGAGAGCTCTCAGTCAAGCCGATCTTCATCTCCCATTGACTATTTACTGAAATGGTTTATCAAACTGTCCTTAAGAGCGCTAACAGCACAGAGAAATATAACATATCAAAATGCTTGGCTGACTGAGGAGAATTGTGTTCCGAGTATTTTAGTGACATTACATGCACATCACGTGCACGTTAACCCCCAGAATAAATTACTACTACAAAACTACTGCAACATAGACTACATTAAAATGCTCGGCTCAATGAGGAGAATTGTGTGATGGGTATTTTAGTGATGTGAAGTGCATGTCATGTGCACGTTAAACCCCCCAAAATAAGTGGAATCACAAAACTACTGGTACATAGACATATGACATACACCGATCAGCCATAACATTAAAACTACTGACAGGTGAAGTGAATAACATTGATAGTCTTGTTACAGTGGCACCTGTCAAGGGGTGGGGTATGTTAGGCAGCAAGTGAACAGTCAGTTCTCGCAGGTAATGTGTTGAAAGCAGGAGAAACGGGCCAGTATAAGTATCTGAGCAGCTTTGACAAGGAACAAATTGTGATGGTTAGACAACTAGGTCTAGGTCTAACTAGGTCTATCATCTCTATGTTATTAAAAACTCAATCATAACTTTTTTTTTTTTTTTTTTTAATATAAGAGCAGCAGTTTTTGGCCCATATAGAAAGAATGGGGAATAAAACACGGGTGTCACAGCTCGGACGTCCTTCGGCTGCCATGCTCATACCACGTATTCTCTTGTCCGTCTCAGGGAGTATACCTGGCATATACAAATCGCATTTCGGAATTTTTGCCAGAAATGTTTAGAAAATGGCATTATTCCGGCCCCATACACGATAATGGGAAATTTTGGACCTCCAAAAGTAAACAGGCAAACAGAGACACTGTTTAGATTTACTATTTCCATAGGAAATATTTGGCACCTAACTAGTCCTGCATAGCTTGACTCACAGACATGGCTCACACCTCAAATCCTCAGAATTCTCGGGAAGTGTATGGGATGACTTCTTTTCTCGCCATTCCCATGTAAGTGTCGTGAAATTCCTGTTTCTTCCATACACATTCATTGAGAAATCTGTAGCAGGACCCAACAGGCCATAAACTGAATGTAATCACCAAACTACTGCAGCCATATCATATGTCAAAATGGGTCACATGGCATCATGTGTATGTTGGCAGAAAACTGACTGTAACCACAATACTATGGTACATACATGTGACATATCAAAACGCTTGGCTAGTGCCCCTTATTGACTGGTACGTGCAGTTGCATGTCAGTGTTGAATTTTGCATGGGCAAGCACCATTCATGTAAATTGTAGTTATTATTATTATTCCACTGGATTTTCTGCACGTATTTCCTCCAGCAGTTTTCGAGATGTGAACACCAAACCAACTCTACTGTGTCCAATCTGATCCGGAGAAGTGTGCTTGAATACAGCTTTTGGAGATATTCATCCTACACTCGTTTTTTGTCCATTTTTTTCCCCATTCACTTGAATGGGATTTTTTTTTAAACTGGTCTAATTCATTCACTTCTCAAGCTACAACCACCAAAATTCACATGGTCAAACCTAGTCAGATCAAATTACAGACAGATCGCACTCATCCGTCTCTTGCCATCCAACATTTTCTTCTAAAATCCTTATAGTTTCACCTAGAAACTCCAATTTTAGTTATGAGAGTTTGTTTGGCACTAGGGACATAAAATGGGCTAATGGGCTGGTTTGAGTATGTCAGAAACTGCTGATCTCCTGGGATTTTCAGGCTCACTGGACAGTTGAAGATTTGAAAAAAATCACCTGGTCTTTTTCCAGTCTTCGACTGTCCAATTTCGATGAGTCTGTGCCCATGATTGTCTCAGATTCTTGTTCTAGGCTGACAGGAGTGGAACCTGATGTGGTCTTCTGCTGTTGTAGCCCAACACCTCAGGGGTTGCAGAGAGCATGCTGAGATGCTTTTCTGCTCACCACGGTTGTAGAGTGATTATATGAGTTACTAATAGTCTTCCTGGCAGCTCAAACCAATCTGGATATTTTCCTCTGACAGCTCTCATCAGCAAGGCATTTCCACCCACAGAATTGTAAACTCTAGAGACTGTTGTGTGCGAAAATCACAGGAGATCAGCAGTTTCTGACATACTCAAACCAGACCATCAACCCATTTTCCCCATTCTGATATTTGTTGTGAATATTAACTGGTGCTCTTGACCTGTATCTGCATGATTTTATGCATTGTGCTGCCCAGAAATCCCCCATGACTGCTAAATACACACAAACCTCAAAATATACTTCTCAATGCTTAATGCCTCAACCAAAACAATTAATACCCACACAACCTATAATTGTCCCACATGTAAATATAAATGCCACTCTGACTGCTGCTAATTTACCCAAAACCTAAAAATAAATATCATGACTGTTAAATGCCCCAAAAGCCAAATATAAATACTTTTGTAAACTGTAATTGCTCCAAACCCAGAAATAAGTATCACCCTGCCTGTTAATTTCCTCAAAACCCAAAAATAATATTCCCATGATCTCTGCTTGCCCCAAACCTAACTTTTAAATACCATCTGACTGAGTAAATGCCATTGATGGCTAAATGCCCCTAATCCCATAAATAATATACAAAACTGGTAAATACATCCAAAACCTAAAATAAATATACCACTGAATATTAAATCGCTCAAACCTAAAAATAAATGCCTCGACCCAATAATCTATAATTGCCCCAAATGGAAATATAAATACAACCCTGACTGAATTGCTGTAAATTACGAAAATAAATATCTGTGCGACCTCTAATTGCCCCAAAACTAAATATAAATAACTTGTAAATGTAAATTGTATGTAAATTGTAATTGCCCAAATATAACCCAAATATAATTGTCCATGTGACCTCAAATTGCCCCAAACCAAAATATAAATAACTTCCTGCCTACAAATTGCCCCAACACTAAAAAATAAATACAACAGTGATGCAACTAATTCTCCTAAACCCAAACGTAAATACCCTCCTGACTGCTAATTGCCCCAAAAGCCTGAAAAAATACATGTAAATTGGAAAAGCCCCAAACTCAAATATAAATATAGCTGTGAGCAGCAATTATCGGGGTTCAAACACTTTAAGAACTTTAAGTGCATGCATAAAAAGATATTATGTATTATTTATTGAGATGAAACAAGATAATTTTAAGTAATTTCAGGTAATTTACCATAGAAATATTGTGTTTTTTTTAATTAATGTTTAGAATTGCTGTAGTGCTACCTATTGCCTGATCTCTAGAGAATTTTGCATGCTTCTTTAGAATAATAAGATGCATGTGCTTATCTAATTTTATGAAGTTCTGAGGTTTCGTTTAGGAATTATAGGCTTTTGGGTACACTTCTTCCCACCCATATTTTTAAATGACCCTTTTATAGCCATCCAAAGACTAAAGTTCAAAATTTTTAAAAATAATTATTGAAGTAGGGAGTCCAGAAAATTGTACTATATTCCAGAGAATTTTACTTGTTGAGGCCATACGGTTTGGTCTGCACAATAAGTTTTAGTGCAGAATAATAATAATAATAATAATAATAATAATAATAATAATAATAATAATAAATGCCTACAAAAGCAATAGGGTTTCAGTGCTTCACGCTTGAAACTCTAAATATAGCTGCAAGCAGTAATTACAGAAGATGATCTGAGTCAAATTTGATGAAAATTGGATGAACGGTCCGAAAAGCAAAAATATGCTTCCCCCCTCTCCCCCAATCTCGTAAGCACTAGGTGTTACTGTTCCGAAACTGTGCAGGTACCCTCAAGTCATGATGGCTATGACATATACTAAGTTTGGTCTGTATACGCTAAAGTGTTACGGAGATATAGCCTCACATCCATCATCGTCAAATTCAATTTACGCATTACTTGAGAACGGTTTGACTAATCACCTGGAATTTGAGAAGTTTTTGTCAGCATGGTCTGAAGATGATCTAATTCCATTTCTGTGAAAATCAGACAAACAGTCTAGTAGGAGTTCGAAAAAGTAGATTTTTCCGGAAATTCAAAATGGCAGACAGCAAGTTCGACTGACCATGGCATAATTGGTATCATTATTCTCAGCATAACCCAAGAAATCTAGCAATAGAGTCTCATGACAGTAGGCAAAAGGAGTCAAAAGCTATTAGCATTTTTTTTAAATTGCATTAAAATTTTGTATACACGCCAATAAAATACAGCATTTTATTCAAAATTGCCGACACCCAAAATGGCCGATATAGGAAAATTTCATATCATTCGACTCGGTATGCCCCACAGACTCTAAAGAGACCAGTTTCATGAGTTTGACAAACCATTCAGAAGTTACAAGCAAAAAAAATGCTTTTTTCCATATCTCATGAGCACTAGGTGGCGCTGTTCTGAAACTGTGCAGTTATGCTCAATTCATGATGCCTCTAACATATGAAGTTTGTTCTGAATATGCTAAGAGTTATGGAGATAAAGCCTCACGTCCATTTGAGTGTACTCACCATCGAATCTGTTTGCACATTATTCGATAATGGTTTGAATCCTTCTTCTTGAATCAACTTTAATTCCATAATTTTTTGACAGCATGGTCTGACGATGAGCTGACCATTTTTGGCGAAAATAGGATGAATGTTCTAGGAGGAATTCGAAAAAGTACGTTTTTCAGAAAATTCAAAATAGCGGAAAATCACATTAGGCAGAAATTGAAACCGTGGTATGCATTCGACTCGCCATGAGCCAAGAATCAGAGGAAAGAGCAGTTTTTTTTCAAGCCTTTATGGTTCAAAAGTGGTTTATGGTTCATGAGTGAAATTTTGACCTGTTGGTGGTGGTAGAGGTTTCATGATAGAGACTTCAAACTTGCTGTAGTAACAGTTCAAACTGTCCTCTATCTGTGTGCAAAATTTCACAACTTCCATTGTGGAAGAAGGATAATAATAATTAAAGCTGTTTAACAAATGTCAAAAACAGGCAAGGAGGCGACTGGAACCGATTGAAAGTAAAAGCAACATTTAATCATAAACAGCATAAACATAACATAAAACACAAAACACATGTGCATCTCTCTCCCCCTTGGTGTCTCCAGCTGCTCCTTTATCCCTCTCTCCCACTGATTAGCCAACTCAGTGCCAGGCTTGCGTCCTCACAGCCTGGCCCCTCCCTTCTCCTTGTCACACGCTGCAAGCAGTATTTTCGGGGGCTAGGCACCCAGACTCGGTGAGCCACACATTCACAGACACGCTAACAATCACAGGAAAGCAGAGCCATAATGTTAGGCAAAGGGCTTCAACAATGATTTGTAGTTTCACTCATGATGTTTATGTTTTGACCGCAGACAGTGGTGGAATTCTCTGACTGTAGGGGGAAAGGTCTAGATGAACAAATGGGCAGTAGGATAGCATTGCTGCAGCATTGTTTAGACAGGTGTCAAGATGATGTGAGCCAAATTTGGTGAAGATTGGACAAAATTTGGAGGAGTAGCAAAAATGGCAGTTAGATGTAAGCATTTTTTAGCATGTTATTGTTACTTTTGACCAGTAGGTGGCTCTGTCACGAAATTTGTTGCATAGCCTCAGGTCATGGTCCTGAAGATGACTACCAATGTGTCAGTGCGCGAAGCCGTTGCTGAAATACCGCCTCAATTCCTGTTTGGTGGCTTCGCCATCAGATTCGTTGGCCCATTACGGACAAACCGTTTGGAATATTTAAAATTCTTTTGATACTCTGAAGATGATGTCTGCCAAATTTGGTAATGAGTGGAGACAATTTGTATGAGGAGTAACGAAAAAACAGTTTTTAACAAAATCCAAGATGGTCAACAGGAAGTACACTTGAATTTCAGAAGTTTGTGTGCGGTCACTTCTGCATACTCCAGGGAATTATAGGAAAAAATTAACTGTGAATTTATCACAAACTCTTCAAATGATATAAGGAAAAAAAATTAAAGTTGTTACAGTTCTTGACCACAAAGCCAAAGGACAAAATTTGGATGAGGAGTAGCAGCAAAAATGACAGTTAGATGTAAGCATTTTTGTCATGTTACTGTAACTTTTGACCAGTAGGTGGAGCTATCACAAAATCTGTTCCATAGCCTCAGGTCATGGTCCTGAAGATGCCTGCCGAGTTTTGTGTCAGTGCACAAAGTCGTTGCTGAGACTTGGACTATTAAAAATTCTTTTCATAACCTTTTGACAAAATCAAGGGTGCATTGAACTCGTCTCAACCCAGGGAATCCAGGGATGGCTTTTAAATTTTGGACACACGGTTCAAAAGTTATGACCATAAACGTACTTCCAAATAAGCCCAAATTTGACCCCATGATGGCGCTAGAGCGTTGGCAGAACTTGGCCCAAATTCGGTCAGAATGTTCCTTGAACCCTCCCCAATCAGCGTGCCGAATTTCACAACTTTTTTACCAGATGGGTCATCCATAGACACCCTAGCAAGAAGAAGAAGAAAACATAGAATAACAATAGGGTGCCTATGCATTTTTGTTGTTTGGCCCCTAATAACACTAACAAATACAAGAAGGGTCTTTGCCCCTTCAGGGCTTGGCCCCTAATAATAGTAATAAAAATTCCTACAAAAACAATAGGGTTGAACCCCTAAGTATGCAAACCCAAATATTAAAAGTATAAGTGAAGAATAATGACATGTATGTGTCTGCATGTGTGTGTAAGAATTGACCAACGTTGAATTGACCAAGTGTTGCAACACACTCGTAGGAACTGCAGGTTTCTGCATGAACTGCACTACCTAGGTTTAAATGAAGTGCATTAGCTAGCTACAGTTCCCTGTGGAAGTACTGGAACAGTAAGACCCTTTTTTTTGCGCAATACACAGCTACTGCACTAATGAAATGACAGCATTCTGTATGTATTTCACAACTAAAGATAAAAAAAGCCAACTTTTTTTGGTGCAAATTGTGCTCTGAAAATATCAAGAGGAGGAACTACAGCAACAAGTAACCGGATAAAACATCTTAGACATAAAAATTAAGGACTTAAATTCTATATGTGTCACATAATATCCCCTGGTGTTGGATGTTGATAATAGGGCAATACAAGTATCAATAAATGAGCTTAGTATCGGGCTGATACCCAATACCAGTATCGGTATCGATGCATCCCGAATCTGCATATAGATAGCTCTTATTAACTGTACTGGTGGTGGTAAAACCATGAATATTAGGGTCTGAGTAGAAAGTGGTGGCAAGAGGTTCCAGAGCCAGGTTGAACAGTAAGGATGATACAGGGTGGCCCTGTCTAGTGCCTCTGGAGAGCCTAAAGTGATAAATGTTTTTTGGTTAGCATCTGAGCTGTTGGATTTTTATCCAATAGCTTAATCCATGCAGACATTTTCTCCTAAATAAAATTTAACCAGCATAGTGAAAATGTAGGGCCATTTGATCTGGTCAAATGTTTTTTTTTTTATTTTTTTTTTTTATATATATACAGAGATGATGACAGAGTCATCTTGATCAGACTTGGTATGGTACGTTAATTAAAGAGGCATGTAATGTTACAGGTAGAGTTTCTCCCAGGGATAATTCCTGTCTGGTCTTGGTTGGCCAGTTTACTCACCAGCCTACAAAGTCTAGCTGCTTTGGCCAGTTTACTCACCAGCCTGCAAAGTCTTAGCCAGTAGTTTTTGCTCAATGTTAAGGAGTGATTTATGCATGTTTAGAGAGGCTATATACGCATGTTGAGGGAAACTATGTTTTTCTAGGAAACTGAAAATGACATCAGTTCTTGCTCTTATCTTAGAGGATTACAGTTTCATAATATTCCTTGAATTGTTTTATTGTCTTTAGATGAGATGAAGCCCCATCTTAGACTTCACTCTTGTGTGGTCACTTTCTAGCTAACGTAACTGCCTGGCAAGTAACCTTTTTGGCTTTTTCTCCAAACTCAGAATGATTCTGCTTAGTATAGAACAATTTCTTGCTTTTTTTTTTTTAATCTAAAGAGGAGACTCAATCATTTTCTTGATCTTGATGATGGATTTATTTTTCAAGTAGTTAGCCTTATTTTGGGAAGAAATAAAGTATCCCTCATGAGAAACAATGAATCCTCTAGGATAAGCTTTTAGCGTTTTCCATATTCAGCAAGTGCAACTTTAGGGGTCATTTGTTTCAAAAAAGCTTTTCATTTGTCTTCTCATATAGTTTTTCAAAATTGGGGTCCTTTATGAGGTGGGGGTCCAGCCTTCACACCCTGTGTGAAGAGTGTATGTCATTAAAACTTAATACAAATGTAAGAGGACCAGAGATCAGTCTATTATGGTACCTAATGTAAAATCAATACCAACCAAAACTAATCAATATGTGTGTGGATATTATGTAGCTGTGAATGGAATGAGTAATCTCACATTAAGGGGTGAAAAATTCCACATATCCTTCAAGTTGGATTTTCTAATGTAAGCATTTAAGAAATCCCTTGAGTTTGAAAGGGCACATTTAGTATATGACCTGTCCATTCTTTGGGCCTCATTTATCAAGCTAGATACGAACAGATTTATGCAAAAATCGTTTGTATGAGCGTTTCCACAAAAAAATTTGGTATTCATGAAATTCCCATAAATTCAGGAAAACCGTGTATGTAAGCCAGCAAGTTAATTCAGTAATCAAGTAATCCATTGTCCATTTTGTACTTATACTTCAATGACAAAAAAATTGTGTATTGTATTGTATTGTGGTGCTGTACTGTAGCCATTAATCTAGATTTGAGTAGCTTCAACCAGGGATGACTAGTTTGAATTACAGAATAAATTCAGCTCACATCATAAACATACAAACTAAACTTGACAGCTCCAGTGTATAATATTTATCTAGGCACCCTGTCAGTTAGCAGTAATACCTTTTTGTCAGTTTTTGTGCTAAACCATTTTCTTTTGACCTCAATGGTGTTGCTCTGGATGGACGACACCGAATTCACCTGCATGATTTCTCTCCATATTTTGACCTTTTCAGGCACTGTGACTCCACTGGATACGCTGATAATTTTTTTTTTCTTGTAGACACAAGTCAAAAGTTGGTTTGGCTTACACAAACATTTACACATGACTTTACTGAAAGATTGAATGAGCCCCATTATGCAAATTACTGATGCGATAGCTTCTAGCCCAATTTTTTTATTCTGGCCCTGATTGCTATCACTTGGGGTCCACAAACATGTCCAGGTTTGTTGGATCAGCTTTCTGAGATTTTAGCTAGATATCTGTGTTTTTGTTTTCTAAGGCCTAAAAAGCAATTGGGTGGTTCTCACCAACTTCTGTAAGCTAATGTTGGAAACTTTCCCCGTAAAGGCCAGGAGACTTGGGTATATCTTCAGCAGGATTCTTTATTGAGAACGTGCTGGTCGGTCGCTGTAGTCATCAAGTAT
>CM040996.1:9615454-9629315 GCA_022985145.1 Pangasius djambal
GCAAATGCACTACAGGAATCAGCTGGTTACCCCAGCCCTGATCTCATCAGCATAACAGTGTCATTCAAATGCATGGATACTAATCCAATCAGCCTGATAGTGTCACCCATATCTTCACATTATCATAGAGACAAAGGCACAGATGTGCCTTGAGCTTAGTTTTCACCTTTAACTTAGGTCTCTATACAATTGTCAGGAACTACATAAAGACAAAAGGTTAATGTTTCAGACACCTGGGCTGGCTGACTTGATTTCCTTAGAATATCATCTTTACCTCAAAATGTAAAACACAATGTGCATAACCTAGTTTTAACATTTTATAAATTTGTAATCCAACACTAACCAATAACCTTAAGGTGACAACAACAACAAAAAAAAAAAAACACAACAGATTTCAATATGTATAAATCTTTTTCCAAAACGTAAACCAACATTCATAAACCAGGTGGGGAAAAAAAATAAGTACACCCTTCCTACGTCCACAATCTTTAAGAGAGTAATTAGCAGCCAGGTGTTACTAATGAAATGCAGACGATTAGTTAATCATTAAGAAGTGTGACTATCTCTGTAAAAGCAGAACTTTTGGAAGTTTGGTGTTCTGGAGCACTCAGGTGTGTGTCTACGTCATGCCAAGAAGAAAGGACATCAGCCCTGACTTCAGATAAGCAGTTATTGGTGCTCATTAATCTCAGAAGGGTTATAAGGCCATCTCCAAACAATTTGAAATTTACCATTCTACAGTGAGAAGTTTTTTTTTTTTTTTTTTTTTTTAAACAAACAGAGATGTTTGGTCATCATGCACAGCGCCTTGATTGGCGAAAAACCAAACACAGCGTATCACCACAAACACCTTATACCAACTGTCAAGCATGGTGGTGGGGGGGTGATGATTTGGGCTTATTTTGCAGGCACAGGACCTTGGAAACTTGCAGTCATTGAGACAACATTGAACTCCACTTACCTGAATATGAATATGAATATGAATACCTGAGTATACCTGAATATTCTTGAGGCAAATGTGAGTCTAGCTGTCTAGAATCTGTCTAGCAGCTTAAGCTGGGCTGGAATTGGGTTATGTAACAGGACAATGATCCAAAGAACACCAGCAAATGGACATCTGAATGGCTAAAGAAGAAAAAAATCAAGGTGTTACAAAGTCAATGTCAAGCCCTCAACCCCATTCGAATGCTGTGGCCGGATTTTAAGAGAGCTAGACGAATGCCCTCAAACATCAATGAACTGAAGCAATCTTGTAAAGAAGAGTGGGCCAAAATTTCTCCAAAACAGTGTGAGAGACTGACAAACTCCTACAGAAAACGTTTACTTCAAGTTAATGTTGCCAACATATGTTGGTTCTATATGTTATTGAATTATACAGTATGCTTATTTTTTTCCATCTGATTTCCGAACGTTGGTTTATTTTTTGGAAAAAATGACTACAAATTTGTTGGTTATTTGTTAGTTTATGGAATTTGTTGAGGACCACACAATTGTTATTTAGGCCCTGATAAATAAAAACACAGAATTGAAGGAGAGTGTACTTTCTTTTTCCCATGACTTGAATACATTGTGTTCATATACTATACTTTTAACATAATTGCATATCATTCAGCGTAAATCAAATTTAAATACATTTTGGTTGCAAGAGCTGTCAGTGTATGCAGGCTACGTAGTGTAGACCTGCCTACAGTTACAGACATCTGAGACAAATTGCATTTAACCTTGATCCAGGACAAAAGTTTTTAGAATGGCTGAATGATTGTTCGAACTGAACCACAGTGACTTGCATTTCACTTAAAGCGAGTCACTTTTTTTTTTAGCTCAGCAGTAACTGAAAAAGGCTGCAGACCTTGGTCTTGAAAGGGCTGTTTGCTTACCCACAAAAATTTTTATCAGACATGCCGTTATTTCAAATACAGTATAATGGACAACTTGTGGTTTGTACTACAAGTTATATAATGAGAAATGATAGAAGCTTACTGAAAACTATATTTAACCAGAAAATAAGCTTTTATTTTAAAACATTTTATACAATATTTCCTGTTTCTTGCATATGTCTCATGCTAACTGTGCAAATGTACATGTGTTTGCATCTTCTTATTTGCAGGGCCTTTTCTCAGAGAACAAAGAGAAACTGATCAACAATGCCATCTTGGCTCTCCTGTCCCAGGATGCTGAGCTGGGTGGGCCCAATGCTGAACTGGAGGCCCAATTCCAGGCCATCAGACGACTCGTTGCCTCTAAAGCTGGCTTTCAGGCCTTTACCCAGCTCCCTAAGTACTCCAGACTGCTACTACAAAAGAAATAATAAAAATAACAACAAGAAGAACAATAATAATAATTACAGTACTTGAGATAAAAAATAACAAAGTATAAAAAATCATAAATACACACACATAAGAAAGTTAAACATAAGGCCTGCCACCTGTCCTTGTTCTTTAAAATTCTAGTTACTAAAAACTCATTAAAAGTAGTAGTTAAACACAGCTCATTGACATTTGTAACATTTTCCTGCAGTGACAGATCCATTGTCTTTTAATCAGATCTTGGTCCAGTATGCCCCTAGTGAGCTCCTTTATTGAATATTATCTACATTTTCTTTTTTCTTTCTTTGATTTTTTTTCTCTCTCTCTGCCTCTGTACCTTTTATGTCTCATTTGTTTCATATATTCTGGACAGCCTCTCTCATTAAGCTCACTGATATGTACCCTCTCACTAGTGTTTATTAATGGATTTACAGACATGCATACTGTACCATTTATGAACCTGGCGTACTCATAACTCTGTACTAATACATGATGTTCAAAGATGTGAATGTGTGTTTCAGGTTTAGGGAGAGATTGGGTGTGAAGACCGTTAAAGCACTGAAGCGGAACAATAATGGCGTAACGCATGCTGCTATTGACATGCTCTGCGCTCTTATGTGTGTAAGTGGTTGGCTGACCTTGCATGTAAACTCTTTGTTATACACTTAGGAACCCCTGTACAAACTGCTCATTAATGCAATTATCTAATCAGCCAATTGTGCAGCAGCGTAAATGCATAATATTATTATGGTCAAAAGCTTCATTTAATGTTCACATCAAATTTCAGAATGGGGTCTCAGTGACTTTGACTGTGGCATGGTCTTTTTCTTTTCAAATGTTGACCCACTACAAAAACCCATAAGTAATGTCTTCTGGTCTTTTTACTTCTTGAGGGATGAAGCCCTGGGCAAAGGTCCAAAAGAGAGTGCAGAGTTCCTGTTAAAGCAGATGGAGGGCCTACTGTCAAATATGGCACAATTGACAGCCTTCATGTTGAAACAAAAAAAATTCCTGTCCATCGGCAGAAGGTCCCAAAAGAGACCTAAGACCTCCTCTTATTCCTCAGCTGGAAAGGGCAAGGATTTCATATCAATGGTGGCGTAGGGGACACTCTTTGAGTCTGGCAAATATTTGTCGGTCAAATCACAGATGCTGCTGGCGCCTTTGGCAATGGCCTACAGTGGTTTGGAATTAGCCTCTATTATTTCACATGCTAAAGACAGTGGTTCTAAACAAATAGCTTAACAGCTGACCTGAAAATGGCGATGACCTTAAATGAGGTTTTCCAAAACTAGGGGTCATTTGGGGTCACTTATTTTACAAGTGGGGTTGCGAGAGAAACTCATAATCTCCAATTATTTTGTAAAATAAGATTAGAAATATCAAAGATGGTTTTTGTGTGCTAATATTTTGAAATGTCACTGGGACTCAGTCAGACAAGCCACATTTAAATAGTGTACCTGTTATTGCAGTCTTTTTCACTATGTTGTGATGCTGCACTAGTGTAGTTCAGCAATACAAACGGTCAAATTTCCCCGTCTATCTACACTTGCTAAGCAAACTAGTATTGTGCCTCAAATTGCATACTTGTGTAATATTCTAGACTGTTACTGAATATTAACACTAACCGGTTTTCCTATACCAGTTAGTGTTTGAATTTTACAACTCTCATGTAGCCTTCAAAGACCAAGAGAGAACAGAGTTAGAGCTGGCACTAACTTATCAGCAGCATCGAGGCAGATGCGTGCTGCCCAAGTACTAAGTGCAGGTGCTAGATTTCCAATCTGTCAATATTTTTCAGGTCATCTCGTGTATGGAATGTAGCCGGGACCCCTCATTTATGAGGCTGTTTGATACCGCACTCTTGGCGGTAGGGCACTTGGGCCAGGTGTGAATTTGGCAAGTCAGCCACACAAGTCCTATTGGTCCTGGGTGCATAGTAAATGGACGAGAACCACAACTGTGGCCTTTCAGCAGATGTGAAAATTATCTTTTGAACAGGGGATGAGCCTATAGGTAGAACCCCTTAGAACTTGCCTCATGATGGCCAAGGGCTGACAGTAAGACTATTCACAGCTGAAAACGTAGCCTCATTGGGCAGCAACCACTGTGGACACTGCAGACAATGTTGAAGAAATGGGTCATCAGCCCCAAAATACCACAGAAAGAGAGACATCGTTGTTTCGGTGAGAGGGGCACAGGCCCTGAGGAAGAAGATCTACCTTCAGAAAGGTGTTCATCTGGGAGGTGGGAGTAAACCATCAGGGGGAAAAACTTTGATGTACTCAAACCAGCCCATCTGGCACCAACAATTATGCCACGGTCAAAATCACTGAGATCACATTTTCCCCCATTCTAAACATTAGCTGAAGCTCTTGACCAGCATCTGCATGCTAAGCTACTGCCACATAATTGGCTGATTGGATAAATTCATAAACAAGCATTCTACAGGTCTTCCTAATAAAGCTGATGGTGAGTGTATATCTCCTATTGTTTGTGTTGTTTTTAAAAGCACCACATTTCTAGTTGTGTGTTATTGCTGTTACAGCCAATGCATGATGATTATGACTTGAGGCAGGAGCAGCTGAACAAAGCCTCTCTTCTATCATCCAGAAAGTTCCTGGAGAGCCTTTTGGAGAAATTCATCAGTAACGTGGTACACTGCTAAATATTTCACCTTAATATAACTTAATTATAGCTATTTAAAAGTCATATAATAGACTTTGGTAACCTAAAAGAAACCTAATATGCATAGTTCTGGTTTTATGTACAGCTGTCTAACATTGTTTCCATCTCTTTTCTATTTTCAGGACCATGGTACAGGTGCTTTAGTGATCAGTGCACTGCTAGATTTCTTGACCTTTGCTCTTTGTGCGCCTTACAGTGAGACGAGTGAAGGTCAGCAGTTCGATATGCTGCTGGAGATGGTGGCCTCCAATGGACGCACACTTTTCAAACTCTTCCAGGTCTGATGCAAAACATTCTGCACTGTGTGTGCTGACACAATCCAAGTCAAACAAAGTGCTTAGCTTTTTTTTGTAGTACAGAAGAGGTATATTCTATGACCAACCATAAGACCCATACATTTGGGTCCATAAGTATTTGGACAGTAACACAATTTTCATAATTTTTGATCTGTACACCACCACAGCGGTTTCAGTAATTGAAAAGCATGTGCAACTGGGTTGAGGTCAGGTGAGTGACTTGGCTATTTAAGAACATTCTGTTTCTTTGCCTTTAGAAGTGGTTATTTTGTTATTGTGGTATGTTTTTTGGTCATTATCTCAAATCATTGTCATTATCTGTACTGTGAAGCACCATCCTATCAGTTTTGCAGCATTTGACTGAATCTGAGCAGAATGTATAGCTGTATACACTTCAGACTTAACCCTGCTGCTTCTTTCAGCAGTCACATCATCAGTAAACACCAGTTACCCAGTTCCACTGGCAGCCATAAATGCCCATGCCATAACACTTCCTCCACCATGTTTGACAGATGATGTGGTATGCTTTGGATCATGAGCCCTTCCTTTCCTTCTCCATACACTTCTCTTCCCATCATTCTGGTACAAGTTAATCTTGTTTTCATCTGTCCAAAGAATCTTGTTCTAGAACTGGGCAGGGTTTTTTTTTTTCCTAGATTTTTTTTTTTTTTTTTTGAAAAATCCAATCTGGCCTTTCTGTTCTTGAGTGTTACCAGTGATTTGCATCTTAAGGTAAGCCCTCTGTATTTACATTCATGAAGATGTCTCTTGACTGTACACTTTGACAATGATACACCTGCCTCCTTGATAGTGTTCTTGACTTGGCTAGATGTTCGGGTTTTGCTTCACCAAGGAAAGAATTCTACAGTCACCCACTTTAGTTGTCTCCTGTGGTCTTCCAGGCTTTTGGTGTTGCTGAGCTCGCCAGGGCATTTCTTCTTTTTAAGAATGTACCAAATTGTTGATTTGACAACTCCTAAAGTTTCTGCTATCTCTCTGATAGGGTGGCCTCGTTCACTTGCATCAACACCTCTCCAGGTCAACTCCAGATCTTTGACCAATGAGGAAACAGGCCATACGTGGCCATGAAACTGCTTATCAGTCAATTAGCCAAATACTTTTGAGCCAGTGAAAATGGAGGGATTAAGTAAAAAAAAAAAATGGCTGTAATTCTGGTTACTGCAATATTTTTGTTAAACCCCTTGAATTAAAGCTGAAAGTCTACACTTCACATCTTGATTGCTTCATTTTAAATCCACTCGGGTGGTATACAAAGGCAAAATTACGAAAATTGTCACTGTCCAAATACTTATGGACCCGACTGTATGTGCATGTTGAACATCCCATTCCAGATTTAGTCCCCCCTTTGCTGTTATAATAACCTTCACTCTTCTGGGAAGGCTTTCCAGTAGATTTTGGATTGTAGCTGTACGCATTTCCCCATTCAGCCACAAAAGCATTGCTGAGGTTAGGCACTCTCGGGTGAGTAGGCCTGACACACAGTTGGCATTCTAGTTCATCCAACACAAAGGTGTTCAGTGGGGTTGTGGTGAGGGCTCTGTGCAGGCCACTTGAGTTCTTCTACACCAATCTTGTGTAACCATGTCTTCATGGACCTTGCTTTGTGCACAGGGGCATTGTCATGCTGGAATAGGTTTGGGCCTCTTAGTTTCACTGAAGGGAAATTATAATGTTCTACAGCATACAGAGACATCCTATACAGTTGTGTGCTTCCAACTTTGTGGCAACAGTTGGCATACAGGGGAGGCCTGTATTTGGGTGTGATGTTCAGGTGTCCAGAAACATTCAGCCATATAGTGTATGCACTAGGTTATGTCTTATATGTTTCTCTAGATTTATACTGATTGTTTTTTCTGTTCTGTTGTCTCTGTCTCTGCAGCATCCCTCTATGGCTATAGTGAAGGGTGCAGGGCTGGTTATGAAGGCCATAATTGAGGTGAGATTCCATTCATTTGTGAAATATTATTGTCTTTTGTGTGAATAATTTATGTGTGTATGTGTCTTCAGGAGGGAGATAAGGAAATAGCCACAAAGATGCAGGACTTGGCATTGAGTGAAGGTGCTTTACCCAGACATCTACACACATCTATGTTCACAGTTAGCACTGATCAGAGGATGCTTACGAACAGGTAAACATACACCTCTAACAGCACCACACCCCAGATTTCAAGCCTGCTTAATTTAGACATTTAAAATGGACAGGGTCACTACAGAACATGTTAAAATGTATCCAGTCTCAGAGTAGGAAGAACATAAAGTTGCAGAAAGATCCCTGTTAAGCCCTCAGTTTATGATTATCTTATTGCATTTTGTGAGATTTAAATAAGTAAAGTGACAAAAATGCTCTTGTGTTGCTTGTAGACAGCTGAGTCGTCACCTCGTGGGTTTGTGGACGGCTGAGAATCCTGTCGCTATGAACCTCCTCAAGAGAATCTTTGTGAGATTGCACGCAGATTTATTGACTCTTATTAAGAGTTTTATTTATTTATTTATTTATTTATTTTAGTAAAAATCTTTCACTTGGTTTAAATTCCAATCATTGACATCTGTTTCTTTGGGTCATTTTATTTTATTTTATTCTTTGTTTGCTTTTTTCTTACTTTCTTTTTTCCTTTTCTTTTCTTTCCTTTGTTTACTCTCTCCCCTCCAGCCAACTGGGCTCCTGGCAGTTTTGGACAGCTCTGACCCTGTGCCAGAAAAGGACGTGGACAGAATGCACATCCGTGACAACCTCAAGATCGCTTCTGTAACTTATATCTTTACTTTGATTGAGTCACAATGAGTAATAACTATTCCATATACCAAATTAACATCACTTTCAATTTTCTCTGTCTGTGTAGGACCAGTTTGGACGCACTAAGGTGCCAGAGTGGCAGCGAATAGCAGGCAAGGCTGCCAAAGAGGTAGAGAAGTTTGCTAAAGAAAAGGCTGACCTGGTGCTCATGCACTGGAGAGACAAGATGGGCATTGCACAGAAGGAGGTGAGCCAAGTTAACTGGAAAACTCAATGAGCCAAAAAAAAATGTGTAAAGCAATCTTTAAAGAGTCCATGAAAGGCAGAAAGTGAGTGAATGCATGAACATAGAGAACATTCTAGAATCTGTGTAAAGACAACACTGGGTCCACATCCTAACTGTCCTCGTCCACATGTGCACCAATACCTCTACAGTCTCTCATTACACAATGATATGTCTCTTTTGTACTCTCAACTTTCTAGTAAACCAGTATATAAACAATATCATTTTACAGGATTTTTAACAGTATTATTTATTTTGCACTTTTCTGAAAACATTTTATTTTCAGCAGCCTCACATTAGAATACATGTCATGATTAAAGTGAATTCTTCACATGCTTTGCTCTTTGAGCTATTTCACTCAAACTCTTGTCAGAAAGCCATTAACTGGCTGTTGAGCAATCTATCAAAAGCACCTCCATTATTGTTCAAGCATTGTACATTTTATGTGAATATAGTAAGAAAGTGTATAAAAATGGTCTTTAATAATCAGTTAATATTTTTAAACATTGTCATGCAATATAGTGTGTTTGGACATTGACAAAGTTATTGTTAGCTGTCTACCAGATTTCCTTTCACTGGAACTAAGAGGCCCCAAACCTCTTCTAGCATGACAATGCCCCTGTTCACATGGCAAGGTTCATAAAGACATGGTTTGTCAAGGTTGGTATGGGATTTCAACAATCACATATGGGTGTGATGGTCAGGTGTCCACATACATTTGTTCAGGTAGAAGTAGCCTTTATTTTGTCACATATACATTACAGCACAGTCAAATACTTTTCTTCGCATGTCCCAGCTTGTTAGGTAACTGTAACGGCAGTAACGGCAGTGCCAACCTTCTGATCAGTAACCCAGAGCCTTAACCATTGGGCCACCCCTGCCATCCAAAGTGATTGCATGAAATACTATACAACTGTATTCTTGTTTAGATATTTAGATTCTTGTTCTTGCTGTATTCAAATTTACAAATTTCATGCAGAAAAATATTACATACACATTGTGCTTGAAATTAGTGCTTCAGTTGTGCTGTAGTGACAAACAGGCCATTGGTGTCCTTTGGGTGTGCTGATCACACATCTCAACACACATCATTGAGGGCAAACCTCTGGCACTATAGTGTTTACCTGCTGACTGCATTCACTAGTCATTGCATTCAAACTTTTGTTCCTTATTATTAAGCTTATTTTTGCAGCACTCTCCCTGTTCATTTAGAAATTAGATATTAAATTCTTGTAGACTTTGAGGTGTTATTAAATAAATCAGTATTATCATTTGGTCATTTTGGCTTTTAAGATTATCCTGAACACTTATCAGTATTTTGCAGCTGGGTGAATTATTATTAGCATTGATTATTAATCAGTAAATAATTTAATTATTTAAAAAGTCAATCTTTTTTTCATCCAGCCTTTTAATTAGGTTGCAATTCTACCAAATTAAAAATTCTTGGATTTAATGATTTTTACTTAATTAATTATACACTATATTGCCAAAGGTTTTGGGACGTCTGCCTTTACATGCACATGAACTTTAATGACATCCCATTCTTAATCCTTAGGGTTTAATAGGGAGTTGGCCCACCCTTTGCAGCTATAACAGCTTCAACTCTTCTGAAAAGGCTTTCTACAAGGTTTAGGAGTGTGTTTATGGGAATTTTTTACCATTATTCTAGAAGTGCATTTGTGAGGTCAGGCACTGATGTTGGATGAGAAGGCCTGGCTCGCAGTCTCCGCTCTAATTCATCCCAAAGGTGTTCTATCGGGTTGAGGTCAGGACTCTGTGCAGACCAGTCAGGTTCCTCCACACCAAACTCACTCATCCATGTCTTTATGGACCTTGCTTTGTGCACTGGTGCGCAGTCATGTTGGAGCAGGAAGGGGCCATCCCCAAACTGTTCCCACAAAGTTGGGAGTATGAAATTGTCCAAAATGTCTTGGTATGCTGAAGCATTAAGAGTTCCTTCTCCTGGCAACCGCCAAACCCAGACCAGAGTCCAGTGGCGGCGTGCTTTACACCACTGCATCCGACGCTTTGCATTGCACTTGGTGATGTAAGGCTTGGATGCAGCTGCTTGGCCATGGAAACCCATTCCATGAAGCTCTCTATGCACTGTTCTTGAGCTAATCTGAAGGCCACATGAAGTTTGGAGGTCTGTAGCTATTGACTCTGCAGAAAATTGGCAACTAATGCGCACTGTGCGCCTCAGCATGCGCTGACCCAGCTCTGTGATTTTACGTGGCCTGCCACTTCGTGGCTGAGTTTCTGTTGTTCCCAATTGCTTCCACTTTGCCAGGAGAACAGTACTTGCCTTACTGCATTGACTAACAGACTAACAGTTGATCGTGGAATATTTAGTAGTGAGGAAATTTCACTAATGGACTTATTGCACAGGTGGCAACCTATCACGGTACCACGCTTGAATTCACTGAGCTCCTGAGAGCGACCCATTCTTTCACAAATGTTTGTAGAAGCAGTCTTCATGCCTAGGTGCTTGATTTTATGCACCTGTGGCCATGGAAGTGATTGGAATACCTGAATTCAATGATTTGGAGGGCTGTCCCAAAACTTTTGGCAATATAGTGTATATTTGTTGAGCTATCACAGACATCATATGAATTGTGATCAGCTGACCACAGTATCAATAATATTTCTGTTATTTCTGCCCTTTCCACTCTCCCTGCCCCTTAATGTGGTTGTCTGCTTTGAATGAATACAGCAGGACAGGAATAACTTGGTGAGTATAATGGACCACTGAGACATTCTGTTGGCATTCTTGGAATTAATTAATGTTTTTACTGGGGTTTTTGTTCAACTACTATTCGTTTATGAGGATTCCTGTTTCTGCAACACCATTCTTTATATGGATTCATGTATAACTATTTGTTTTATTTTCAAGTCAAGTCAAGTGGCTTTTATTGTCATTTCAACCATATACAGCTAGTTAGTAAACAGTGAAAGGAAACAACGTTCCTCCAGGACCAAGGTGCTACATAAAACAATCACAGAACTACAGGAGACTACATACATTTACATAAAGTGCACAGTGCAAACATGTGCAAACAGCACAAGACAGTACAAAACATCCAAAACCATAGCTGACATGTTTGTAATAGGTTTGTAATAAGCTTCATTTGAAGCTCATTCAAGTTTCACAATTTATTGTCCCTATAGTATTGTGCTTGCCTATATGTTTTCATAGTGATTCAATGCATGTTTGTTGATTGTAGAACCCAAACCAAAAACCTGTTGTCTTGAGGAAGAGAAGACAGCGGATCAAGATAGAGGCCAATTGGGAGCTCTTCTACTACAAGTATATATTTACTTCCCATTTATATTTTCTAATTTAGGTTATGTCTGATTTTGCTCTGGTTTATTTAGTATATCATGGGAAACCTGCAGTACTTAGTAGTACTATAAAAATGACAAAAAAAATCATAAAAATTATTTTTATAGTCTGAAAATTAGAAGACTGTAAAATCACCAGTATTTCCTATTTTAGGTGTGATAATATACTGATAGTCCTGCATATGAGTGTATGTATGTCATGCATGTCATGTATGTACATATAAATGCATATAAATTTGTCAAGTGTAGATTTATGTACACATATGGGTTGATTATGTAACACAGACTTATGTTCAACAATTTTTTTTTTGCCTTTAAAAAAAAAAAGCATAGTAATACATATCTAGTAGCTCTCATACACAGTGAGGTCCATAAATATTAGGACATTGACAAACCTCTAAAACTGAGATTCCGCCCATTAGTCAAAGTAATATGTTAGTTTGGTGCCCTGTAATTCCAGGTAAGAAATGGGATTATAACACTGCCGCAGTGCAGTTTCTGGTTGTTTAAGCTATTTCTTTCAAACCCATTATGTGTGTGGTGTGTGCATGTGTGTGTGCTGAGCAGGCCTGTGCGATTACCGTTAGCCTACAGTAGAACTAAATAAATGTAAATTGAGTGGAAATGTGGTTAACATGTCTACACTGCTTTCTTTGAGCCATTTGCTAACATTGACATTGACAAAGTTATTTTAGCTGTCTGCCACAGTGTGTTGGAGTTAATTGGAATTAAATAATGAATATGCAGAATTTCCGCTTTAATTTGAGGGTATGTACATCCAAATCGGGGGAACAGCATAAGAGTTACAGTACTTTTTTCTGTGATCAAATATTTATTGAAAATGAGCGATCATTATGTGACAAAGATATGATAGGATTTTACATGTTCAAAGAACAAACAAAAGGAACGTAGAGATTGTACATACACGCACAAAAAAGCAAAAACTACAATATGAAATCAGTGGTACACACTGAAAGTCCCATTTTTACACAAAACATACACACAAACAGGCATACACACAAACAAGGACACACAAAATACCATAATATTGAAAACAGATGTTGGGGAAGGGGCAGATCTAAATCATTCCCAAAGCTCTAATTTATCAGCAGCACCTATCCAAATATTCAAGGTAGCTGCTGTGAGACCAGCGAGTACAACAGTGAGTTTGGAAATGCTAAGAGATTATTCAAAAATAGAACAAGTAAGGTCAGAGGCACTGAAATAGAAAACAGATCAGATAAATTGGATGCTAGATTTTTCTAACACTGAGCAACAGGAGGGCAGTCCCAGATCATATGCAGAAAGGAGTTTGGCACCTTCATTTGACACAGTTTGCATAAGGGATCACTTATATTTTTTTATATTTATCACTTATATGCATATAATCAAAATAAATTTGTTGGTGATCAGGGTTGCAAGATGAGTCATGAATATAGACCACACAGCATTCCAGCTAAAGCCAGTGTCTAAACTTAAGCAATCAAGGCTCCAGATCAGTTGACCTCAAGGTCCACTGTCTTGCAGAGTTTAGGCAGATTTGAAGAACCCTGTGATAGCTCATGCTTCACTTTTGCCAATGTCAAATGTAGCAACATTTTAGACCTCATTGACAAGCATAAGCTATTGTATGTCAATTATAAACATAATTACTGTAAAATACTGTTCATTTGTATTATTTGTTATGCTTAAATTACTGTTCATTTCTCAGAATTCATGAATATAGTAGGCTTTTCTCCAGATTTCTACTAGACCTAGCTCTGTAACCAGTGCAATCTTAAACTCAAAATTTTTTCACAGCAGAATGCTACTATAGAGGACTTATTTCTGTGAAAATTTCAGGTTTGTATCTGGTCCCCCACCAGAGATATTCAACCCAAAAGTGTGGAGGAATTTTTTTTTGATTGCACATTCTCGCCCCCATAAAAAATAAGAAAAGTCTCAAACCTGAAATGTTCTGCATGCACACTATACTTACCTAGGTACCCCCTAAAAAATTAAGACTGAGACTTGAACCCTTCACATTATAAATTGACCCTAATAGTGGAACTGTGAGCAATCTTGAGCATTACATTAGGACTTAAGTTCTAAGTCTAAAGTACAAGAATGTGCAAAATGTTTATATATATATATATATATATATATATATATATATATATATATATATATATATATATATATATATATATAT
>CM040996.1:9667776-9680100 GCA_022985145.1 Pangasius djambal
TCGTTTCCAAGGCTACTATCAGTAATACACTAAGACGTCATGGTTTAAAATCTTGCAAAATCTTGGTTCCCCTGCTTAAGTCAGCCCATGTCCAGGCCCGTCTGAAGTTTGCCAGGGACCATCTGGATGATCCAGATGAGTCATGGGAGAAAGTCCTGTGGTCAGATGAGACCAAAGTAGAACTTTTTGGTCTTAACTCTATTCGCCGTGTTTGGAGGAAGAAGAATGATGAGTATCATCCCAATAATACCATACCTACAGTGAAGCATGGGGCTGGAAGCATCATGCTCTGGGGGTGTTTTTCTGCACAGGGGACAGAACGACTGCACTGTATTAAGGAGAGGATGAACGGGGCCATGTATTGTGACATATTGGGCAAAAACCTCCTTCCCTCAGTCAGAGCATTAAAGATGGGTCGTGGCTGGGTCTTCCAACATGACAATGACCCAAAGCACACAGCCAGGAAAACCAAGACGTGGCTCCGTAAGAAGCATATCAAGTGGCCTAGCCAGTCTCCAGACCTAAATCCAATAGAAAATCTTTGGAGGGAGCTGAAACTCCGTATTGCTCAGCGACAGCCTGACAGATCTAGAGAAGATCTGTATGGAGGAGTGGGCCAAAATCCCTCCTGCAGTGTGTGCAAACCTGGTGAAGAACTACAGGAACCGTTTGACCTCTGTAATTGTTAACAAAGGCTTCTGTACCAAATATTTAAATTTTTTGACTCAAGTGATCAAATACTTATTTGACACAGTAATTCACAAATAAATTGTTTAAAAAATCATACAATGTGATTTCCAGATTTTTATTTTTAGATTCTGTCTCTCACAGTGGAAATGCACCTATGCTGAAAATTCTAGACCCCTCCATGATTTCTAAGTAGGAGAACGTGCAAAATCACAGGGTGATCAAATACTTATTGACCTCACTGTATGTGGACTATGAGTCCATCCTTGAAGTCCTGTGGCACAGTTTCTTTGTCCCAGATCTTCATGAACAGCTCAATCAGACACATTTGTAAATGGGATCTGCCATGCTTGAGACCCTTAGCAAGAATTCCATCTGTTCCATGGAGCCTTCTGAGAGGCCATTTGGTTAATACACACACATATACAACCCCCTCTGAAAGTATTGGAACAGCAAGGCCAGTTCTATTGTTTTTGCTGTGCACTGAAGACATTTGGGTTTGAGATCAAAAGATGAATATGAGATGATGGATCAGAATTTCAGCTTTTATTTCATGATATTTACATCTAGATGTGTTAAACAGCTTACAACATGGCACCATTTGTGCCAGACCACCCAATTTTTAGATGAGCAAAAATATTGGAACAGATAGTCTTAAAGTAAATACCACTTAATGTTTGGTTGCATATCCCTTGCTTGCAGTGACCGCATCAAGCTGGTGACCCACTGACATCACCATTCTTCTTTTGTGCATCTGTTCCAAATGGAAGTCCCCAAGGAGAATCCCCATGGAGGCCAGTGGGGGGATGATGTCGTCGTCCTCCTCCTCCTTTGAGTCTTGACACAAGACAGACTTTGAGGACCTTGGCACCGTTTTCCCAGCCAGAGCTGCACACATCCCACACCTTGCTATGCTGTGGCAGAACCCTTCCACCATCATAATTTTTAACATTTTCCTGAACCTCAGCCAATGTATCCCCAAAATGAGTGGATGGGTGAGGCTGGGACTAACCGCCACCTCCACACTCCACCACCTCCACAGAAATGTACTAATATGGTCACCCCATGCACACACTTCACCTTCACCAACCATGTATTTCTAAATGCTTCACCTTGAATCAGGCTTTGGTGGACTGAGGTCTGATTATAATCTGAATCCGCCAAGGCCTGATGTGTACTCTCTTGGATACTCACCGGTATGTGGTGCTTGATCAGGGGAGTCCTGAGGTACATCAGTCCAGATCAGTGTTCCCACCTCCATGAGGGACCTCTGATCTTCTAAATACCTTCTATATAGCTTCTACCCCCTCCCCCACCACCAGGTACAAAAGGGCTCCCAGCTCTCTGTCTGACATCTTAGTCTGCAGAACAAAATGGAGGTAAAAACTGCTTTTACCTGGTAAACGCCTACTCGCATGGACAGGATCTGGTGCTCCCTTTTTGTGAGGTCAGTCAACGGGCTGGTGACCTTGTCGGGGCGAATACTTCTACAGACCAGAATAAGAAAAATAAGTTTCAAAGACAAGGGGTTCTGGATGCCAAAAATCTATAGACTTTATTGAATCAGACAACAAAGCTGAGACGGTCTGCAGAGCATCTGATATACATAATCGTGGCCCATGCTTTTATACAATTCTAAAACAATGATCTCATTGGATGGAGTTTTCTCTTCTTTCTCTTAATCACACACCTGCCTCTCGCCCCAATTATTTCCTTTTCCCCTTATCTTAGATTTAACCATGGTGGGAGTTCATTCAGATTTATGTCTTCAAACACAACATTAGCCTTCACCTTTAAAGAAGACTCCCTCTACGAGGTCACACCACTCTGTTGTCACAAACATCTTTGCAGGATCACAGGCCTAAAGTCACCCTTTTAAATGTACTAGAAACGGTACAGTGTAGTATATAAATGAAGCTCTAAAAGTCAATACATGAGGTGATTTATAGTCATTTCTCAATACTATTGCATAGATACTAAATGATATAATACTGATTAATTGATATTGATATAGATAACAGGAAATTCCCTATAACCTCTGAAAAATTAAGTACAAACTTCCGATAGTAGCCAGCCAGCCCCAGGAACTGCCTCACAGGCAGACTGTAATCACTGCTTTCTTATCAATTTGGCGACACACCTGCCCATGGCCCAAATGGCAGCCCAGATACCATTACTCCACCTATTCAATTGCACACTTCTTTGGGTTTGCTGTGACTCTCCCCCATCTCAAGGATCTCAGGACAGCTCTCAGATGTTGTAAATGCCATTTCCAATCAGTACTATAAATTATTATATCATCTAAATAAGCAATATGCACTTTGTGAGCAGAGTATTCTGGAAATGAAACACTGAAACATCGTTGGGGCTCCAAATAAACCAAACGGTAGGGTGGCAAATTGGTGTAACCCAGAGTGGAAAAGGCTATTTTTTTCTCAGGATATTGGAGTCAAAGGAATCTGCCATATCCTTTGACTTTTCTAAAGTCCACACAGATCTAAACTGACCTGTCAGCCTCGGGCACCAAAACCACAGGGTTGCACCAATCAGTGTGTGACTTCTTGATTACTCCCATGTCGAGCATAGCCTTGAGTTCCTTCCGAACTAGTTTTCTTGTGTTCAGGTAAACAACTGGGGTGGGTACGTACAACCACAGCTGGAGGAGTCTCATTGTGGTGCTCTATGATGTTTGTGTGGTAGAGGTGAAAACACATTGGGAAATTCTCCTTGCAACACGGCAACCTGTACTCTCTGGGATGGCAAGAGATGGTCTCCACAAGCGATTAGGGTGGAATGAGATGAAGTTTTTAGGGTGCTTACAGTCCCAGCTCCACTCTCTCTGGAACCACCATTGCCAGAGCCACAGGAACCACCTCTTTTCATGGTTTAAGTAGTTTGAGGTGGTATATTTGTAGTGCATTGACTCTGTTTGCCTGACCTCATAGTCGACTTCCCTAACTCACTGTGTGACCTCAAAGGGCCCTTGCCACTTTGCAAGTACTTGTAGAGCTTGATAAGGGAAATAGTACTAGCACTTTATCTCTTGGTGCAAATTCCCATAGCTGAGCTCCCCTGTCATACAGTAGGGGACTGCTGCTCTTGGGCCTGATTCAAATTCTCCTGGGTTAGGTGACTCAAGTTGTGGAGTTTTGTTCTCCACCTCAAGGGAACCTTGATTAATGGAAGTAATGGATCATTGGCACTTTTCGGGTGGCATAGGTCATTGCATAAGCCTCATTGCATAGGTCAAGAAGCACTTGGTGTTGGGTTTGGTGGGGGCTGGCGAGGGACTTGCAGAGTGGGGAGGCTTCTGTGAGGGTGTCTGTGTTCTCCTTGATCTCGGGTGCAGAGGAAGACTCAGGAGGAGGAATTTCAGCAGAACTCCGGGCTCACTTTTATTTTTCTGTAACTTTTCAGCACACTTTAAAAAAATAAATAAATAAATAATAATAACTTACAGAAAAAAAAAAAATAATAATAACTTACAGAAATGCAACCCAAATGGGGCTGTCACAAGCTTGCGACTTTTGCCTCAATCAAGGGTAAGATCACACTCCGTGCATGGGTGTGTGTGTGTGTGTATGCGTTGCAAGCTCTGCCAGCTATACCACTCTCTCTCTCTCTGGCTCATGGCTGTCACTGAAAGCACAAAGAAGCACACAAGTAGGCTGGCGGTAATAAGACACAGGTTAGAATCATCACGCATTACCTGCCAGTTCAAATTGCCTTCTCTCCATCTGCAGCTGACGCTTGACCTCACCCTCACTACCACATACCCCCACCGCCCAAGTGGCCGGGGAGCTGTCTGGTCTGTATCTGACTCTCCTCCCCCGCCTTGGCAGGAGAGGTAATCGGCCACTACCATCTGTGCCCCCGGCCTGTGGACCAACTTGAATGGCCTAAGTGCCAGATACCAACGAGTGATCTACGCCTTGACACCCTTCATGCAGTGGAGCCATTAGGGTGTGATTGGGAAGGGGGTAATGTGTATCCACAGCTGATGGTTGACCATACCACTTCCACATAGGTTTTAGATATTTTCTATCAGAGATAGATGGAGTTTGTTGAATGTTTATTGGGTATGTGTTTTACATCTTTGGTACCTAAAAACAAAAGGCTGCTTCACCACTTTTTTTAAGTTTCATATGTGGAATATGGAGAAGGCTAGCACGTGATCTTAAGACTCAATTTGGAACATAGTTTTTCAGGCATTCAGAGATGTATGAATGTACTATACCATTAAGAGATTTAAAAACTAGCAACTCAATTCATTTGCATGAATATCTTTTTAAATAATATAAAAGACAGCTGCAGTAAGCTCTGATTGTTGAATTACTTGCACAGCCTATAGTCGTGTGTAGTTGCAACCACACACAGCCTTCCTTCAGTCTGATTTAGATTTGACTTTGCTTGTTTCCTCTTGCTACCTGCTCCTATCTCTGCTGTCTTTTCCTTCCTTCCTTATTCTCCTTCAGGTGTGTCTACTCCTTCTCTCCTGGCTGCCAGTAGTCCATTGCGGAGTGGCCTCTAGGGGGCTCTCCCTATCCTCTTCTCTTTAACTTTTACAAAGGTAGACTTTCCCTTCTCTCCATGCTCACAGTATCTCTTTCCCTTTCTTTTTGCTTATGTTTCATTCACCTTTTCACTTTTTGCTTCATCAGTCTGTCCAAGCATCTATCTGTAGGTGTAGTTAACACAGAATTCCTAACCCAGTCTAGCCCTGATGCACATGCATTCCCCAAAAAGTACAGGCATCACGGAATTGTTACTGATGTGTTTTCTTTCACTACCTCCAGTAAAGTAAGGGTTTTAGAGAAGTAAACATTTCCACCCATGACTTTTATTTATTGTAAGCACGTGTCATTAACTCAGTCCAATTCATTTTTGTATATGGTTGTGATTGCTTCAAAAGTACATTAAACTGCGTTTATCCGGAAAAAGGCACAGTGAACAGGCAATAACCATAAAGCTCACATATACCATGTGATCAAAGGAGATTGTGGGTTCGAGCAATTAAATATTCTAGTCCAATATGTATACGACTTGTTACATATCCATGTATGACTTGTATGACTTGGCTTTTGAATAAGTGTACTATTGTGTACTGTATTATAGTGTGTCAGGTCATGCCCAACAGTAATTGTACAACTATGTATATTATATAGACCTTTTTTCAAAGCTCAGTTTATTTCTCATTAAGTTCAATTGTCCTGCTCAGTCCAATTATACTCCAGTGTTTTGAAAATTTCCTATTTTAATTGGTTTTTTTTTTTTTTTTTTAAATACCAGGTAGTTGTGGATAATCCTGTGTGTGTATGTGTGTTTTTAGGTCCGGCAGTAGCAGGATATCTAACTGCTGGCACGGGTGCTACAGTTTTGTCCAGCGTCCCTCCACCTGTAGACAATGAGATTGGAGACCTGGGCTGAAAACCAAACCTGCACTAACAGTTCAGAGAATGCACCACTTTCCTAAGAGCAGCAGGGTTGATGAGACAGACAGATAAATGACTTAAAGAAAGAGGAAAGGGTTGGGTGTTTACAGCCCTTGTGTAAACTTTCCTCTAAATGTGTGCTGCTACGTTATCTATGTGTTTGTTGTGTTCCCTTACAGCACATAGTCATTAATTATCTCCTTTTTTTCTTTTTAAATCTTTTTGCTCTTGTTCCTATTGTATTACATTCTATACTTTTTCCTTTCATTTTTTTTCTGACAAGAGGAAAATGTTTTTTGAATATTTTTTGCAGGAGGAAAAAAAGACCCCTGAAGTGAATACACCGTTAGAGATCCAACCCTTACTTTATTCTTTCCCCATCACCTTCCTTTCTGTCATGCCCTCCATGCTGTGTCTCCACAAGACTTCTAATGACTTCTTATTTTAACCAAATCTTGGTCTATCATGAGCTTCCAGACCTGCAGCTTTGTCATGCCATACCTCCTCACCTTGTGTTTTCTCTTAACCCAAAAATGATTGAATACTTGATAGATACAGGAGAAATTAAGAACTGCCACTGTCAGTTACAACACCCCATAGACTGGTCAGTCTTCATGCCCCGTTCTCTAAAGACATCCTGCTTTTTCTACCTTTTCTCACCCAGAATGCAATCATTCAAATATTGATAACTAGCTGAGCACTTAACTAAGGAATGATTTTCACCACCTGAAGGAATGAGCTTCTGTAAAAGTTCCCAGAGGAAATGATACTGTCTCTGATTAAAATCTATGTGAAAGATTAGTGCAGTTGTCAAACTGTCTATATAATATGACACATATAAACTTTCTATATTGAATGTACAATTTAAAAAATCAGTCACACTTGTACATAAAATTTTAAGAATAAAAGGGAATCCACAGTGTTTTTGTTTCATCTTTTTGTCTTTGTCTGTTCGAACAACACTTGAAACTGAACTATGAAATACACTTCTATAAGCATAGAGTGATGTTCAGCTTGGGTTACTAAGTGGTATGTCACTGCCACTGTGAGTCCAGAGGGTGCACGGACGTTTTGGAACAACTCAAAAGGTGCTTTATTTTACTTTAGCTTTTCAGCTTTTTTAATCTCACACGTGCATGCATGCACACACACGGCTCCGTGCTGGTTGCTCTCTCTTGAGGTGCTCTTCTCTCTCCTTTTAATCCTCGCCTCTGCTCACTGCAACACAAAACACGCATTAATCGAACTCCCCATAGGTGTGCATTCCTAACCACTCACCTTCCCCAGCTCCGACTTGAATTCACAAACCAGCGCCCGAGCATGCCCCCGCATGCATTACAATTATCCAACCTAGTGGTAACAAAAGCATGAACTAATTTTTCTGCATTGTGTAGTGACATTATATTTCTTATCTTCTTTTGTCTATTTTCATTAATGATCTTCCCTTAGTTCTTGCGCATTGTTCTGTTCATCTGTATGCAGACGATACTGTCGTTTATTTTTCAAATCCTCATTTAATTCAAATTCAAAATATGCTTCAATCAGATTTTAATGCTTTACAAGAGTGGCTTCATTCTAACAATTTACTACTTAACAAAGGTAAATCTCATACCATGGTCTTTGGTACAAAGCATATGCTTAAATTAAAGTCTAATAATATAAAAATAATGTGTAATGATGGCACTTACTTGCACAGGGTGGATCAAATTAAATACTGGGCTTATGGCTGGATCCTGAACTTTCTTTTAAACCTCACATTGATTGTATACTTTGTAAGATTAATTTTGGAACCAGTGTACTGTATTGATCAAAAAAAAAATTTCTTTTAATGTTTGAAAAAAACTTGCTTTGCAACTTATATTACCGTTCTTTGACTATGCTGATGTAGTTTATCAGAATACAACTAAAAGTAATCTTTTGCCTTTTACTACAGCCTATAATAAATTGTGTAGATTTGTTATTGGATGTTCATATGATACACACCACTGTATTATGTATGATTTACTTAAATGGTTTCCACTCAATGTCAGAAGGCATATTCACTGGTTGCAATTTATTTTCAAATGTATACATTTTAATTATCCTAATTATTTGGTTCAGTATTTGATATTATATTCTTCTTCATATCACTTAAGACATTCCGTAAATTTTTTTTTTCTTACTCCTTTAGTTAAGAAAGTGTTTGGGGAAAAAAGGCATTTAGGTATAAGGCTAGTAATATTACATGACCTTCAAATGAAAGACTGGAGTCAAGAATCACGCCAAGGTCTTTTACTGCTGCACATGATGAAATAGAAAGGCCATCCAGAGTTACTATGTAATCAGAAAGCTTACTTCTAGCTACATGTGTTCCTAGTACAAGTACTTCTGTCTTGTCAGAATTAAGTAAAAGGAAGTTAATAAGCATCCAGTGTCTAATGTCCTTTACACATTCCTCAACTTTATTGAGCTGGTGTCTATCATCTGACTTTGCTGAAACATACAACTGTGTGTCATCAGCATAACAGTGGAAGCCAATACCATGTTTACAAATAAATTTGCCCAGAGGTAGCATGTATAAAGAAAAGAGCAGTGGGCCTAAAACCCAACCTTGCGGAACACCAAACTTTACATTAGTATCCATAGAGAAGTCACCATATACATCTACAAACTGATAACGATCAGTCAAATAAGACCTGACACAGGAGAGGGCCGTTCTCTTAACGGCAACAACATTTTCTAGTCCACCAAGGAGAATAGCATGATCAGTGGTATAAAAAGCTGCATTAAGGTCAAGCACCATGAGCAAGGAGACACAACCCTGAGAGGCCAATAGTAAGTCATTTATCACTTTATTTTATTTTAACTAGCGCTGTCTCTGTGCTATGAGGAGGCCTAAATCCTGACTGATACATTTCATGAATGTTATTCTTATGTAGGTATGAGCATAACTGCTGTGCTACAACATTTTCTAGGATCTTGGAGATAAAGGGGAGGTTTGATATTGGCCTATAGTTGGATAATTGACAGGGGTTGAGGTCAGGTTTTTTTAATCAAGGGTTTGATAACTGCTAGTTTAATAGATTTAGGTACATAGCCGGTGCTAAGGGAAGAATTGATTATTTTTAGAAGAGGTTCGATTGCTTCTGGGATTATCTGTTTGAAGAAACATGTAGGTAAGGGATCTAGTATACAAGTTGATGATTTTGATGAGGAAATTAGTGAAATTAGTTATCCTGTTCAGTTAACCTAGTACTGGACACAAGGCAGAAGAATTCTCTCCAGGTGGCAACATCCAACATGTGAAACTCCACGCAAACAGTAACCAAAACTCAGAATTGAATTGGGGACCCTGGAGCTGTGAGGCTGCAATGCTACCCACTATGCCACCATACCTCCCAACTGATATATTAAAATAACACATGCTAGTGATATTTTGAGCACAAACATAGAGGGACATTGTACAATTTTATTTAAACGTTTTTTATGTAGTGCACAGTTTTCTACAAAAGCCTTACAGTTTAAAGTTTGTAACACCTTCCCATGAGAGAATAACAGCACTGAGTCTCTTCCTCTAACATTTAATAAGGTTGGAGACATTTGTGTAGGGATGTTGGTTCACTCCACAATAGAGAACATTTTAAGCTGCTTTATATTCTGAGGTTCTTGAATGTTCCTCTTTAATTCATACTACAGGATTTCAGTTCTCTAGATTTGAATATCCAGAGATGATTTTTTGGCTGAAATATTCTGGTACTTAGCAGAATCCCTGATGCCACCAGTCTTCGCAGGAGCCCCTGAACCACAACCCATAAAACAGTGTAACAGATGATTTTAACTTGACAACAGTAAGAATAAAGTATATTGTAAAATCTTTTCCCACTTCCATCAACCAGACAAGACCCCGCACCCACCCCCATTTAGTGTCCCCACTGTTATATTGACAGTGTCCATGGGTCCATTTCCTGGCAAATTTCTAAATGTTTCAGACATTTGAAACTTTCTGATACAACCCTATGGGGTGGGGCGGGCTAACGCGGCGAAACTGTATCGCCTGAAAAAGATACGCATGGTGTCTGCGGTTTTTTGTACATTTTTATTTTTCATTAATGTTCGCGATCCAGCTGTATGATTAAATTTCAGTTGTTGTTGTTTTGTGCGTGCTTTGCGTGCCCCCTCCCCTACTCCATTGCTGTGCACTCCCGCTCTCATTTACAATCTAACCCACAGTGCGTTTCTGCGCATGCTCAGAAGTATACTGTTACTTCTAGCGTTTCCTGTTTTACGCTTTTCATTGGCAAAGATGGCAGAAGTGAAAGAAGTGAAGGCTTTGACTTGTGGAGGTACATACATAAACACTGTAATGGCTGGTTATGGTGTTATTTGTTAATGTACAAATATGGGCTTGTTTATAAGCATCTTTAATTGCATTAGTATTTTAGCTTGTATCCATGTTCTGTGTTGTGTAGCGAGCTGGCTTTGCTAACACCCTGGTGCATTAGAGGCAGTAGGGCAGGTCAGCTGTGGATGCTTTGCATTGGTTGATTGATTTTAACCGCATATTTTTTCCTCCAGTGATCACGACGGTTCTTTTAAGTTCCGCTGTTTTTGCATTGGTGGAGGACCTCGATGACACGTAAGTAAACATTTGTTTCACTTCTGATGCTAAAGATGCTTTAGTCAGGCTAACTCCTGGATTAAAATGCTTGCTAAAGCTGATTGTTTTAAAAGTACATTCTATTTCACGGATCACCGAAGGTCAGCTTTTCCAGGCAGCAAATGAACCCCCCACACTGATCGTGTTTTCATTGACAAGTAGCAGGAAGTGTGGGCACTGAGAGTCTGATGAGCTATGCTGTGTTTTCATGAACTAATGCATTATAATAAGCGCCTTTAACTTGTTTACGTGTGATTTTAGCTTGAGATTAGCTGATAATAGTAGTCTGAATCCAGCAATCATAAATTATAATAAAATGGTCGAATTAGAAGGAGCCTCACCAATTCCAGTCATTGCGATCACCCAGACATACTGTACTACTAACCTGTCCTGCTGAAAAACGTGGTAGACCATCTTTGCCAGCTGGTAAATGTTCCATCGTCCTTCTTACTTGAATGGTTGTTCAAGACATGTCTGATAAAATAACATGTTACTGTTATGTTATTTTTTTTAAAATATCTTGTGTATGCATTAGGAGAATTAATTCAGGAACTGTTTCCTTTCTACCAACACTTTTTTTCAGCAGAGTAATAATTTGTTGTAATTACATTTCCATCATTGAGCAAACCATCTTCACTTTTAGCTGTGATGTTTCTATTTCCTTACATCTAAACTACAGGGCAGTCATATCCAAATTATGTTTTCAGTACTACTTTTTTGCCCAGGTTTGTATTTAGCCCCATGCTTATTTGCTGTTAAGATGTCTAACTATGCTGATCATTAAAGATGGGAGGTTAAAACCCTTTCTGTGCCATTCCTGTGTGCACAGTATCTGTATATAAAGTGTCTTAATTCATATTCTTTTATTGTGAATGCGTGCACAGTGCTTACATTTATATCCCTTCTGTAGATTCAAAGACAACAGAATGGACAATGTCTGGCTGGTGGATGTGAGTGTTTCTTTTACATGTACACAGTTACAAATTGTGCTTCAAACCAGAGGTGGAGGTGCTGTTTTGTAGCATGAGCGTACTCTGGGGATTTGGATGAAAGATAAGTCATGTAGGCTTGTTGGTGTAGTGAAAGGGGGTGTGATGGATGTGTGAGGTTCAAACCCTGGACTCATCCAGTCACTTCCTGTGCTTTTTCAGTCTGTTCCCAGCAGAAAATTACAGTAAATGAAGACCAGAAATGGTTACGAGAGATGATCCCCTGTTCAAATCTGGATTGCTTCTTTAAAATACCAGGGAAAATCCATTAACATGTCAGGTTTACTTTTATTTAAAGTTTGATTTATTGGTAAACTGCAACCACAATACAGTTTGAACATAGTAAATATGTGCAACAAATATACCTTGCAGACAGATCTGAATTTGTGGCCATGGGAAGCTCAAGGTCCCGTTCACATGCTGTTAGATGCGGAGTTCCACAGGGATCAGTTCTTGGACCTATTTTATTCATTCTTTACATGCTCCCCCTTGGCAAAGTCATCAGTCGCTTGGGAATTTCTTTCCATTGTTACGCTGATGATACACAACTATACACGAAAATTGATGCTCACTCATCATC
>CM040996.1:9688985-9712786 GCA_022985145.1 Pangasius djambal
AACTGACTGCTCGGATGCCTAGTGTTGTCCCTTATTATCAATGCAAAATGGTCACTAACTAAAGAGGATTTATGCTGATATTGCCCAAAAACCCTATTTTGTTCAGGCGTTTCCAAACTTTTGGAGGGCAGTGTATATCTATTCCGTTTAAGCCTATTGTGTCTACTGTACAGTGTTATATTCTCTCGTATTATTATTATTATTATTATTATTATTATTATTATTATTATTATTTGTAAATTTTATTATTATATGTTTTGCCATCTTATTGGTATGTGTGTTCTGGAAGCTTCCTGTGGAGGCAAAAATTAGGAAATGTAACACTAATGAGTTATCACTCAAAAATATGCCCAAGAGCAGTCTCTTTCTTCCCAATAAATGGCAGATAAGCCAATCTACATATGAAGCTGGAGTGATTTGTACCCCCCTTCTGAAAATTGTTTTTCCAACCCATCTCGCTTTCTGCAAATGTAAATGGGGAATGTTTTTAGTTTATTAAAGTGAAATAAAATGTATCAGTGTATGTATTGTACTCAGCTAATCTTGGACAAGTACAGTACTGTGCAAAAGTCTAGGGCACTTAAAAACAATTTTCGAAAGGGAAGATGCCTTAAAAATTTATGAAATTAAATGTCTTCTGCATAAAAAAAAAACTTCTGTAAGAGCAGTAAATGGCACTAAATTAATGTGCACATGTCTGCACCTACTGAAAGAACAATCACATTGGCTGCCAGTGGATCATATGACCAATTTTTGCATTTCTATTGGTTAATATTGGAGCCACATCTCTTGATTTAACAATAGACATAGAAAATTTCTTGTTGTTTTTGTTGCCGCATTTGTTCATGTTGCCTGCAGACAGCACAGTATCATAGAGTGTTGATGTTCTATATTGTACTGATGGCTAATGTGTGCATTTTATGAGATTTTCAACAACCAGTATCCTTATGCCTGAATGTTGAGCAACAATGAATGAATGAATTAAATACTAATTAACTTTACTGCTTTCACTCTTCTTCTCACTTTGTTTAATTATCATACTTGAGTGACAGTAATGACATGGGAAATAATTTTTAAGCATTGAAAACAAGCAGTGCAATTAACAATCAGAATGCACTGACTGAATTTACATACTCCATGGTGTTATGGGAAAGTGCTCACTAAATCTCGCTCAATGCATGTGCATTATTTAGGATTGGATTACATCTAACATACAGATGTACCCAGATCTTGTAAAGACAGTCCAGTTAGGAAAACATATAAACAGTTCTTTCAGAATCTGCATTGAATTTGCATGGATTGATGAAAATCTTTGCATGTAAGCATAGCCAGAGAGGTGTTTGCATGAACATTTTTTTTTATTCCTATTGAGCAGGCAGTGGAGTTAACAGATTGTAGGGTTCATATCCTATGTTTTAGGATAATGTGTGCATTTTATGTAATTGATCATTAGGCCTGAATGTCTAGCAAGTATGGATGAATTAATTAAATGCTTATTAACTTTACTGCAGTCACAATCTCTTCTTCTCACTCTCCATTTAATAATCACACTTGGATGACTGTAAGGACATGGGAAATAATTTAAAAAGCAGTGAAAGCACAAGCAGTGTGTGTAACTCCCTATGTAACCAGGGGAATGAGGACACTCGAGATAGGCGTGGCACAGCTCAAATGGGTTTTTAATGGAGCGTTAACTTGCTTTTCAATTTTGTTCACCAAAATCACACACAGACACACACATACAGCTCAGAAGGTCTCATCTCTGTCCCTCATGGCTTTTCTCTCGCCCCCTTTATCTTCTCTCACCCACAGGTGCAGCCTCAACGTTACCACCCACTCTTGCGACTCCGCCCTCCAAACCGGTGCTCAACCATGCCCCCGCCACCACACAGTGCAATTTCATACAAATCTCCAATCAGCTTGCAGCCCATACGTAGTGTTAGCATTGAGCTACTTGTTAGGAAACTTGAATAGTATGTTCATTAATAGTTGCTGTGCAACTTGGAAAGAGGTAGCTACATGAGGTGCGATGTGCACATGGTGCTTGGCACCCACAACTCTTAAGCCTTATTCTGATATATAGAACAAGAAGAAAATGCATGAATATTGTTGCTGCATGAAATGCTGTGTGTTAAATTAACTAGGCCTGACTGGTTATATATAGGCCTCAATTTATTTCATATGTCTACTGGTTGTTTTTTTCTCAGTTCTGAGGTCAGAATTGTTACATCATCCAGTATAAATAGTTTTTGTAAAAATCTCTCTCTCTCTCTCTCTCTCTCTCTTTAATTCACTCAGATTAAAGGGGGAACTCGCTTATAATTATAAAGGACCCAGGACCAAAGATGACATCATTGAGTTTGCTAACAGAGTGGCTGGGTGAGATGTTTGCTCCTTAATCAAGGAGGCTCACATTAAAATCTGATGATTACTATTCTTTAATTTTTTGCTATCAAGCAATATTTTAGCTTTAGAATGAGTGAAGGAAAGTAGGAAAGTGACTTTGCTGTAGTGACATTACCACTGACACCGTGGACCAGTTTTTTACATGTTTGAATATATCAGTGTGCGTATTTGCCACCCACCCAGTTCCTGGGAAAAGGAAAAGCAGAATATCCACAATTGCATAAGGACAGACTTCATTTATGCTATTGAGAAATATTCAGGTCAGCCTCTCTAATATTTAACCCAGATCTGCGGATCTCTGGTTTATATCTAAGCTTTCTCTAGTGTCCAGTAGTTGTCAGCAGAACTATGTAGATAGAGGCTGCAGTGATTCACAGTCATAAAGTGTGCAAAAGTTAGCACTTTCTGGAAACTGTGTAGAGCCAGCTGTTCTTTGTCTAGATCACTTTTCTGTTATGGGGCTTAAGTGAAAAACCAGCATCTTTGTTTGTGTACAAAGGCCTTCTGTGCGATCACTCCCAAGCAGACAGATGTTTGAGCACGTCTTGAAGAGGCACAACGTGCTATTCGTGTACATAGGGGGAGAGTCACTGCTCAAGGTAAGCCTTGGAATATCTGTACACACACACACACACACACACACACACACACACACACACACACACACACACACACAAACAAACACAAACTACCTTCTTCCACACAGACATGCACAAAGACACACTTGCACACACAGACACATGTAACGCCTGGTTTATATGCTTATGCATATGTGAGACGTGCAGAGACCTCTTGAAAGCTAACTGCTTGTCATGCATACCTGTGGTGCTGTGCATCAGCTGGCCTTGTGGTGAACACTGATTGGATGGTGGGGAGGTATGTTCAGTTATGTACCTGGAAGTGTTTTGTTGAGGCATTGTGCCATTTCTTTTGTTGGTTTAATTGAAGATTTTAGAGTAATAATAATTTGTTCCCAATTTATCTCAGGGGTAAATAATGATATTTATTTATATAGCACCTTTCATACATAAAATGCAGCTCAAAGTGCTTCACAATGGAAAAGATATAATAAAATGATGATAAAATTATTGTTTTATTAGTTTATCATTTTATTATATCTTTAATAAAAATATTAAAACACAAAAAACCATTAAGAAATACAAATAAAATCAAACAGAAAATAAAATATTAAGATCATTAAGAGCAAAAAAAAAAAAAAAATCAGTTTTAGGTATAAAATCAAGAGGATTTAAATTTAAATTTAAAATCCAGGGTAAATAAGTGTTTAAGCTGCTTTTTAAATACTCTCACCTTAGTCACTTCAACAGGAACACCTTTATGCCTGCTCATTTATGCAGTTATCCAATCAGCCAATCGTGTGACACAATGCATAAAATCATGCAGATCCAGAGGTCGGGGTCTGCAAGGCTGAAACTCCTTGTTGATGAGAGTGATGAGAGGAGAATGACCAGACTGGTTTGAGCCTACAGGAAGTATATAGTAACTCATATAAGCATTCTTTACAACCTTGGTGAGCATAAAAGCATATCAGACTGAATAAATGAGCGGGTGTACAAGTGTTCCTATAAAAGTGGATGGTGAGTGTATATTTAGTGAAGGTGCCTGACAGATGACAGACATTGGGAGTGAGTTCCACATCCTGGAAGCATGGACACTAAAACCATTTTCACCAAGCTTCTTAAAATGAAAGGAACCTTATAGAAGCCAGGCAGTCAGGCATTTTGCTAAATACACAGGCGCACAGCCATTAAGAGTTTTAAAAGCTAATAAGTACACTAAAGTTTATTCTGGATGTCAGAGTTACCCAGTGCATTTCCTTCAGAATAGGAGTAATATGGTCTCTCTCTTTAGTTTGTAGTAGAAGCCAAGCAGCTGCACTTTGTACTAACTGTAATGGATAAATAGTTTTTTTGTCCAAGTCCATAAGAAAGAGAATTACAGTAATCTAATCTACTTGTAATAAGTCCATGAATGGGTTTCTTTACATAAAAATGGACAAATTCTTTTCAGTGTTCCTCAATTGATAAAATGCGAGCTTAGAAATATTATTAATGTGAGGAACAAAGCTGAGATTAAAATCAACTATTACACACAAATTTCTAACCTCTGTTTTTACTGATAAAACTCAGCTTGTTCAATGAGAATTCTCTTTTTTTAGTCTGGTTTAACTGTAAAAAGTTCTGTGACATCCAGTCAGATGTTTTATTCAAGCATTTAATCAATTTATTAATTGGCTCTTGATTACCCATTGACACTGATATGTAAAGTTGTGTGTCATCTGCATAACTATGAAAACTAAGTTCATGCTTTCAAATGAGTCTACCAAGAGGTAACATGTAGAGCGAGAAAAGCAAGGGTCCTAAAATGGATCCTTTTGGAACTCCAAACGAAATGTCATATTGTCTTGATGAATGACCTCCCCATTTAACATAAAACTGTCTACCACACAAGTATGATCTGAACCAGCTTTTTACTGCTCCTGAGAGACCTACCCATTGGTCAAATCTGTGTACAAGATGGTCATGATTTGTAGTATTGAAAGCTGCACTCAGGTCAAGAAGAACAAGAATGGAAATGTAAGCAGAACTGGCACTTAGCCGCAGATCATTTAAAACCCTGACCAAAGGCGGTCTCAGTAAGGAAATCATTTTGATTTCGAAATAAGGAAATCATTAAGGTTGAATAATAACAGGTTTTTATAAAATTTTAATTAAAAATAGTGGGTTAGGTATAGGATTTAAAATACGAAAAACAGTTGGAGCCGAATCCATTTTCTTATTTGTATTTCGGCATACTACAAAAGCAACACATATGCAATGCCACCTCTCTTCCTACCCTGTTGTGCAGTATGTATAGCAGAGTAATTAGGGTACAGGCCTCAGTGATGGTAGCTGTTCCATTTGAAGCTAACCATGTTTCAGAGAGAAGTATAAAATCAAGCTCATGGTCCACTATTAGATCACTATAGACTGAATAGAGTGACTGTCTAATTGTCAGTTGCATACATTAGAAACAGCAAAGAATATGTAAAAAAAAATAAATAAATAAAAGATGTGTGATTCCATAAAATGCAGTACATACTGTACATTTTGAAGCTAGCTATGTAAACTTAATAAGCGGCTAAAATGGCCAATACCTCTCCCCAGTGAGGAGACTGGACTGGAATTAAAAATAAGTTTACCACAGTCCTGGAGAAACATGATAAGGCGACTGAAGTCCTTTTTAGTAGTTTCGACGTTTGTTCACGGGTATCATTACACCCAACATTGAGGATCACATTGCAAACACGTGGGTGCTTGTTTAAAATGCTGGATAGCTGTGGGGAAATGTTGTTTACCTTGTGTGGCAGTGGGAGCGTGGTCAAGCATCAGCTACAGACGGAGGGGAGGCGGGTTGAACTGGCAGGTGACACTTGATGAATTGTCATCTGTGTCTTATTACCATCAGTCTACTTATGTGCATTTCTTTTTGCTTTCAGTGACTGTCGTACCCAGAGTGCGTGATCTAGCTATATGCAACAGACAGACAGACAGACAGACACACACACACACACACACACACACACACACACCTCAGACCTTGAACTTGAACAGGACGAAAGCCGCAAAATAGTGACAGCCCCTTGGTCTGTGGTTTGTTCTTTTTGTTGAGTTTTTGAAGGTGTACTCAAAAAGTGCAGTGTAAATAAACGTGAAGTCTTCTTCCTCACCCTTACACACCGGGTTTTACAATGGTGCCGAAACCCAGGATTTTGGAAGACTCGGATGCCACCATGGAAGTCTCCCCACTCAGCGAGATCATAAAGTCCGTTCCTAGCCTCATCCTAACTAAACATCAAGTTCTTCTCAATCCAGCGGGCACTCCAGAAGCTGCTGCAGCCCAAAACATCTCAAAACTGGCCTCTGCTGACAATCTGGAGGGCTTCTTGGAGCTTCTTGAGCATGTGACAATGGCCGGAGGAGGAATGGGCTCTCCAATTCCTTGCTATTTGGGGAAGCCCAGCTTGCTGCTCAGCAGTCGTTGGCTGGGGAGGCGATGCCGGGGCTGTCGATGTCAGCTCCACATCAGGGGGACATGGAGGCTGGGAAGGGCTCTGCCCCTCCACCCTTTTGTGGCGACTCCCTTTGGGGATTTTCCCTTGGAGCAGTCGTGCAACGAGTCACTGATGGTCAACAAATCCAGCCTAAGGTTGCGCTATCGTGCTTGTAATTTTCAGTTAAGGATAGGTTATATTGAGTGACACAGGACTTTCAAAACAAGGAAGAGACGACCCAAGTGTTGGTACCAAAGAGCCGTAGGGAACTCCTGTTCCATGCGTATCCAGGTAACCTTCAAAAGAATTGTCATGGACCTCATCGGGCCATTATGGGGCTGTGGGACAGGAGGTAAGTCTAAAAAGTGTGTCTCATTTCACCCCGCTCTCTTGTGGAGACCACCAGTCATTGTCCCAGAGAGCACAGGTTGCAAGGGGAACTTTCTGATGTGTTATCAACTATACCCAGTTGCATGGACCTCATAGAACGTACATCAAGACTCCTCCAAGTGTGATTGTTCACAGTCGCCCATACCGGTTACCTGGACACAAAAAATGCAGGATGAACTCAAAGCAGTGCTCAGCATGGGAGTAATCGATGAGTCCCACAGTGTTAAGAGCATTTCTATAGTCTTGGCGCCCAAGGCTGTTGGGTCACTCTGTTTTTGACGTTAGAAAAGTGAACGTGTTGTCAAAATTTAGATGCATACACAATACCATGCATTGATGAACTGCTCAGTTAGTTAGGCGTGGCTAGCTTTTTTCTGACATTGGACTTAACCAAGGGGTCTTGGCAGATTCCCTTGACTCTAATATCTGGAGAAAACATGGCCTTTTCCACACTGTTTGGGTTACACTAATTTGTCACCCTTCCATTTGGTTTGTTTGGAGCCCCAGAGATGTTTCAATATCTCATGGATATAATACTCCGTCCCCACAGTGCGTATGCCGCTTCTTATTTAGATGACATTATCATTTACAGTAACGATTAGCAGCAGCATTTACAACATCTGAGAGCTGTCCTGAGATCCTTAAGATGCGTGGGACCCACAGCAATCCAACGAAATATGCAATTGGACAGTTGGAAGTATGGTATCTGGGCTTCCACTTGGGCCAGGTGTGCAACATTTGCGGTCTACCGAGACCCAAGACCAAAAATGGGGGTGAGGCATTTCCTGGAGCTTGCTGGCTGGCTTTTATCACAGGTTTGTGTCTAATGTTTCAAATTTCACCATCCCGCTGACTGGCCTCAATAAAAAGGGAGCGTCAGAGTCTAGTGGACAGAGCTGTGTGAGTGGGCTTTTTGCCAGGTAAAAGCAGTTTTGTGTGGGGGCCTGCTGCTGCATTGTCCCGACTTTTCTCTTCCTTTGTTATGCAGACTGATGCGTTGGACTGTTTTGTGTCAGGTGGTGGAGGGGGAGGAGTGACCTGGGCTGTACATCAGCTGAAAGCCCTCAGTAAGCGAGAATAAGTCTAGCACAATGGAGAAGGAGTGTCTGGTCATCAAGTGGGCATTCCTCACCCTCCGGTACTACCTACTGGGGCACTCATTTACCCTCTGTTCCAATCACACCCTGCTCCATTGGCTCCACCACATGAAGAATGCTAACACACGATTCACTCATCAGTATCTGGCACTTCAGCCATTCAAAGTTCAAAGTGGAGTTTATTGTCATTTCAGCCATATACAAGTACATAGTGAAACGAAACAATGTTTCTCCAGGACCAAGGTGCTACATAAGATGACACAGAACACACAGAACTACAGGGACTACATAATTTATACATCAAGTGCAAACGTGCAGACAGCACAAGACAGAACATGACAGTACAATGACTACAGCACAGACCAGTACACAGTTCTGTTTAAAAGTGACCTAGTGACAATAGTGCAAATATTACAAGCGTACAATATAAGTAGCCGAAATAGTGTAAACATAAGAGTAGCAGCCTGTGTACAGTAATAAGTATTTGTAGCAGCATAAACATGTGCAAAAACTTGTGCTTTCCTCAGCATAAACATGTGCAAAAACTTGCAGAGAGGATGGAGGATGCTCAGTTGTGTGTGTGTGTACATATGTATGTGTGTGTGTGTGTGTGTGTGTGTGTTCCTTAAGTCCAGTTTCTAAGTATTGAGGAGTCTGTTGGCATGAGGGAAGAAACTATTGCACAGTCTGGTCGTGAGGGCCCGAATGCTTCGGTACCGTTTACCAGATGGCAGGAGGGTAAAGAGTGTGTGAGAGGGGTGTGTGGGGTCGTCCACAATGCTGATGGCTTTGCGGATGCAGTGTAAGGTGTAAATGTCGGTGATGGAGGGAAGAGAGACCCCGATGATCTGCTTAGCTGTCCTCACTATCCGCTGAAGGGTCTTGCGATCCGAGACAGTGCAATTCCCAAACCAGGCAGTGATGCAGCTGCACAGGATGCTCTCGATAGTCCCTCTGTAGAACATGGTGAGGATGGGTGGTGGGAGATGTGCTTTCCTCAGCCTTCGCAGAAAGTACGGGCGCTGCTGGGCTTTCTTTGTTATGGAACTGGTGTTGAGCGACCAGGTGAGGTTCTCCGCCAGGTGAACACCAAGAAACTTGATGCTCTTGACGATCTCCACGGAGGAGCCGCCGATGTTCAGTGGAGAGTGGTCGTTCTGTGCTCTTCTGAAGTCAACAACCATCTCTTTAGTGTTGTCCACGTTCAGAGACAGGTTGTTGGCTCTGCACCAGTCCGTTAGCCGCTGCACTTCCTCTCTGTATGCTGACTCGTCGTTCTTGCTGATGAGACCCACCACGGTCGTGTCATCGGCGAACTTGATGATGTGATTCGAGCTGTGCATTGCTACACAGTCGTGAGTCAGCAGAGTGAACAGCAGTGGACTGAGCACACAGCCCTGTGGGGCCCCAGTGCTCAGTGTGGTGGTCTTGGAGATGCTGTTCCCGATCCGGACTGAGACAGGTCCCCCAGTCAGGAAGTCCAGGATCCAGTTACAGACGGAGGTGTTCAGGCCCAGCAGGTTCAGCTTTCCAATCAGGTGCTGAGGAATGATTGTGTTGAATGCTGAACTGAAGTCTATGAACAGCATTCTAACATGTGTCTTTATTGTCCAGGCGGGTGAGGGCCAGATGGAGGGCGGTGGTGATGGCGTCATCTGTTGAGCGGTTGGGGCGGTAAGCGAATTGCAGGGGGTCCAGTGAGGGGGGCAGCAGGATCTTGATGTGCCTCATGACAACCCTCTCGAAGCACTTCATGATGATGGGTGTAAGTGCAACAGGATGGTAGTCATTGAGGCAGGACACTGAAGACTTCTTTGGCACGGGGACAATGGTGGTGGCGTTGAAGCACATCGGAACAATGGTGCTGCTCAGGGAGGTGTTGAAGATATCCGTGAAAACATCTGCCAACTGGTCTGCACATCCCCTGAACACCCTGCCAGGAATGTTGTCTGGTTCAGTAGCCTTCCGTGGGTTGACTCTGTGTAGAATCTTCCTCACGTTGGCCGTGGTTAGACACAGCACCTGGTCATTGGTAGGAGGAGTGGTCTTCCTCGCCGTCACGCCATTCTGTGCCTCGAACCGAGCATAGAAGTTGTTCAGCACATCTGGGAGGGAGGGATCACTCTCACAGGAAGGTGGTGATGTCCTTTGGTTGGTGATGGTCTGGATGCCCTGCCACATGCACCTCGTGTCTCTGGTGGCCTTGAAGTGGTTGTGGATTCTCTGAGCGTCTGTGCGCTTCGCCTCTCTGATGGCCTGGGACAGTTTGGCCCTTGCTGTTCTTAGGGCAGCCTTGTCGCCTGCTCTGAAGGCAGAGTCTCGGGTCCTCAGTAGCGCACGCACCTCTGCAGTCATCCACGGCTTCTGGTTGGAGCGTGAGGTGATGGTCTTGGAGACGGTGACGTCATCAGTGCACTTGCTGATATAGCTGGTTATTGATGTCGTGTATTCCTCCAAGTCGCTGTCAGTTGCCGCTTCCCTGAACATGTGCCAGTCAGTGTTCAAAACAGTCCTGAAGAGCAGAGATGGCTCCTGCTGGCCAGGTTTTCACCTGCTTCAGAACCGGTTTGGAGTGTCTGACGAGCAGTCTGTATGCTGGTATTAGCAGAGATACGGTCTGAGTAACTGAGGTGGGGGCGGGGCTCCACCCGGTACGCACCAGGGATGTTTATGTAAACAAGATTCAGCACGTTCTTCCCTCTTGTTGCAAAGTCCACATGCTTATGGAATTTAGGGAGCACTGACTTGAGATTTGCATGGTTGAAATCTCCGGCAACAATAAACAGTCCGTCAGGGTTTGAATTCTGCAGCTCGCTTAGAGCCCCATACAGTACACAGAGCGCCTCCTTAGCATTAGCACTGGGGGGAATGTATACACCGATTATGAGAACAGTGGTGAATTCCCGTGGTAAATAAAACGGTCTACATCTAACAGTCACAAACTCCACCAGCGATGAGCAGTAACTAGAAACTAGTACCGAGTTCTTGCACCATTCCGTGTTGATGTAAACACACAAGCCGCCGCCACGAGTCTTACCGCACAGAGCTGTGTTTTTGTCGGCACGAAACGAGGCTAGCCCATCTAGCTGAATGGTGGTGTCCGGAGCTCTGTCGCTGAGCCATGTCTCCGTCAAAACAAAGACGCAGCAGTCTCTAAACTCATGCCGCGTAGTTTGCTGGAGTCAGATGTAATCCAATTTATTGTTCAGGGAGCAGACATTCAAATTTGAGTCAGGCAGAGTAGGTATGTGGCAGCGGGGGCATGCTGGTTCTTCTTCTTAGATAAAACTGATCATGCAGAGCTGTAAAACTGTAGGTCTTACAGATATGTGCCTGATCAGCCTAATAGTGGTGCTATACTGAAGCATTGTATGTTTTGTCTCACATCTCAAATACTCAAAGTCCTACAGTGAAAATTCTTTTAGCTAATTATTCCTTGGGTTTTCCTGAACAAAAAACCTCCAGAACAATTTAGCTTCACCCGTTTAGATTAGTTAATTTGCAATTTGCATAATATGCAAAACCTACTTTTGAGAACTTTTCCAAGGATTTTTGTCCTGTCCTGACAATTTTGGTGTGAAGCTACTCAGCAGAGTGTGAATCTCATTAATTATCAAAAACACATTGACATTTATATACAGTATGGCCAACACATGTCAATCCATTTTAATGAGGTGGTGCCTAATTTACTCAGACAGCCCTAACTCATGATTGTTTGCATGGATTTGCACAAAACTTGAAACACTTATACAGGACAAAATTCTAAGGCCATGTGCAAAGTTTGGGGCATGATCATGCATAGGGGAGCTAATATCAGATAACGTTATTAAGAACCCTACATCTGTTCGAGCCGAAACTTGGTATACTGCATTTCTGTGCTAATCTGCAAGCAGATCATTGATGATGACCTGGTTACTTAAGCCATCACCACCACTGGCTTTAAGCAGGTATTTGACAGGGTAAACACTGAGCTATTGTCATGAAACTTGAAAGTATGGTCACTAATGATTGATACAGTCTCAATCAACTTGGCCTTTGGGGCCTTTTCCCCATGCTCTGTCTCCTAAAAATGTGCCTTTTGGACCATTTAGCTCCATCCACTCAATTTATTTAAGAATTTGCTTAATATGCGAAACCTACTTTTGGGACTTTTCCTAGGGTTTTTGTCCTATCTGCACAATTTTGGTGTCAAACTATTCAGCAGAGTGTAAACCTCAATAATTTTCAAAAACATGTTGACATTTGTAAACAACTTTCAGATTTTTCAGAATAGTGCCTATTCTGCCTCAGTCTGGCGAGTGTGTTCAGCTTTTTAACCATACCAGTGTTTTAACAAGCTTCTAATCTCATGAAACGTTATCCTAGTGTGATTATTAAACAGGCGGCCATGTTACAGATTTTAATAGAGGGTGAGATTAGATTCAAATGATTGTTTCTCAGGCCATAAATCCAATCAAGCTAAAATCTGTTGTATTGCATAATTGTAGTAATCTATGAATTGATTTTTACTGTTGCTTAGATTACTTCAAAAACATAGCAACCATCAGCCAATCACCAATCAGCACACACTTAGCTACTGTCACAAAATTTTAATAGTATGTTTATCTATGGTTGCTTTAGTTTTTTATGCAAGTTAGTAAGAATTAGCTCCCTGCGGTGTGGTCTGCACACTGTGCTTTGCCACCGCAGATTGCCGCTTGTGGTTATATTTAGGGGTCCAAGCACATAACTCTACTGTTTTTATTAGGATTTTTTCAAAACATAAGTCGTAGAAACACTAAACTTTCTCACTGTACATAAGTCATACCCTCAAAATTCAGCTCACCCCGCCCACTAATTTTGCCATGTGTGAGAAGAGTGTGAGCCTCAATAATTATCAAAAACATGTTGACATATTTGTAAACAGTATGGCCACCACGTCAATCAGTTTTAATGAGGCAAAGTATAATTTACTCTGTAAATCATAAAATGCTGTAACAAATGAATACTTGTATGCATCCAGAGGAAATGCTAATTATGTAGGTAACTGTGGTTCTGTGAATTCCGCATGACTGCCAGAGGCGGTGCTTAAGCACCAGTGGATTATCGCAGCACCAGCTAGATAGGCCGAGGGAATATATCAACAAAGTCACGTCGTGACCCTAGACTGAGCTTTGAGGATAATAGCCACATTACAGCATTCAGCCTCAGTAAGTCTTTCTCGTGCATTCCGAGTGACAAATAACTCTGGCAATCATCCAGAATTCACAGAACCACAGTTACCTACATAACTAACTTTCTGTTTCATTCCTCCTAACTGCCAGAGGCGGTGTTTACGCACCAGTGGGTGACTGCCAACTACCAACATAGTCATGTGGAATGCAATTTGCCTGAAAACTGTGAACCCTACTCCTGAAGAACCGCTGAACTCACAGCATGAAGGGTACACACATTGTAGAAGTGAGCAAAGGTACATGGAGAAGCCCAGGTATCATCCTCACAGATGTTAGCCATGGAGACTCTTCTAAAGCCAGCCCAAGATGGAGACACAGCCCTAGTATTTTGACAAAGGATACCTCCTGGCAGGGGCTTTTGGCCATTCTTGTATGCCAATTGTATGATCACCTCCACAATCCAATTTGACAACCTTTGCTTTGATATAGTGCCACCATTCCAGACACCACCATATCAAAAAACTAGTTGATCAGTCTGTCTAAGATGAAAGGTAGCATGTACACAGATAGCAGGTAACACTGATGATTCACTAAATGAGGAAACAGAACCTTAGGAAGAAAAGATGGATTTGACCAAAGCACAATGCCAGAATCATCCGGCAACCAATGCATGCACAACTCACTAACAGACAATGCATGTAACTCAATAACTCGCTTAGTGGAAGCGATGGCCAAAAGAAAGGCAGTTTTCAAAGGTACTCACTTAAGGTTAGCAGTCTGGAAAGGCTTGAACAGTGGCAAACAGAGAAAGTCAAGCACAACTGGTAAATCCTACCCAGGAAAATGGGGGTAGTAGGCTGGGCTTAAGTGTCTCATGCCCTTTAAAACAACTACCAACAAGATTATGGGAACCAAGCGAAGAACCATTAACTGGCACGTGATGTGCAGAAATGGCTGCAAGGTATAACTTTAATATGGAAGCTGCCTTGCCTCTATTCAAAAGATGTTGCAAAAAAAAATCAAAATACCTGGAACCTCACAGTATGTAGAATCCAACCTATGATCCCTGCACCATGAAGAGAAAATATTCCAACGCGCAGCGTAGAGCTGACTTGTGGATGCAGCTCTAGCATTAGTGTAACTGTAGGAAGTCGATGTGGTCTGTTGACTGATCTGGAGGCCAACAGCCACAAATACCCCTTTGATTCCATGTTTCACCCCACCCAATGAGGGAAGCATCAGTCAGACCACTTCCCAACGAGAAGGAATGACCCCTAGGGGGACACGTCATTAAAATCTCCCAGCGATTCCATTGTGCCAATGCATGAACACAATGGTGGGAAACAGCAATCAGCTGATAACGATGTCTGGTGGAGTTCAACTGCAAACTGGTTTTCCACCGATGGAGAGGCCTGAGGTGGCACAAGCCCAGTGGAATCACAGAAGTGCCAGTGGTCAGCATTCCCATAAGCTATAGTAACACCGTGCATGGCAACATCGTTCCCAGCCGGAAATAGGCAAGGAACTGCAGAATATTGTCTGCCCGAACATGTGACAGTGGCAGACATTGCATGAGAGTTCAGAGTCATTCCAATGAAAGTAATCGATTGCTCTGGAATCAGGCACCTCATCTCATTTACAGTGAGACCTAGTTTCTGCATATGCTCCAAAAGCAGTCGGGTGTCGCAGACAGCTTGATGCATTGTGGGGGCATGAAGCAGCCGGTCGTCCGATTAAGGCAGGTTGCGCATTCCTCTGGACCATAAGGATACAGAGCTGCACTCATGCATCTTGTGCAAACACGAGGGGCCAGAGACAGGTTGAATGGAAAGACCTTGAAGTGATAGGCTTGGTTTTTGAAATGGAATCGAAGAAACTTCCTGTGCTGAAGCACGGGTTATATAGGCAGCAGACTCGTACACTTTTTTCAGCAGCGAGTCTGTACGACCACATTGGGCACTGGGGCATCGCACATTGCACTGTAGCCAGTCGTTAGGTGGCATCACCAGGGCTGCAACAGGCCCATTCCGATGGAATCCGCTTCAGCCATAGATGCTAGCGAATGAGCGGTCTTCAGTTGTTGCCTAGGTGCACTAGACCTCGTGAGGGTGCTTGAGAATTCTGTCACAAAATCTTTGCATGGTGGCATAGCAAAGGAAGTTCCAGCTGAGAACTGTATAAAAAAAAAACATTGGTCTGGGCCAGCTGGGCAGGTGGCTTGTCCAGCCCTAGATGAGCAAACGCCATTTGGTGCACAGCCAAAGTGTCAGTGTCAGAAGCACTTGTCGTCAGAAGCACATCCAAATCAGAATGACCTGAAAGAAAAGGAGAGTTGACCCTTAGGAGTCTCAGGTGTTTTTGGATCTTGGAGATGCCCTAACATTTGTTCTTATTTCAGTTACTAATAGCATATTATTGGCAATTGTCTCATTACACTGCATTCAGCACAAATTGTGCTACAATAATATGAGCAACATGTATGTACATGTTTGTATTTTTGAGAAAATAAAGTTTAAACTTGGTTAGTAAAAAAAATAAGGACACTGAGATAGGGCCATAAAGACTTTTGAGTACTAGATTATGTAGACCAGAGTCTTTGTTACAGCATGTTGTGAAAACCATCCTATTCATTCATTCACATAAAATAGCGCATTGACTTAACTTTTGTGTCACACTTTTTGTTTTAGAAAGTCTGCATGCGAGGGAGTGTCAATGGTCATGAATATTGATGTCTTTCATACCTGGGGAGATAACGACCCACCACCTAGTGGGTTCATCAAGGTGGAATGCCACTGTGGAAACTAAAAGAAAGAATTTGAGGAGACTAAAAGAAATAATGTTTTTGTTTGTTTACTTACAATATAATGCACAGTATCATCAAAATATAAAAAATGAGGGTCAAAGGCACATTTTTGACCCTCACACACCTTTGTGCCATTCCTGGAACCAGTTCCTGGTTAACTGAAGACACAAGTGAACATCTTATGCCTGGCAATTCCAAGGTGATTGTTGCTTCTTGCCATGCACTTCTTTGCAATGCACACAGATCCAGCGACCAGCAGTGGAAGTATTCCTGACATCTGAGCTCAACTCAGCTCCTGGAACCAGAACATGGTCAGTACTGGTCTGTTTTGGTGCCACTTTCTGTGACACACCACAGAGTTCTACAATAAGCTGTTCCATAAACTCCTTGTGGGTCATTTTGCCGTATAGCTGTTTGTGCACTATGAAAGCATTGATGGCAGCAATGTAGAAGAAGTGCAGGAAGATCTTTCTGTACCACTTCATGGTTTTGTGCTATGCAGTGTAGTACTGCAACAGCTGATTGGACAGGTCATCGCCCCCATGTGTTGGTTGTATGCAGTAACAGGTGCATGACATGGAAAAGTCTTTGTCCTCCATGTATCTTGTGCCTTCACCCTTCTCTGTGTCTCCTATATAGGCAGTTGTGTATAGCCTATATAGGCATAGGTGTCCATCCACTTCACAAACACAAGAAGTCCATCCTGAATCCACCTGATGGATCCCCTGGCGTCCCACAATCACCAAACTTCATAGCAAACAATTGTTAGTAGCTTTGGACTTGTGTAGAAATTGTCCATTTACACATTGTACCCAGAGCCCAAAACTTTACTGTCCTAAAGAGATGTCACAGCATCATGTGATAGACCATGGCCTGTGGGAATGCTGTTCCTTCCTACATGTACATGGAAAAGTCCGCAGTGTATCCATTTGATGAGACTGCAAGGACAAACAAATTGAAGCCCCACTTGTTTGGCTTGGCTTTCATGTACTGTCATTCACGTGTTTACTTTGCATGCCACCATCCTTTCATCTACAGCTAAATTTCTTCTAGGATTGTAGATGGCTTTGCACGCATGATGGATAGTGTCTATGAGGGGTTTGGGGGTTAGACCCTGAAAAAGACAGTCATGTTTAGCTGTGCCCTTCTTTCTGTCATTCTCCTTGTCTGCATCAGGGAGGCTCATGCACATTCCATGAAATGGTGAGATATCTGTCCCTTGACATATGTGTGGCAGGAAAAGGCATGTAGAAAAGACTGCCCTGCCACCAATAGTCAGTGATGGAGCTCATCTTCACCATGTCATATCAGTGCAATGTGGCGGAACAGCTTGCTGATGCTGACATCTGTCTGTTTGTATTTGTGACCCTGTGCAATTGCCCTGGCAGCCTGAGTAATTGTATTGTGGCACAGAGTTGGCACAGTGCTCTCAGAAAAAAACTATTTGAAGAGACTCAGGGGAGAGTGTGAGTCAGTATACCTTGGCTGTGGTCCAGGTTCCTGTGCGGGCAGGAATCTCAGAGTCTGTGGAGCCTTGTCAACATCAGTCTCTGTTTTCCATGACTGATTGGACTGCCTGTAGCTTGCCTTTTTTGGCTCTCTTTGCAACAGGTATCTGGTCATTGTCAATCTCACATCGAAAAAAAAAAAAAGAAAACTGAGCATGCTGATCACAGGGTCAAAGAAAATATATTATCGCTAATATCACTAATCTCTAATACTAATATTGCCCACTCATAACAAAAAAACAAAATTTTTGTAATGCTTATCGTTATATATTGTGTTTCTGTCATTCTATACCGCATAAAATTTAAATACTCGTTTTGTACAATGTTTAGTTGTAATGAAAAGTTGCCTATATCCAGGACAATATATTTCACTCCAAGTAGTGGATTTCAGTCTGGCAATACAGTTGGGAAATAGCCCGACTAGTAAAATATGTACATGCTTATCTAAAAATGGCTTGCACAGATCATTACCGTATGAATAGCGCGCACTGCGGGTGGGTATGTCGAGATCAGCACTAAAGAGCTGTGGCAGAAAAACTGTACCTATCATTAATTTCTTGCACTTCTGTCTGATTACATATCAGACAGAAGAAAGGATAGCAACTCTCTTTGAAAGGGGTGGGGGACCAGGGGGACCGGCTGCCACAGATGCACAGCGTTTCCAAATCCGTGTGGCAGGGGATAACTTCGACTCCACAAGTTTCCCCCCTCGAATTAGGGTTTAACTTCGTGAGAAGGAGCCATCTCTCCGACATAGGCAATAGACTACAGTGCAAGCATGGGTCCGTGATATATCCACAAACTGGCCACCAGGTAGTGATGCATGTTTGGCAAAGAATTTTGAGGTGGTTTGCAAAGTTTGTAGCATACCCATTGAAAAGGGCTGTTTTAAGTTGAAATGACTATTTCAAAGAAACTGAAAGTTTGATTGTGCTGAAATTTGGTGGGCTGCATCAATGTGCTAATCTGTAACTGAATTTTTAAAAAACACTTACTTCAGAAACATGGCCATGGCCAAAACATGAGCTATTGTCATAAAACTTCAATGTTCATGTGTGGTTCTTAACTCAAGTCCCCACCTCTGCTGAGAGCATTTCACAAAATGCAGTGCCTGCAGTTCACAAAGCGCCATTAGAACTGCATTTGGCATCATGTCAAAATGTTTGGTCATACTCACCATTTATAGCAACAAAAAAATAAAAAAAATTGATTTAAAAAAATGTAAAAATTGATGATAGATCCTTTGGGGCTGTTGTGAAGCAACAAAGATCAGAGGCTTTTGTGAAGATTGATGGCATTGTGAATTTTACTAAATACCAGAATATTTTGGCTCAAAAACTGGTTGCGTCTGGCAGGTTAGGACTTGGCTATAGACAGAACTTACAACAAGATGATGAGCCAAATATACTTCCAAAACAGAATGTTTACAGAAACACAGAATTGTTGTTTTAAATGACCACCTCAGTCTCTGGATTTGAACTCTACTGAAAACCTGTTAATTGGAAGTCCTCATGCACAAACCTCAGAATATAAAGGAACTTAAAATTTGTATTTTATAGAAAAAAGCACTACATAACATTTTGTGTATGAAAAATAACATTAAAACAACTACACAATGTCCCTGTATTTTGGATCTTAGGTGCATCATATGTTTTCTTCTTCTTACTGTTCTTCATAAGTGAATCTTTGGCTGCACATAGAACGCTTTGTATGCTTTTTTTTTTATGAAATAGAAGACAATCTCAGCTACATTCACAGCAATTTTGGTGTATTCCACTCAAGCCCTCTATTGGTGGCAATAGGGCATATTTGGACATGTAGAATAATAACTCTGCAATGGAATGTCGTAGAAATGTGATTCCACTTTCCTCTGATTCTTTTGGATTTTTGATATTTTTTGTTTGTCCATAACACACAAACGAATTTGAGGGTGAAAGCACATCTCAACAAGGGTGTGAAATATTCTGACCATAGTTTGTAGGTAACTGAAAGATTCCAATGGTCTCAACGAAAACATTGTAGATGTGTAAATGACTGTGTCCTAAGGGACTCCAAGAAATTTTGTCTAAATCTCCTCTAGGCGGTGCCACAATTCACAGGTTAGTAAAACTCCTCATAACTTTTGAACTGCTTAGCCTGCAATCTTGATTATTCTTCCGCTTGATTCCATGGAATGTGCCAAGAGTTTGAAATGTAATAAATTTGTGGCCTGCCGAACAGGAAGTCGGCCATGTTGAAATAAAAAAAAAAATCTCACAAAATTCTCACTAAATTTTGGATTATAGCATTGAGAGATCAGTCCAAAAAAGGTTTATTGATATCTACGATGTTTCATCCATAATCTGCAAATAAATTTGATGGCTAAGTCACCAAACAGAAAGTGTGGACATGTTTCAGCAATGCTTTTATATATTGAGATTAAACTTCACTGCGTCATATATATATATATATATTTGTTGATCAGCCAGCCATCATATACAAGCACAGAGCTATAACACTGGGAACAAATAAGACACAAAAATCCTTAGCTTATTGCATTAAAATATGATGGAATACACTATTGCTGAAACATAACCAAGGAATAGGGTGGAACTGATGAATTACAGCATTTCACATTTTCACTCTGCTAAATAGAAATTTGCTTCAGAGACAAAAGCGACCTTGTTAATTACATCATAAATTGCTGTCTTGCCAACAGGCCTCGATTGGCTGGCCTGTTTTAGTATTTTGGGCCTGCACGCTTTTTTTTTTTTTTTGCCTCCAATGAAGCTAAGTTTCAAGGCTGGCAAATGCAGTGCTTCTGAGAAATTTTGATCCATGTAGTCAAATGTGATTGATTAATAAGACCAATAGCCCACTATTGGTCATCATTCACCTCATTTCCATTCAACTTCTCCAGATAAAAGGAAAATGAAATAGAAAGCAGTCTAGTTGCACTGAAGGATGTTCAAGAAGTAGCTAGGTGGAGCAGAGAGGGAAAGGGCATGAAATAGAAAAACCCTCCAAGAGGATGCTGCTTTTCTACATCAACAGCTGTGTGGACAACATCATAGTGGACAAAAAAATAAAAATGTTTCTGAATCAGAGACCATGGAAGAGCAAAGAGGTACAAAATCCTTTAAAAGCTTGCAATAATGCCCTTAAATCTGGTCACACTGCAGCATATGATGTCACCAGGTCAAATCTGAAAAAAGACATTAAAAAAAGCCAAAGACATTCAGAGACAAAGTGTAGATGACCACTTCTACAGTGCTGACACTCGGAGCATGTGTCAAGGCATCAGGTCTATCACTGACTACAGGAGCAACCCTGCCTGCCCCCTCGATGACACCACAGTCTCCAGCGAGCTCAACACCTATTTTGCTTGCTTTGAGCAAATGGCAACAATGAGATGAACGCAAGAATCCCATCCACAGAGGATGGACAGATTCTCTCTGAGCACACATGATGTATGGCACGAACTGCGGCCGGTCAACCCATGCAAAGCTGTGGGCTTCGATGGTGTTCCAGGATGGGTGCCGTTCTTAAGGACCTCTTAAGGACTGTGTTGAACAGCTAGCAGAGGTATTTACAGGAATCTTCTTTTTTCTATGTCTCTATTTCTGGTGACAGTCCCCAAGGGCCTAAAGTCAGCTATCATAGTGCCAGTGTCAAAGAAAACAAACATCAGCAACCTGAACAACTATCGTCCAGTTGCCCTCACACTGACAATAATGAAGTGTGTCATCTCCCACATCAAAGCCACTATCCCTGCCTCCTTAGACTTGCACCAGTTCACTTAAACAGATCCACAGAGGACCCCATCTCTCTGGCTCTTACCTCTGTCCTGACTCACCTGGAGAGGCAGAACACATATGTGAGGATGCTATTCATGGACTACAGCTTTGCTTTCAATACTGTCATTTTGATAAATCAGCCTACAGAGCAGTAACTATACAGTAACACAGAAGTCCACTTTCCTTTTGTTGTGTGTACTGTCTGGACTGCTGCTGCTGATGTTGTTCACTATTTGCATCATACACTATTACAGAACTTTCATCCATTTGCACATTGCACTTTGAATCTCTCATCTGGACAAGAACTGTTACCCGTCATTGTCACATCTAAGGGTTGCACTACAACACAATGACAGCTGCTATAGTTAATAACCTCAAGGAATTATCCCCATTTATCCCCATTGTGTTATTTATGAAGACTCCATATCTGCATTCCTGTTCTGTACTGGTTTTGTTGCTGCTTTGTACATCTGAGCTGTTGCACTATTACTGCCAAACACTGTTTACACAGTTTACTGCTGATAATATTGCTACAGTTGCACATATGGGATATATATTCAAGTTTTATTGTATGTTTAAAATGATTATTTATTATATAGCATCTTACTTCATTGTACTTGTGCAGTGACAATAAAGATATTCTTTTATATTCTATTCTATTCAAAATTCAGAAAAATAAAAGACATTTACAGAGTAACTTCAAGTGCTGGTCAGTGTGATCTGACATACACATAACACAGCTAAAGTTTACCAATTAGACTAATAAGTAAAGTAAGTTGCAAATAAAACTGCGACTTGCTGCATAATTTAGTATGTCATTAGAATGTACAGATGAACATACTGTTACAAATCTTTCTGAAAGTAAGTGGATATTTTCAAGATTGTCCCTAAGAAACCTGACTATAAATGAAGCTGTTCATAAGTGGTAAGCGCCATGACATCCCCATCTAATTTCTGGCTATCAAGCTAGCAGCTATAACCTAATGTAAATTGGAATTAGCAGCCGACATTTAAGAAAAATTGCATTAGCAAGGGTGCTGTCGTACTGAATACCAGCACAGCTGTGATTCAGCCGTAGGCACAAGGCACATGAATGTGGGTGTAATATTGCTTTTATACAAAAGTTCTATAAACAAGAAATTAATAGTGCATAACTACATTTCAGACACAATATGGCCAAATATTTTGTTTATTTTTGCACCATCAATAAAAATAGTTCCAAAGAAGCCACATCGAGATAGAGCATTGTGTTTTGCTATGCCAATACACAAGACTGACTGACAGCCTGTAGTAAGTGTAGTAAAGGTTTCAGTGTAACAAACTAATTAACAACCGAACTAAGAAATTGCTAGAATTGAAATTTTATGTAGTCATATAAACAGGGAAATGGACTAATGCAGACCAGAACTAACTGTTCTTTAATGATGGTCATTGTCTAGTTATCAAGTTAACATTTACCTAGTCATGGCAGAAGGTAGTGGTCATCCAAGAACAGGGAGTGAAATTACAGGTTCACTCAGACCACAAGGACAGACCACAAGGGGCAATCTCGATATTTCAGTATTAAGATGGTGATCATATATGATCACTGTATTGGTCTTGTAAGAGAACTAACCAAGCAAAATGAACTGTCTGAATAAAGAAGAATATGTTATAAGCAAAAAAGTCGAACATGGATGAGAAGATGATATGCATGGTGTGTGGCTGTTACTGGTTTAGCGAGATTTCTTTGCTCAGTGTTGAGAACAAAATAAGCAAATTTGACTTTGGAACTAATACAAAACTTATTGCTGTTACGTACACTCTGACTAGATGGCCATGAAAGGAATTTTTCTCGGTGTGTGTTTATTTGGCCTGTTTTGTGATTTCAGGAGAAGTACATAGACGTGGCTTCTGAACTTATTGTTTACACCTACTTTTTCTCGGCCTCTGAGGACATCATACCTGAGGTGAGATCTGTCTCTCAGTTCATGAGGAGTATCAGAATGAGCCCTCACAAGCTTTTACTTAGGGTACTCCACAAAAACTTAAGAATCGCATGACAAGAAGTACTGTAAATGTTATTACATGATTAGTTATATGATTTCAGAGATGCTGCCTTTACACATTTACATTTGAAACAGGCTAATTTAGCATTACCGTGAAAAATCTTCCTTGTAGTAAATATAAATAGAATATTGCTGAAGCATTAAACTGGCATTAATTTAGATTCTTTATGCAATAATGAACAGTTCTCCTATAGAGTATTGCCTTTTATGCATTTATCTTATTTGAAAACACCTTGCCTCAGTAACACTTTTTTGTCTGCTCATAATTGCATAGTGAGGCTGTCCTTGTTGCCTTACTGCAATAGACCATAAAGTCTAAAAGGCTCTGGCAAATAAATAAAATGAAGTTACAGTCAGGTCCATAAGTATTTGGACAGTGACACAATTTTTGTAATTTTGCCTCTGTACGCCACTACAATGGATTTTTAATGCAGACAAGATGTGATTGAAGTGGACTTTCAGCTTTAATTAAAGGGGTTTAACAAAAATATTGCATTAACTGTTTAGGAATTACAGCATTTGCAGTCTCTCCATTTTCACAGGCTCAAAAGTAATTGGACAAACTA
>CM040996.1:9730241-9746145 GCA_022985145.1 Pangasius djambal
GCTGCAGTTCACAACGCCCGCCTGACGAAGGACTTCTTCCAGGACAATAACGTTGCACTTCTGGACCATCCTGCGTGTTCCCCTGATCTAAATCCCCTTGAGAATGTTTGGGGATGGATGGCAAGGGAAGTTTACAAAAACGGACGTCAGGTCCAGACTGTGGATGCCCTTCGTGAAGCCATCTTCACCACATGGAGCAACGTTCCCACCAGCCTCCTGGAAACAGTTGCAGCAAGCATGCCGAAACGAGTGTTTGAAGTTATCACCAAGAATGGTGGGACTACTCACTACTGAGTCCTTTTTTTTGACACTTTTAGCTCTGTTGTGGGTATTTTTGGGATATGGTCTTAAACTTTTGATCAGCTGATGAACAGCCTGTTTGAGTTTAAATGCAGTTTTTAATAAATTGCCAATCTCTATTTTTTTGTCTCTTGCTCCTTTTTCTTCTTTTGACATTTTGAAGCAGTTCTTACAACCTGGTTATGATCCACCAGCACGAAATGCGAATACTTGGAATGTTTCCCCAAGATTTTGTTCAGGAGTGTGTATATATATATTTTTTTTACATTTGGCAAACTATTACAATTTAAAATAATAAAGACAATAATAAAGTCCTCTTTGCTAATGTAAAAATAAAAAGTGGATATAGCATACATATTTCTACAGACTCTGTAATCCTTCCAAAAGAAAGCAACTGAAAAAGATAAAAATGAGACTGAAGAAAACTTCCTCCCCTGCACATGGACTACATCGAAGTTCATTATCACTAAGATGAATTCTACTGGTAGTTTCTTTTGGATTGGTAGATGAAGAGAAAATGAAAAAAAAAAAAAAAACAATAGGAATGGGAAATGTGAGCATTTTTTTAAATTTCAGAATTTTTCTCCACTGAGGATAATTTCAGTGCGAGGGAAAGAAAAACAGGCAGCTGTTTATTAATATGGTCAATCCACCTGCATATACTGGTTTCTGGATCCATATCCTCAATGTAGTGTTGGCCTGTGAGAGTTATACTGTAGATTGTGTATGAAAAGTGTGTGTCCTGGACAACATTTTGTGGCTGATAATTGTCTTGAAAATGGCCATATTAATGAACTGACACAACAGGGCAGTGTATAATAGGGGAAAACTTTGCTGAAGACTAACTAAAGATGGAAAGGAGTTACAGTTCTAATAAGATCTGAACCTAATGTGTTAAAAAATGTCGTTAATAGTAATATATGACTGAGTAGGATATTATAGACACTGATCCAAAATGCCAAGCAATACAGTGCAATGATAAATCTTTTCTATATGAGCTTTTAAATCTATCTTGCTGGCTTGTTTGCACATACTTAGCCTTCAAAACTTTCCATGGAAAAATTATTTTACTCTTTTTCTCAAAATGTTCAGGAATTTCCAATTTGGCCATATGGATGGTAATGACTACATCAACGGCCTTATCATGGGGTGAGTATTTTTCTTTTCTCTCACTTAATCTTTTAATTTCTTCATTCCTCCATCCATGAGCACCCAGTGGCACACAGTGACCCAACAGAAGAAATCAAATGTGCCATGAATTCTCTTGCTGTTACAAGCTGATAGCTGTTTCTAGCAGTGCTGAAATGAACAGCCCCTGTGAGCTTATGGGTACATGCATAATTGCATCTGAATGAGTGTGGATAAGAATGTTTGCAAATATACTATTCGAGTGAGTGTTTTGAGCTTCCACTCTCACTCTCTTGGTGTCTGTACATGTTGTAAAATACATATTCTTGGTGCTGAAATTCCAGTGGGAGAAGGGAGTGATTTTTCAATGAAAAGCTATTAAAAGTTTGTGTGCTCTCTTTCCTTGTAAATCCCATGTTCTGAATTGTGTGTTGGTTGAAATAAGGTTTGGTTGAATAAAGTGTCAGTTGTTTGTGTGTGCACTTATGTGTGTGTTACTCTGTGAGTCAGAGGAGCCACTTTTGCAAAATTCTGTCCTTTTTTTCCTCTCAAAATTCTGTCTTTCACTAAGTACTAATGTTGTCCTGAGGGATTTTCATTAATTTTATTTTTGCCAAATTGTATAGTCAGTCATCCAACCCTTAGTTTGTCACTCTGTCTGTCTCTGTCTGTAAACTTTGTCCCTCGTTCCCACTTTTTCTTCTTTGGACTTTGCCTATTTTTTTTCTATGGCCCATTGCCCTATTAATTAGGGGTTAATTATATTGTTTCATTAAAACTTTGTGGGACATTCTTATTATTAAATAATACATTTGTATTATAAAAATGCTCACAAAGAAATGCTGCCATTTAGACAGACAGTCATAGAGTGAAAAACAGAAAACAGTCCAACATAATGAAGGATCCTAATTTCTAATTCTGTCAGTGCATCAGCATGTTTATATATGGCTACAGCATATTATTTGATACAGTAATACAAAACCATCTCTCACCCTCTGACTTTATACAGAACTGACAAACTCTTGTATGCTTTCAAGAGCTGGAGGTTTCTCAAATCATAAGTTGAATTATTAAACCCCAATTGTGAAACCAGCTGTGTGGTTGTACATATTTTATTCAGAAAACAGCAGGGGACAGCATTTACTGTCACAAATACAAGTAAAGGAAAATGGAGTTCTTTCTTTCTTTATTTTTTTATTTTTATCTTTTATTTTCTGTAACTCTGTACCATTGTAAATGTGTATCTGCCAAAATATTGTGAAGTGATTTTTGTGTACTTTCATTTTATTCTCCATTTCACCCCAGTGTGGTGTATTGTGTGTATTTGCAGGAGAGCTGCCTGATTTTGTAGTGGTTCATATTTCTGGCAACAATTTTATTTTATCATCCAATTTTATTACTTTATCATCTTCCCTCTGTCAGGGCACGTTGCCGGGTGTCTGACGCCTGAGCAGACTTCCTGACTATGTGATTTCTTGCAGGCTTTATAACAGATTCCTGTGTATTAAAAAGACACTTCCCTTTGTAGGGTGAGAGAATTGGCAGACTGCTCACATTTTTGGGGCCTGAGAGTGAGAGTCCATATCTGTTTTGTTCTTGGCTGCAGTTCTTTTCTGTATTTTCTGTGTCTGTGCTCACTTCCATTGAATCTTTCTGTGACTGTTCTTTTTTCAATTATACCCTTGACTAGTATAAAACAAAAAATACTAATCATGTCATGCTGCTTTTGATTTGTGTGTATCACAGTGAGGTAGCTGTGCCATCTGTCATTGTCCTGAACACATCTAATGAGCAGTACTTCCTGCCCAGTGAGCCTATGGAGAGTCTGGAGCAACTGATCAACTTCATCAGGAGTGTCTTGGATGGCACAGCTCAGGTAATGCATACATCTAACCATTGTATGCACAGCACTGCAGGGCTTAATGTTTCCCTATCTCGGACACATTTTAATACTAATACTAATAATAAGCAAATACAACAAGGGCCTTTCATACATAGGATCTTTCCAAATTCCTTCGACCAGTTCTATGGTACCAGTTATCCAGTGTCCCTTGTAATCTGTGTTCAAAAAGCACAGATTAAATTTCTATCTTCATTTATTTTCTGTTCAACCTTGTCTGGCTCTCAAAAATGGAAAAAGCCAGGGTTTTCTGGCTTTAACTGCAATATGAAATATATTTTTAAACAATGGCAAAGTGGTGATTACATTAGTTCATACCTTCTCATATCAGACCATGAAGAAAACAGACATAACCACAAGTGACAGCAGTAGGGGTTGGTATGGCTGCAAGCGACAAGATGCAGCCTCTACGAAGGATGTGAGCTGTCCCAAGGAGCGTGATGTTCTGGAGTTTGTGGATGATGACCCTTCTTGAGTTCCAGTTGGTGTATTTTTCCAGACCTTTCATCACAATGCCTAGTGCTCCAGTGACAACTGGAATCTTTGTGTTCTTCATACCCTACATTCGGCACATCTTTATTTCTAGGTCTTTCTACTTGGACAGCTTCTCAGTGACTTTGGGGGAGGTGTTGTGTTCAGATGGAATTGGCATATCAATGAGCCTGCACATCTTCTCCTTCTTGTCTTTGATGATAGCATCAGGCCTATTGGCTTTGATCACTCTGCTGGTATGGATTTCCACGTCCCATAGTGATGCCGTCACTCTCTGTGACAGTCATGGGTTGGTGTTTTTACCACTTCTCTGTTGTCTTGATATTGTAGCCCCTGCAGATGTTCCAGTGCATGTACGCTGCTGTCTTGGATGGATGGATGGATGGATGGATGGATGGATGGATGCATTCAGTCTTTGCAAGTGCAAAGACAGCTCATCCCGAGATAATGTGGTCAACATTTTCTTCATACTCTTGGCAGATCCTACACTGTGGATTAGTACCATCCTTGATGATGGTCATAGTTGTGAGATCACGTGCAGCAAAAATCAAGCCCTCTGTCTCAGCTTTCAGTCCAGTATGTCTTAACCATTTGTATGTGTTTTCTTGGTCTACATCTGCCTCCTTCGTCTTCAAGTACTTTCCATGCTTTTTCTTGCCAGGTTTTCTGAAAATGTTGCTGGTCCTGTTTTGCCTTCATCTTTACCTGACGGGCATAGGTGGTTGTTGTCTTATCGTCTGTTGGGTATTTTATATCAACCAGAGGTGGTTGCACCATGATCTCAGAATTTGCTAAGACTTTTAGTATATAAAGTTTGGTACAAAGGACTGACTCAAATCTCAAATATTGTAGTGATCTGCTCATAGGTTTTTAAAATGCATTTCATAGAAATGAATGATAATTTGTGAACAAGTTACGTTTTCTTCAGTTTTTGGTGGCTTCAGTTATGATGATCTTACAGTGCTCTTGTAAATCTTTCTGGCCAGAGTTGGTGTGCTTCTCATGTAGTCCATCTCATATCAAGGCTGTATCTGACTACTACTGTATGTGTCCTTTAAAATGGCCAAAAATGAAACATTTGCACAAAAAAATCATTCTGAAGCACTTTTAAGATGCTCATAGAAAGTTCAGAATTATAGACAGAGACTTGCTGAACTATGAGATAACTATGAGAACCCCAGATATTGCTCCTACTCTTAGTTATAAGGTTTCAAATTTAGGAAAATCATAACTTTTACTACTCACAACTGCTATTTTCTAAAATTATATAAAATTCTCTATACTATATAGCTGTGTTAACTTTTTGCTATAATTGGCAAAATTGACAAAGGTTTGCAATTTTAAAAGCATGAATGGACAAGAATGGCAGTGTGAACATGGTGCTATATAAATTAATTTTGGTTTAATACTAGTACTAAACCAATGGTTCTAGTACTATTAGCACCCTAAATGCCCCAAAGGGTTGTCTTCATATGCTTCAAGTATTGCTGACATCATCAATGTGGAAGCAATGGGAATTCCCCTAAGTTCCTAGAATGCTCCATAGATCGGTTATCGGTAAAATGTTCTGCTGCCTAAAAGTATTGTTTTCGGATTGCTCAATCCTGTGTGCCTCTATAAGCCTGAGAAAACAGCACAGGAACAATTTTCTTATCATCTTGTCTAGTTCAGTAGCTATCATGGCATCCATTTTGCCCTGCTCTGTTGGTGAACTCTTAATTCTGAAACAGACTGCCACAAATTGACATACCCTTAAGGTTGGAACAAATAAACTTAACAAATTTATCAAAAGAATAACAGGTTTACACAAACTTGGTGTGGAAGAGCATATTTGCATTAATCATAGAATGGTTTCTTACCTGGTTTGAACAATACTAGAGTAAATTTAGTGATTCCTTAAACAAACACCGAAAACCTGAACTCCGTTGTGCTGTTTTAGTTGAACTGGCTGATCTTTCGTAATGGGCCAACAAATCTGGTGGTGAACCCGCCGAACAGGAAGTGAGGCTATATCTCAGCAACGACTTTTTGCGCACTGACACACAACTTGGTATGCATCTTCAGGACCATGACCTGAGGCTATGCAACAAATTTCATGATTGCGCCACCTACTGGTCAAAAGTTACAAAACATGCCAAAAATGCTTACATCTAACTGCCATTTTTGCTACTCCTCCTCCAAATTTTGTCCAATCTTCACATTTGGCTCACATTGTTCTGAGACCTGTCTAAACAATGCTGCAGCAGTGCCACCCTGCTGCCCATTTGTTCATCTTGTTTCCTCCTACAGTCAGAGAATTCCACCACTGTCCATGGTCAGAACATACACATCACGAGTAAAACTCCAAATCACTCTTTAATCCCTTTGCCTAAAGTTATGGCTCCACTTTACTGTGATTGCTCAGCCAACAATTGTAGCATGTCTGTGAATGTGTGGCTCACCGATTCTGGGTGCTTAGCCCCCGAAAATGCTGCTTGCGACTTTATTATTATTATTATTATTATTATTATTCACTTGACAACATGAAGGCAGTGACATTTACTGTTAAATGACAAAAGCATTCAGCAATACTTTGTTCAGACCACTAACACCACTTTCATTATCTTTCTATTTACATGAACAGGCTTATGGAGGGGACGGATTTTTTCACAGACTTAAGCGTGTGGCCTATGATGCCAGATCCACCATCATGGTGAGTGATGACCTCAATTTACCCATGACATAACAAGCAGGGGTGAATAGATTGTGGTCTGACAGGTTCAGTTAAATACAGTTAATACCTGGATATCATCATGTAAATGATGATCAGAGATGACTTTCGCAATCATACCTCTGGGAAGGACAATGTTGTTTAACCTGGAGAGCATGCACAGTGCCACATGGGCACAGTGAGTGTTCAGCCCCTAGAATAGGTTCAGAACACATGAACCACAAGAAATGAGTGTGGTGTGGCCTATAAGTTCTTTTTACTAGTTCTGAGACTTTGCCACATGTTGGTTTGGTGGATCACAGCTTTGCTCCAGCATCACAGATGTCCTGGAGTGACACACCTTTAAGTAATGCCATTGAGATGAAGACACTCCTTGTAGAGTGTCATGTCTCTTGTGTTCCGAAGTGTTTCCTGCACTGGTGAGTTGCAGTACTCAGTTGGCGCGTCATACAGAAGCGCCAAACCCAAAAGCACAGGTGGTCTGACTGGCCATTTTCCACTCTGTCATCCTGATGGTTAATGTAATTGTCCATCACAATGTTGTCTTAGCAAACCAACATGTGGCAAAGTCTCAGAACTAGTAAAAAAAAACTTACAGGCCACACCACACACAGTTCTTGTGGTTCATGTGTTCTGAAACTATTCTAGGGGCTGAACACTTACTGTGCCCATGTGGCACCACACTGCTCCGCAGCATTTAAGAGAAGTTTCTGTAGCTCCCTGTCAGACCCGTTTTGTTGAAAAACTTTGTTTCTTAAGGAAGGTAGAGCCTTTTGACTAACATCAGTGTTGGGGAGCTCTTGTCCAAGTTCACGGTGAGATTGAGCATTATAATATATGCAAGGAGGGTAGACGTAATGAACGGCTTGATAATTGATAGGGGTACATAAGCGCTATTGGTTCAAGTACAGCACTACACTGATGCCTCTGGCCATCAGTGAAGAAACAGCCAGTTGCATACTCAGCATCTCAGAAACACCAGTGCACTAGAAAGAGACCAAAGGGTAGGAATTTAAAATGGCTTGGCAGATTTAGAAAGTATTTGTGTTATGGGGTGATGGGGACATGAAAATAATGACTATTCAGATCCCAATAGCAAGTAAGCATGGAGCCTGCCCACAATCCAAAAATATATTTGGAAATATATTTTTTATATATTTTTAATATTTGGAAAACAGACACACATTTTTAATAATCCTTTTTATCAGTTTAATACTTTTCACCTAGGCCTAGTAGTACATACAATTGAATATTTTCTGTTAGCCTTTTTTTTTTTTCTAGAAACATCCTATTCTATGTACAGAGTCTAGTGTAAGGTTGTTAATATTATTATTATTATTTTTATTATTATTAATAATAATAATAGCAGCAGTTACGGGGCCAAGCACGACAGAGGCAAAGTAAGGAGCCAAGCAAGCATTAGATCATGGTCATGATTTTACATATCAGGGTTCAGTGCAGTAGGAAGTAGTGTTGCCAAGATATTGCATAAAACATTATGCAGTATGTGCTTATGTCAACTTTGTCAACACGAAATCTATAACTTATTGCTGGCATGGATAGAAGATGATCTGATGAAAATCGGACAATCGGTCTGAAATGCAAAAATATGCTTTTTTTCATATCTCATGAGCCCTGGGTGGCACTGTTCCAAAACTGTGTAGGTACCCTCAAGTCATGATGGCTATGACATATACAAGTTTGGTCTGTATAGGCTAAAGCATTATGGAGATACAACCTCATGTCCATTTTGGTGTGCTTCTTGTCAAATTCGTTTGCATGTTATTTGAGAACAGTTTGACTAATCAAGATGAATTCCTTAAATTTTTGTCAGCATGGTCTGAAGATGAGCTAATTCGATTTTCCTGAAAATCGGAGGAACGGTTCTAGTTTGAGTTTGAAAAATTAGGCTGTTAAAGCATTTCAAAATGGTGGACAGGAAGTTGAGCTGACCATGGCATAATTGGTATTGTTGTTCTTGGCATGACCCAAGGAATCTAACAAGACAAAAGGCGAATCAGGCAGTCAAAAGCTATTAGCATTTTTTGGAATTGCATTATATGTTTTGACAACAAGTTGTGAAATAGCTGTCCTGAAACTTTTTGGGTACCTTCAGGGCATGGTGCAGATGACATACCGATTTCCGCAAAGACACGTGTGCAAAATATAGCATTTTATGTCTAATTCAAAATGTCCGACACGCAAAATGGCCAATGTAGGAAAATTTGATGATATCCGACACTGTATGCTTCAGAGAATCTATGGAGACCATGATTCATGATTTCAAGACAAACCGTTCAAAAATTATAAGCAAAAAATATGTTTTTTTTCCCCCATATCTTGTGAGCACTAGGTAGTGCTGTTCCAAGACTGTGGAGGTACCCTCAAGTCATGATGGCTATGACATATACTAAGTTTGGTCTGAATACGCTAAAGTGTTACGGAGATATAGCCTCATGTCCATTTTGGTGTGCTCGCCTTTGAATTCGTTTGCAGGTTATTCAAGAACACTAATCAACTTGAATACCATAACTTTTTGTCCACATGGTCTGAAGGTGATGTGATTTGATTTTGGTGAAAATCGGACAAATGGTCTAGGAGGAGAAAATTCAAAATTGCGGAAAATTTGGATGGGCAGAAACCATGGGGTGCAATCGACTTGGCACGAGCCAAGGAATCAGAGGAAAGAATAATTTTGTTTCTAGCCCTTATGGTTCAAAAGTTATTAGCAGACAGTAATAACTTTTAATAACAGAGTAACCTGTTGGTGCCGCTAGAGGGTTTGAGATGGTGACTCCAAATTTGCTTTGGTAACATTTCAGACTGTCCCCTATCTATCTAGTTATTTTTGCAAATAACTATGAGTATCTAAATAAAAAAGTTCAATATATTTTTTGATTAATTAGTGACCTAGAGAGTCCAGAGAATTGTACAACACTGTTTTTTTAAAAATATTTTTAAAATAATCACAAATATTTAATGATTTGACTGACACCAGTGGTTCTTGAGGCAAAACTGTTAATTATTAGGAGGTCTAATATATTATATGAATAACGTGTGTGTGTGTGAACCATTGCATAATATGCAATCATTTATACACATATAAAACCTGATAGCCCCTTCCGGTGGCCAATTTATAATACAGCATCTTAACACACAATTAAAAATGGCTGATGCCCAAAATGTTCGACACGGTGAAACTGGGTACCATTTTACTTGGTATGCCACATCCATGATTTTACAACAAATTATAAAGAAATTATAAGCAAAAAGAGCAATTTTTTATATCTTGTGACAAGTAGGTGGTACTGTTCCAAAACTGCACATGTCCCCTCAGGTCAAGATTGTTACAGAACACACCAAGTTTGGTGTCAATGTGAAAAGCGTTGTGGAGATATAACCTCATATTCATTTTGGCATGATGGCCATTATATTCGTTGACGCATTATACATGAACGGTTTGGTCTATCAAAAAACTTTTGAATAATATTTGGTCTTTATTGTCTGGCAGTGGTCTGAGCAAAATTTAGTGAAGTTCCGATGAACAGTCTAGGAGGAGTTTGCAAAAGTATTTTTCGAAAAAATTCACAATGGCAGAAAATATTTTTTTTTTGCCAGCCAAGGCACATTGGTATCATTCTTTTTGGCAAGATCCACGAAATATAACCAGTTATAACAAGTTATTTGCATTTTTAGAAATATTCTTACATTTTCTGTCCACAAGGTAGCGCTGCCCCCAAACCTTTTGAGTACCTTCGGGCATGGGGATGATGACACATAACGAGTTTCACGGTATACTACTTTAATGATACTCCAATGCATTTGTAAAATATAGCTTAAAATACTATTCAGAATGGCCGATGCCCAAAACATTGATTGGCCAGTGGTGGCCATTTTTTTCAAGATTCACAGCTGTCCTCATAGACACTGATGGGACCTTGGACAAAGACGGTTGTACAAGATTTCAAGTCAGTTGGACCAATGGTTCCATATTTAGTGCTGATTTCATGTTTTGACCTGTTATAGCACCACCATGTGGCTAAGCTCCACCCAAGCTTTTATGCATATGACCTCAGACATAAGTCTGCCAAGTTTGGTGAAAACATCTCATTCCGTTCAAGAGTTATAGCCATTTCATTAAAAGAGGCTGAGCCATCACGAGTAAATCAAAAGTTGAGCATTTTTATAAAATAATTATTGATCTAAAGATTTCAAGCAGTTGTGATGCACTGGTTTTATTTGAGTTGAGTTTTATTTTGAAACCTAGAAAAGTTTCATGTCTCTAGGCCTTATGGTTTGGTCTACATGATCAGTTTTAGGGCATAATAATAATGAATCAGACAAATAGCCTAGGACAAGTTCAAAAAAGTAGGCTTTTCAGAAAATTGCAGGTACATTTTATATATATAAAATAAAAATGAGATGTACATTTTGTAGTGCTTGATGCAAGGATTCATAGGAAGTAAGAACTCTATGCTAGCATGCACAGATGCGGAGTTATTAACAAAAAAGCAAATTTGCTTATTATAGCGCCATCTTGTGGCTGATTCTCAAAAGATTTGGTACACAGCCTCATTTTGACACTACGTACAAACTTGTCAGTTTTTGTAACAGTCAATTTGATATTATTAGCTGCTGAATGTTGATTGGCTGCTGGCGGCCATGTTTGTTGATTTGTCCAGATCATACTTGAAGAATATGTTAGCATGTGTTCCAGAGATGATGCATACCAATTTGCAACTTCATGGATCATACGATTGCAGAGTTAAATTGGTTTTTCAGTTTTAGCACCCCCTTTTGGCCTGGAATTTGATGCAATTTGTTGTGCATCCTCAGAATGTCCTGTGGTCTATGTATATCAAGTTTTGTTAAGGTTGGACATTGTGTACAGCAGATATAGATAAATTTGTAAAAATGAGCATTGCCTGACCAATTAATTAACTTATATCTTCACAAGATTTTTAAAGAATCAAAATTCTTTTGATACCTTTTTGTCAAGAGGGTCTGGGGGTGATGCATGCCGAGTTTTGTGCAAAATGGACGAACAGCCTAGGACAAGTTTGAAAAAGTAGATTTTTCAAAAAATTAGAATGGTGGACAGACTTTATTTATAAACATATACATGAGTTTTATATTACACTTTTTAGGGCTTAAAGCAAGGATTTGGAAGAAACAAGAATTTAGATTCTGTCATATGGTTGCAGAGTTATTAGCTGAAATGTAACGTTGCTTATTATAGTGCCAGTGGCTGATTTTCAAAAATTCAGTACAAATGTTTTCATACGATGTATGAAGATATCAATTTTCGTAATGGTACGCCCTTCAGATTTGATGTTATTAGCTGCTGAAAGTTGATTGGCTGCTGGTGACTATGGTTTTTTTATGTATCCGAGTCAAATTATCTAGGAGTTCGAAAAAGTAGATTTTTCAAAAAAAGTTCAAAATGAAAGAAAAATTTTCATGACGGAAATGAAATCGGATCGGATATACAGTTAGGTCTGGAAGTATTTGGACAACGACAGAGTTTTTGTGATTTTGCCTTTATACACCACGACAATGGATTTGAAATAAAACAATCAAGATGTAATCGAAGTGTAGACTTTCAGCTTCATTTTAAGAGGTTCCACAAAAATATGACATTTACCATTTAGGAATTACAGTCATTTTCAGCAAAGTATTTCCATTTTCAGGGGCTGAAATATATTTGGACAATTGACTAACAAGAAGTTAATTGACCAGTTGTGGTCCATTCCCTCATTACTTCAAGACAAATGAAGCAGATAAAAGGTCTGGAGTTGATATCAGGTATTGAGTTGGCATTTGGCAGCAGACTAGAGCTACCAATATGAAGTCCAAGGAGATCTCAATGCAAGTGAAGGAGGCCATCATTAGACTGAAAAACAACATAAATCTATAAGAGAGATAGCAAAAAACCTTAGGTGTGGCCAAATCAACAATTGGGTACATTCTTAAAAAGAAAGAAAGCATTGGTGAGCTCAACAACATCGAAAGGCCTGGAAGACCAGGGAAGACAACTAAATCCTTTCCTTGGTGAAGAAAAACCCCTTCACAACATCAACAGAAGTCAAGAATACTCTGGAGAAGGTAGGCGTGTCATTGTCAAAATCTACAATCAAGAGATGCCTTCATGAATGTAAATACAGAGGGTTTACAACAAGGTGCAAACCACTGGTAACATTCAAGAACAGATTAGACTTTGCCAGAAAACATCTAAAAAAGCCTCCCATGTTCTGGAATAAGATTCTTTGGACTGATGAGACCAAGATTAACTTGTAGCAGAATGATGGGAAGAGAAAAGTATGGTGAAAGAAACAGTTCATGATCCAAAGTATACCACATCATGTGTCAAACATGGTGGAAGCAGTGTTATGGCATGGGTATGTATGGCTGTCAATGGGATGGGCTCACTGGTGTTTATTGATGTGACTGCAGACAGAAGTAGCAAGATGAATTCAGAGGTGTATAGGGCTATTCTCTCTGCTCACATTCAGCCAAATGCTACAAAACTGATAGGATGCCTCTTCACAGTGCAGGTGGATAATGACCCTTAACATACTGCGAAAGCAACTCAAGACTTTTTGAAGGCAAAGAAATTGAATATTCTTCAATGGCCAAGTCAGTCGCCTGATCTCAACCCAATAAAGCATGCTTTTCAGTTACTGAAGACAAAACTGAAGGCAGAAACACCCACAAACAAGCAGCAACTGAAAGGGGCTGCAGTAAAGGCCTGGCAAAGCATCTCCAGGGAGGAAACTCTGAATCTGAGTTTTGAGAACATGGGCTCCAGACTTCAGGCAGTCATTGACTGCAAAGGATTTTCAACTAAGTATTAAAATTATGGTTATATTTACAATTATGTCACTTTGTCCAAATACCTTTGAGCCCCTGAAAATGGAGGTACTTTGCTGAAAATGGCTGTAATTCCTTAAAGGTAACTTCTTTTGAAAAATCTACTTTTTCAAACTCCTCCTAGATAATTTGACTTGGATACATAAAAAAACCATGGTCACCAGCAGCCAATCAACTTTCAGTAGCTAATAACATCAAATCTGAAGGGCCTACCATTACGAAATATATATATCTTCATACATCATATGAGAACATTTGTACTGAATTTAATGAAAATCGGCCACAGGGTGGCACTATAATAAACAAGTTTATGTACCAAAACTCAAAAGTGCTTATTATAGCGTCACCTAGTGTTCGGCGGATGTGTGTGTAGTGGGTGGGATTTCTGACCATCTCACCAAGTTTTGTGTCTCTACAACTTATGATCTCTGACACCCAGACACCTTTAAGAGTGAAAAATAAATAAATAAACAAACAAATAAATAAATAGTAGTAATAATAATAATCATCATCATCATCAATATCAGTACAAATGCAATAGTGTTCCAGCACATGCCATAATACCTTTGGTGAATGGGTAAAATAATAACCATGCAATAACATAAAAAAATAACTTACCTGCATAACAACCATTAGAACCATATATATTTTTAATATATTTAGATAGTATCCACCATTGTGATTTAATACTTACATAATGAAAGAATGACCACCAAGTGGTAGATCACTGGTTAAGTCATTGGGCTACTTATTCAGAAGGTTCAAACCCAGGACCACCAAAGCTGCCACTATTGGGTCCTTGAGCAAAACACTTAACACTCAACTGCTCAGTTGTATACTGTCTTAATTGTAAGTTGAGTAAAGGTAAATGTAAAAGACCCAGCAAAAACAGTACACAAAAAGCAAGGTAAGGTGTTGTGGAGATGTAATGAACCAAATCAGTATTTATTTTCTTTCTTATGTAGGTAGCTTGAGTGTTAGAAATGTGCTATATAAATGGAATGCATTATTAGGGGGCCAAACACATAGTGCTTGGACCCCTGTTGTTTTCGTTAGGATTTTTCTTATTAGGCATCCAAGCACAAAGTGCTGGAACCCAGTTGTTCTGTTTGGATTTTTTTTTCTTTATTGTTGATAGGAGTCCAAGCACAAAAGTGCTTGAAACTCTGTTGTTTTCATTAGATGACTTCTTCTTCTTCTTAAAACTGATCGTGCAGACCAAACCGTGTGTCCTACAGACATGAAACTTGGTCAGTACATAGTACTCCCGCTACTCAAGTAAGAGAGATGAGCCTGACGGCCAAATGGTGGCACTATAGCGAAGCGTTTACGTTTTGACTCATGTCTCAAATACTATAAGTCCTACAGTGAAAATTCTTTTTGCTTCTTATTCCTTGGGTTCTCTTGCCTCAGTAACAATTAAGCTCTACCTACGTAGATTTTTTTTTTTTTAATTTGCATAATTAGAACATAAACTACTCAGCAGTGTGACACTCAATAACCATGTTGACATTTATAAACAATATGACCACCACATGTCAATTCTATTGTAATTCTATTTGTAAAATCAATTAATTCTAATGAGGTAGAGCCTAATTTACTCAAACAGCTCTAACTTTTTGCATGGATTTTCACAAAACTTCAAACATATATATACACTACAAGATCCTGAGGTCATGTCCAAAATTTGGGGCATGGTCATGCATAAGGGGCGGAGCTAAGTTCAGATAAATGTTTCTGAAGAACCGTAGGTCAGATCGAGCTGAAACTTGCTATACTGCATGTCTATGCTAATCTCGAGTGGAGCTTTGGTGATGACCTGATTACTTAAAAAAAAAACATGGCTGCCATCAGCTAATCAGATTTCAGGAGGTATCCATTATCCAAGGTATACATTGAGTTGTTGACCTGAAACTTGAAAGTATGGTCCCTCTAAGGACCCCCTAATAAATGATAGTCTTACTTAATGTGACCTCTAGGGGGGGCGATATTCATGTTTTTGCACTTAAAAACAAACATATCTTTTGTAAAATAAGGGGTAAAGTGAAACTTCTTTTTTCCCATGCTTTGTCTTCTTACCCCCTAAAAATGTGCCTTTTGGATCATTTAGCTCCAGCCACTCAGATTTTTAATGATTGACTTAATATGCAAAACATACTTTTGTGAACTTATCCTAGGATTTTTGTCCTATCTTCACAAGTTTAGTGTCAAACTACTTAGCGAGTGTGAACCTCAATAATTTTCAAAAACATGTTGACATCTGTAAACAATATGGCTACCACATGACAGTCAACTCTAATGAGGCATATATATTACCAAAAGTATTCGGTCACCCATCCAAATGATCAGAATCAGGTGTCCTAATCACTTGGCCTGGCCACAGGTGTATAAAATCAAGCACTTAGGCATGCAGACTGTTTTTACAAACATTTGTGAAAGAATGGGCCGCTCTCAGGAGCTCAGTGAATTCCAGCGTGGAACTGTCATAGGATGCCACCTGTGCA
>CM040996.1:9767936-9801828 GCA_022985145.1 Pangasius djambal
GTGCCTTGCCCATCTGGGACATCTTCAGGATAAATAATAAATTCAGAATAAATTCGCTTTCTAATGTTGCTACAATCTGTCTTGGAATAAACTCTGACTTGTGATTAGATATGAAGTGTGTGCACACCTAATCATTTTTGACACCAATATAGAATTTTCATATCATTTGCAAATTACAGTTGGGTGCAGAATGATGAAACAAGTGAGTTAGGTTTTACAGAAGCCCCTTCATTATCGTTATAAAATGTTTATGTTAAGATATTTAAGGGTGAAACAGTCAAATATTTTTTATTGTAATTTAAATGTGAACTTTCATTTTACATTAATGTCAACTTTCATTTGTATCAAAGGACTTTTTGGGGTTTAGTAGTGTGTCTTGTTGGCTAACAGAACCTCTGCCACCTTTTAGAATTTTTCTTAATGTGGCCAAGACCTAAATGGTGTTGGACTTCAGGAGGAAGAGGATCATATCCAGTCTAATTACCAACATGAGTCTGGACATTGAGCTAGTTGGCACCTACAGATACCTTGATGTCCATCTCGACAACAAGTTGGACTTGAAGGTCACCTCAGAGGCTGTGTACAGGAAAGGGATGTGTAGACTCTACTTTCTGAGGAAGCTCAGGTCCTTTAATGTTTGCAGCAAGATATTAGAGATCTTGGAGAGATCTTGGAGAGATATTAGAGACCAGTCTGTGGTAGTCAGTGTGGTCTTATTTGCAGCAGTATGCTGGGGAGGCAACATCAGAGATGGAGATGCAAAAACCTCAACAAACTGATTATTAAGGCTGGCTCAGTCTTGGGCTGCTCTCCGGGTGGTTTTGAGGTGATGGTGGAAAAGAGGACACTCAGTAAACTCAGCCATTCTAGGCAATAAACAGCATCCCCTCAATGACCTACGGGTTAAACAGCAGAGCTCCTTTAGTAGACTCATTCAGCTCTGCTGTAGAAAGGAATGGTACAGGAGGTAGTTTGCACCAACAGCGATCACACTGTACAATAGCTCGTCACTGTGCTGGTACTCTTTTGCACTGAGCCAGTCTTAAGATAAGCTCATTGGAAGATAGTTAAAGTTATCCCCTATTCATATCCAATATGTACTGCCACTTCTATTCATTTTTCTTTTTTCTCATATTCACGCTATACAATACTGTATATCCCTATTTATTTTATCACTGTTTACAATGTTTGCAATGCACTGCCGCTTTAATACCACTCAAGTCTGCTGCTATTTAACCTCTTAGACTGTATTCTTTTTTATATATTTATTCTTATTTTGTTTCATTTATAATGTTAAATTACTTTTAGTATACTTTCTAATTCTCTGTACTGCTGTAATACGTGAATTAACCTCTGTGATGAATAAAGTGATCTCTCTATCTATCTCGCTATCTAGCTATCGCACTAGCTCACAAAGCAGGATATTATCCAATCCAAATGCAAGAGGCGGGATTTCTCGGAATACAAACCGGAAAAACACCCAGCGAGTCATACCATTGGCCCTTTATCACTTCTTCATGTGTGTCTTCAACGCGCTACTGCCTATCTTTCTTTAGTGTTCCCTGCTGTCTGTGTGGTAATAGCGCAGTGACGCTGTTCCGTTGCCAGGAGCAACTTATATAGACTGAGGGGAAACACAAGAGAGATAACGTAGTTAATTCGCATTCACTAAAATGACGAAAATGATTAACTAGAATTCACGGTGCAGCGCCTTATTGTCCCCATGTTATCACAATAGTTTACACTCTGACGTCTGTATTTTTTCTGCATAAAGACGCATTTTCAACTTGGTGTCATGGTAAGTAGCTAGCTTGAACCCGGTAGGCTAGTGAGGTTACTAATTACTTTACTGAACTCCTAATCATCGAGGCTTGCATCATTAAACATATGAACAGAATGTTAGTAACTGCATGGAAACGACGACATAGCTAATATAGAATAAATACTTGTATGTCAATGTAGCTACTAGCTAACTAGAGATCTATGTACCCTGTTCTCAAGTTAACTAATAAACATTACATTATGTGGTATGGCATCCGTCTTAGTACTTACATCTTGGATTGTTTATTGGCTACAAATGTTATACTTTTTTTGTAAGCGGGCCGCTAATAGCATCTCTTCTACTTATTTAGTCGCTTTAGTATTTATTAAGCCATCATATCTGGTTTGTCTCATATTAACCCGTGCAGTAACCACACTTGCACAGAATTTAATCAGACTTTGTAGAATATGGATATGGGTCCAGAAGGTTTCATCCACCTGGAAGACCAAATGCTGTAATGCCTGATTCAGCACACAAGTTAATTATTAGATTTAATTCAGCGGTTTCAGAAAGAATTGTCCACTTCAGGCTTTGCACACCTTACTGTTTTATATGTTTGATTTGGATTAAATTAATTGTTTGTCCATCAGTCTACACAGAATAATCCATAATGACAATGCTGAAACAGGTTTTTAGAAATTTTTGCAAATTTATTGGAAATCAAAGACTGAAATAGTAACAGATTGGCAACAATCATTATGGCTGGTCTATCTGATACCTGGCAAGTTTGTGTATATAGAAAAGTAGTGCCTAATAAAGTGGGTGCTGATGTATGCTGTATGTGTGTTAGGTGTATTTTTCATCATTATAAAAAAGTATTTCTGTTGTCCAATATTGCAGGCTGATTTTGGGTTCAACGAACATCACCAGAACGAGGTCATAAACTATATGCGCTTTGCTCGCTCCAAGAGGCTTCTGCGACTCAAGACCATTGACTCATGCTTTCAGGAACTCAAAGACAGCAGGTCAGAGGCCACATTTCACTTCATATACCAAGTTTATAATCTGCATTTTACTACGTTATATCTTATCTCACTTATCTGCCTCACTCAGTCTTTCTCTCACTTTAATTTTCTTTTTACCTCACTTACCCGCTCCCTACATTTTCCCCTCTCACACCATCTCTCTTATCCTCGCTTTTTCTCTCCCTCAGTGGAATTCAAGAAATAAAATTAGCTCAAACAGCAATGATATCAATAATAAACTGTCACTCTCCCTCCCTCTAGACTGGTTGAGGAGACATTTACGGTGGATGAGGTGTCAGATATGCTGGATGGGCTACAGGTGGTGGTGCGTGGAGAGGTGGAGATGGAGCTCATCAACACCGCCCACACCAATGTCCTGCTCTTGCGCCAGCTCTTCTCCCAGGCTGAGAAGTTCTACCTGAAACTGCAGACCGATATCTCAGAGCTGGAGAGCAGGTACATAACAGACCCATTTTTGGGGACTTTGATAGGAAATACTGACTCTGAATTTGCTGGCATTCTGTTAACGAATGTAAATATTATGTATTATGAAAATGTCTTCAAGTATCATAATATAATATTTTTCCAGTTAGCATTTAAAAGAAAAAAAGATTTGTTACTATTATTATTATTATTATTGTTGTTGTTGTTTTGTAAAGAGCAATACAGTCCTTTACACACAAAAGATTAAAATATCTAAAAAGTATTTGTGATAAAGGCACATTACCAATGTATAATCGTAGCAAAAAAAAGATCATTATCATCAGTGGTCATCATTGTTTTAACTGAGAGCTTGAGTTTGAAATCTGCTAACCATTTCGATTTAGACTTTAGAAGCCTGATCCTTAGTGTACCTTCACTGAAACTCTCACTGGGTCATAGAGCCATGCCTTTCTAAGAAAGCCACTTCCTTCCTCACTTCATAGATAAGGGGCACATGTAGTAATGTAATGTCAAAAGAAACCACATGGTTTAGGAGGGTGGTTAAAGTTTCTTTATTGTGCTCATTTGCTTGACAAATTCTAATGCTGCTTCAGGCTCCTTATGAACATGCAGTGATATAAATCTTTAGAGGCTGCAAAAAATTTGGTTCAGTACATGTTGTTTGATGATGGATAGAAAAGCAGCTGAGTCAGCTTCTAAAACTGTAGGAGGAGTGTGTACATATAGCACATGCAAAAAAAATGCTATAGAACAAAGATGCCTTCAAAAATAATGAATTTAAATGTTTCTACATTTTAAAAAAATACTATAAAGAGCAGTAAACTGTAATAAATGAAACAAAGTCAATATTTGGTGGGATGACCCTTTGCTTTAAAAAAGTAATTAGTAGTCTCTGGTATAATTTGTGCAGTTTTATAAGGAAATTAGCTGGTAAGTTTTACTGAGCATCTTTGACTGTCACACTGTGCGGCAAACCCAGCAGCCTTCATTATGTTTTTTGTCTGAAAAGTGGTCTCTTACGGAATATGCTGCTTTCTTTACTGACATACAAACATTTTTCTGTAACATTTAATTTTGTTCTGGAAAACTAATGTTTGGAAATCTAAAATGTACTGACATGATAACGTATAAGTCATAAAAAATCTATAACAAAGTTTATGCTAAAAAAAAATAGGAGTGCCTAAGACTTTTGCACAGTGCTGTATATACATATATAAAGTGTATGTGTGTTGTGTTATGTCAACAAAATTGTGTTGGAAAGGGAAAGGGTTGAAGACAGCTTACACTTATTCGGATCCAGCCCACAGGCCACCATTTGAAAGAAGAATATCTATGGCAGAATTAACCACATTGTCAGAAAAAAAGAGGGCACTAAACTGTACCATTCATCACTGAAGTGGTACCCTCAAGCACATATGTAGTGTACCTTTAAAGCTTTACTCAAAGGCCATGGGCCAAAGACAGGCCACAGCCATGTTGCATTTGGCCCACGTGAACTTGCAAAAAATAATACTAAAACAACCTGTAGTACCCACTACTCAACATTAGACTGAGATGTTTACTGAGTGTTTTTCATCTGTTTCTGTTGCCAGCAGTTTTAAAGTTTTTAACGGACTACGCTTTCAGAAAGCAGATACGGAGTACATCTATAGAATATGAAAGTCCTGGATGAGGGAAATTTAATTGTTTACACTTTATTGTTTAGTAGCATATTGTTTACACTTCAGATGTATTTTGAACAGTATTGCTGATTTAAACAATATCAATCTGGACGCACCTCTCTGCCAACCAATCAGCATTCCCCTGACTTATAGCATAGCAGGTACGTGCAATGAATAGTTAGCTCATGGTAGGACTGTGCTCTAACACGTCTCTTCATGCCAAGTTTACCCATGACCTCCCTCTCTGTGTCGCAGCATAAGTAAGCGTTAGCACAGAAGTATAAACTACGCTTCAAATAAAGCTCCCTGTGCTTCAGACACATCCCCTTGATTCACACCACCAGGTTTTCCAGTTTGTTTTTTTATGCCAAATTACTTGTTTCCCATAAAAAGACTATAAAATAGATCTTCCTTTTTCAGTGGATGAACTTTTTTGGACTAGTTTCCTGTCTTTTTGTGCAATTATTGAGATGTAGTTGGGGTGGAATTTTGCTAAACCTGGCAACCCCATAAACAAACGAAAGCCTGGCCAGAAAGCTACTGTTTAATTAGCCATGCTTAATTTTGTTAGATTCTAATGCACACCTTTTTTTTTTTTACTATGTGCTGCTAAAAGTCTGAATGGATCACCCAAATGTGTCATTGTTTCGAATTATTGTACTTATATAATGTTTCATGTTTTAATCAATTTGAAATGGAAACCCAAGGGACATATTCAGGCAATGCTTATTTTTGCTGTATCAAAAATGTAGCGTGACACCACTGTATCATATGGAATTAGAATTTTGTATATTGTTACAACACCTACTGTTATACATTAATAGAATGATAATGAAAAATACGCACAGAACCATTGGTGTGATATAAAGACATGTACCTAGAGCAGTGTTTTTATTACCACTGGTTTCTGCAGAATTAAACAGGTAGAATCAAGTGTGGCTCCTGATGATTAAACGTTACTGTTAATACAAAGATACAGCTTTTCTTTTTCTTTCAAGGTGCGATGAAGAACACTATATGGCCAAAAGTATTGGAACAGCAAGGCTAATCCTTTTGTTTTTGCTATACACTGAAGACATTTGGGTTTGAGATCAAAAGATTTATATGAGATGATGGATCAGAATTTCAGCTTTCATTTCCTCATATTTATGTCTGGGGGAATGGGCAACTTGGATTGGAATGTCCAACAAGCTCATATAGGTGTGAAGGTCAGGTGTCCACATACGTTTGGCCATATAGTGTAACTAGTAATAGCAATAGTCAACATGAAATGTACTGTAGATAATTTCTTTCAGCAGTCAAATAAAATTGAGTGACTTAAACTGTATGGGGGTATTTCACTGCTTACAATTGTTATAATCAAACTGTTAAAAACTGCAGAGCCTTTTAAAGTACAAGATCTCATTCAGCTGGTAGTAGCAAAAGTAAACATGAAATAACACACCATGTAAGCGTCTAACAGATCATTTATTTTATCATGCAACCGCCAGGTGCCGAACACATTAATAGTTTTAAGGGTAAGGAGAACATACTTAAGGTGAACTTTCCATGGCATGTTGTTTTCACAGTTTTGAGGTTTTGCTGTGATCTTTGAGATGAACAGCGCAGAGTTCCTGTACATATATTTAACGTAACTGTGGTTTCCATGGCCATGTTGTAGAGAACCAAGGAAACACTGAGAGAGAAAATCAAGCAGCAAACACCCATATTTGTGTGTGTGTATAGCTGGTGGCCTTCTCTTTCCCGCATCTTAGGACTGTACTTCTCACTATGGCTTACCTAAACACACACAGGCAGGGAAAACGCCCTTCACTTTAGGTTCTATATGCTGCTGTCATTTCAAACCACAAAGCACAGCACTGCACTGCTGTTTTGTTAACCCCATATATCTTAAGTGTTAAACTGATTTTGAAAGGTGCTTTATTATTTTATCTGTGTTAAAAATGACAGTCATATATGTATTTGGATCCATAAGTATTTGGACAGTGACACAATTTTCATATTCTTGCCTCTATACACCACCACAATGGACATAAAAAGCAATGAGAAGCAGTCAAAATGTCACTGAAGTGTAGACTTTCAGCTTTAACTCAAGGGGTTTAACAAAAATATTGCATTAACTGTTTAGGAATTACAGCCATTTATTACATAGTCCCTCCATTTTCACACGCTCAACAGTAACATAATTATAAGGATTATATTTAGTACATGGTTGCACATCCTTTGCAGTTAATGACTGCCTGAAGTCTGGAACCCATGGATATCACCAAATGCTGAGTTTCCACCCTTGAGATGCTTTGCCAGGCATTTACTGCAGCTGCCTTAATTTGCTACTTGTTTGTGGGTCTTTCTGCCTTCAATTTTGTCTACAGTAAGTGAAATGCATGTTCACTCAATTGAGATGAGGTCAGTTGACTGACTCAGCCATTTAAGAACGTTCCATTTCTTTGCCTTAAGAAGCTCTTGGATTGCTTTCGCGGTATGTTTTGGGTCATTATCCATCTGTACTGTGAAGTGGCATCCTATTGGTTTTGCAGCATTTGACTGAATCTCAGCAGGGTGTATAGCTCTATACACTTCAGAATTCATCCTGCTACTTCTATCAGCAGTCACATCATCAGTAAACACCAGTGACCCAGTTCCATTGGCAGCCATACATGCCCATGCCGTAACACTTTCTCAACCATGTTTGACAGATGATGTGGTATGCTTTGGACCAGGAGCCTTTTTTTTCTTTCCCCATACTCTTCCCATCAAACTGGTACAAGTTAATCTTGGTTTCATGTGTCCAAAGAATCTTGAGGTAAACCCGCTGCATTTACGTTCATGAAGGCGTCTCTTGATTGTAGATTTCGACAATGATATGCCTACTTCCTTGAGAGTATTCTTGACTTGACTAGATGTTGTGAAGTTGGAGGCGTGCCTGAGGGTTTCTTCGCGTGTCTGCTCTAGAGGGAAATACCCTAGGCCAGCACCCTCCCCACCCTCCATGTCTGCCTGACGCGGAGCTGACGACAGCCCAGGCAACGCCTTCCTAGCAAACACTGCGCACATCCCACACTGAAGGACCCATCCACAAATGTTTCCCTCATTAATGTCTGAAAACTGAAAATTTGTCCCCAGAATTAGTGGATGGGTGGGGTGAGGACTAACTGCCACCTCAACTCTATTCTTTTCCCCTGGAATCAAATAATGATGGGCACCAGCAGATAATCGTGAACATCCCCATGCACACACCTCACCGTCAACACTCGTGCATTTCCCAATGCCCCGCATTGAATCAGGCATTGATGGATAGTGGTCTGGTTACACCCCGAGTCCCCCAAGGCCTGATGTGTATTCCCTTGTATACTCACTGACACTCAGTACGTTCCTGCTCTATCGGGGGAGGGCTGCGGCACGTCAGGGATCCAGATCAGTATACCTGCTTCCCTGAGGGAGCGCTGATCCTGGAAATGCCCGGTTTTCCTGCTGCGACGGCAAACCTGCCCGAGCTTTGCCTCGGCTCTAATGGGCACGGGCGGTTCTACCTACATCAGAGGACAAAGTGAAGGAGAGGAGGGAGAGGTAGGGAAACCCCAGGACTAGGGGGCTGGTTTCGGGGTAATTGGACCCCATTTCTGTGATGCAGGGATGGGGAGAGGAGGAGGAGGAGGAGAAGTACGAGAGTGAGAGAGAGAGAGGGTGATTTGCCACCAGGTGGTCCTCTGCCAGCTGGATTGCCAGCTGTCCCCTCTGGATTTCTGCTGTTCCCTCTGGTAGTTGGATGACGAACAGCACCACGAGGTCGACTACTTCTTAAGCGCCAAGATCGTCTGCCAGTAGCCATCTTTGGCAGGTGTCTTCTGGGAGAAGGCGAATGGACGGCCAAGCTTGCTGTGTGTCAGCAAACGGAAACGCTGATGGTGCTGTTTGGGGGTGGGGCCCTGCCCAGTTGCTGGGCCAGGCTCCAGAGCACCTGTCCGGTCTTCCACCTGGGCTTGGAGCAAGGCTTGGGTGTGCTGCTCCTGCTCTTTGCATAGCTCGAGAAAGGCCTGATGCTGGGTCTGGTGGATGCCGGTGAGGGACTTGACTATCTGGGCCAGTGCTGAGGACTCCATGATGGCGGTTATTCCTCAGTATCCTGGGTTTCAGCACCAGTGTAACACTTTCCAGGTTTAGGTAGGGAATGAAGAAGCTAGAGGAAGGCTTGGAACAGCTCAAAAGGCGATTTATTCTTTTACTTTTGCTTTTCCGCGGTTTTATTTTATAAGCACACGTGCACGCACATGGCTCTGTGCTGGTTGGCTTTATCTCTCACTCTGCTTCTCCGGGAGGTCCCTGAAAGCACAAAGAGACACAAACAAATCACCTTTCATTGATTACACACAGGTTAGGATCATCATGCTTTACCTGCCAGTTCGACCTGCCTCCTCTTTGTCCACAGCCGACGCTTGACCATGACCCTGCTGCCACAGATATAATATTATATCATGCATGTTAGTTTTTTGTTAACTGTGAAATTTGTGTTTTTCACAAAGGGGTTTGTGCTTTTATTATTTCACGTATATGGTACAACAATTGACCACTAGATGGCAATCATAGACCACAAATGACTCTGGCTCAGCATAATGGTTATTATTATTCTTTTGCTGTACAAGTCTGTAGCAGTCCCTACAGCTGTATGGAATAAAGTTGTGACATTTTTCACACTTATTGGGGATAATGCCAATACTCATTTCACCAATTTGGGCTCTGTGTGTCAAGGCCTTTAGCACTTCCATTTGGTCACTGTTCAAGGTACATTTATGCTAATAAATTAGTGTAGCAAAGTTTAATTTTTAAATGCGTTTGTAATCGAATGAATGACCTAGGAGGAGACTGAAAAATACATTTTTCAGAAATTCAAAATGGCTGAAAATTGTCATTGGATGCATTGAACTTGGCATGACCCAAGGATTCATGTGGAAAAAGAATTTCATTGCTATACCAAAAGGTTCAAAAGGTATTAGCATAAATGTACCTTGAACACTGGGTCATGCCAAGTTCTTTGCACCCTATGACAATTTTTACCTGTGTAGGATTTTCAGCCATTTTTAATCTCCTCCTAGGCCATTCATTCAATTACAAAACATATGTCAAATAGCATCTACAGATCATTCTGACATAAAACACATAAAACAAAAGTGAAAGGACAAACCATTTCACTGTGACACACTAATGAACCTGACAGCAAAGAAGCCAAGCAGGATGTAAGGCCATATCTCAGCAACAGTTTAGTGTTCCAACTTGAATTTTGTTGGGCTGTGTCAAGACAGGGTTCGTAACTAAATTACTAAAATTAATTGCAGCACTAAAGTGGCACTGTCATGAAAAAAATTATGAAGGTGTCATAACTCTTCAATTACTTGACCTAAAATAATCATTCCTTTGTCATGTAATTCATTGGAGAATGCATGTATGTGTGAGAATTGTGCAATATAATGTGGTAAGCATTGACAGCGGAAGGATGTGAGGCCATATCTCTGCCATGCTTCATAGTGTCTACATAAAGCTTGTTGTGGACCATGTCTTGAGGAAGGTTAAAACATTATCATTTCACCATAAGGTAGCACTATGTACTGTGGCCCCACAGTAGCTGCTTTGCAGCTATAATTTTGAATTCGTATGGTTGCAGTTGAGCAAATCAGGGCTTGAAATGCAGGTAAAACATATAGTTGCAGAAATACTTTCTATTGTTATATCTGACCATAATGCTGTAATGTATAGGTCCCAGTTGGGTACTCCTGGACAAATACCGGATAAGTCACCCAGGTTAGATGGGTTTCCACCTTAACTATTTCTGTGAACTTCGGGACCAAGCCATTAATCCTGAATTCAATTAATTATGCTGTAAAAAATAAAGTTTTCTAGAGAACAAAACACATCTTTAATAACAGTCCTCCTTGAAGAAACATAAACCTCTGCGTTGCCTATAAAAAGCTGCCAGGCATCTGTGCTTTTTAGCTTAGATACTGAGAAGGCCTTTGATAAGCTTGAATGGATATATCTGTGGGCAGTACTTCTTTATTTTTTTGATATCCCTTTTCATCAAATTAATAAAACCTTTAGTTACTTTAATTCATTCTCTGGATATAAAATAAACTGGGAAAAATCTCTGCTGGTTCCTATAAATGAGTTAGCCAAAAGGAGACCATTGTCTGAGAGTATGCCATTACAATGGCATTTGTCAGAATTCATATACCTGGGGTTATATATTCCTCCTCACTACTCATTACAATGGCATTTGTCAGAATTCATATACCTCGGGATACATATTCCTCCTCACATTTCACAGCTCTACCATATAAACTGTGTCAAACTTAAGAATGGTTTTAAATGGTTGGCAGAGATGGTCATCATTAAAGTCGTCATTAAGGGGGAGAATAGCCATAATTAAAATGAATATATTGGGATATCTAAATTTCTTGTTTTCAATGCTTTTCATTCTGCCCCCGAAACACTACTTCAGGGAACTGTAGACTATGACCTATGAATTTATTTGAAATTGTAAAACTCCACAAATTCTGTTGAAGACTTTGCAGTATCCTAAATCTTTGGGTGGAATGACACTCCCAGGTTTCAAATTATGTTATCCTTCCTTTTAAATGAAACCCCTAAGTACATGAATAAATGCTCACACCTTAGAGGTTAATAGAAGAGTTGCTAATCACCCCTCGTTGGTTACTAGATATTCTTTTCTCTTTAAACAGCTTCTAAAATATTTGGGCTATAAACTGCTGCTAAAGTATTTGGACCTATAATTGCTATTTCATTGTACATATGGCATCTGGCAGAAAAACAATTATCATTCCAAACTCTGCAAACAATCCCCTATTTGGAACAATTATTTTTTGCTGAAAGGAAAAAATACACATAAAGCTATTCGCATATTGGGTGATATACAGTACTGTGGAAAAGTCTTAGACACCCTATTTTTTTTAGTAAAAACTTTGTTATAGATTTTTATTTTATGACAGCTACATTATCAAATCAGTACAAAAACATTTTAGAAAATTACATTAAAAACATTAGAAAACACAGAAAAGTGTTTGTATGTCAGTAAAGAAAGCAGCATATTAAGTAAGTGACCACTTTAGGGACCAAGATCTTCAAACATTTCTGTGATCTTCCTAGATTTTCATGGTTTTTGTATTTGCAGCCTCGATCCTCCCTGAAAGCTTATGGGGTCCCATGGAGTGGGACAGTAAGATCACACTCCATGTTAAATTGGATTGACCGACATATAGAAATCATATCAATTGGTTTATTTATTTATTTATTTATTTTTCTAAATGAATAACTGTTTAGTCAATGCTACATACAGTCTTCTCTGAAAGTATTGGAATGGCAAGGCCAATACTTTTGTTTTTGCTACACAATGAAGACATTTGGGTTTGAGATCAAAAAGTGAATATAACCTTACACCTTTTTCCCCTGATGAAGTCCTTTGTTGTGTTGGCAGTGTGTTTTGGGTCATTGTCTTCCTACCGTCATGAGTTACATCATCAGTAAAAATTAGTGAGCCTGTTCCTGAAGCATCCATGCAAGCCCAAGCCACATTACCTCCACCGTGCTTAATGGATGAGCAGATATGTTTTGGATTATGAGCAAATCCTTTCTTTCTCCACACTTTGGACTTTCCGTGACTTTGGTAGATGTTAATCTTGGTTCCAGAACTTGTTCATCTCTGTATTTTATGGGAATTCTAATCTGACCTTCCGGTTCTTAATGATGGGTGGTTTGCATCTTGTGGTATGGCCTCATACAAATGCAGTATTCACAGTGGAAACCCAGGGCTCAAATCAAGAGTAGACATTCAGAGTTATTATTTCTTTAAAAAATCAATTGAACACAGCTCATCTGGGCAACAAGAAGCTCCTGACAGTCACACGTTCCAACAATTTTGATCACTTGAAAAATGGGTGGGTTCTAACAAAAGGTGTCATGTTCTACAGTGCCTTGCAAAAGTATTCATACCAACTGAACTTTTCCACATTTTGTCATGTTACAACCACAAACAAAAATGTATTTTACTGGGTTTTTATGTGATAGACCAACACAAAGTGGCATATAATTGTGAAGTGGAAGGAAAAATGGTGTCCAAAATTTTTTACAAATAAATATCTGAAAAGTGTGATGTGCATTTGTATTCAGCCCCCTTTACTCTGATACCCCTAACTAAAATCCAGTGGAACCAATTGCCTTCAGAAGTCACCTAATCAGTAAATAGAGTCCACCTGTGTGTAATTTAATCTCAGTATAAATACAGCTGTTCTGTGAATCCCTCAGAGGTTTGTTAGAGAACATTAGTGAACAAATAGCATCATGAAGACCAAGGAACACACCAAACAGGTCAGGGATAAAGTTGTGGAGAAGTTTAAAGCAAGGTTAGGTTATAAAACAATATGCTAAGCCTTGAACATCTCACGGAGCACTGTACAATCCATCATTCGAAAATGGAAAGAGTATGGCACAACTGCAAACGTACCAAGACATGGCCGTCCACCTAAACTGACAGGCCGGGCAAGGAGAGCATTAATCAGAGAAACAGTCAAGAGTCCTATGGTAACTCTGGAGGAGCTGCACTCCACGAATCTGGCCTTTATGGAAGACTGGCAAGAAGAAAGCCATTGTTGAAAGAAAGCCATAAGAAGTCCCGTTTGCAGTTTGCGACAAGCCATGTGGGGGGCACAGCAAATGTGGAAGAAGGTGCTATGGTCAGATGGGACCAACATTGAACTTTTTGGCCTAAATGCAAAATGCTATGTGTGGCGGAAACCTAACACTGCACATCACCCTGAACACACCATCACCACCATGAAACAAGGTGGTGGCAGCATCATGTTGTGGGGATGCTTTTCTTCAGCAGGGACAGGGAAGCTGGTCAGAGTTGATGGGAAGATGGATGGAGCCAAATACAGGGCAATCTTAGATGAAAACCTGTTAGAGTCTGCAAAAGACTTGAGACTGGTGTGGAGGTTCACCTTCCAGCAGGACAACGGCCCTAAACATACAGCCAGAGCTACAATGGAATGGTTTAGATCAAAGCATATTCATGTGTTAGAATGGCTCAGTCAAAGTCCAGACTTAAATCCAATTGAGAATCTGTGGCGAGACTTGAAAATTTCTGTTCACAGATGCTCTCCATCCAATCTGATTGAGCTTGAGCTATTTTGCAAAGAAGAATTGGCAAAAATTTCACTCTCTAGATGTGCAAAGCTGGTAGAGACATACCCCAAAAGACTTGCAGCTGTAATTGCAGTGATAGGTGGTTCTACAAAGTATTGACTCAGGGGGGCTGAATACAAATGCATGCCACACTTTTCAGATATTTATTTGTAAAAAATTATGGACACCATTTATCATTTTCCTTCCACTTCACAATTATGTACCACTTTCTGTTGGTCTATCACATAAAATCCCAATAAAATACATTTTTGTTTGTGGTTGTAACGTGACAAAATGTGGAAAAGTTCAGTGGGTATGTTTGCATGGCACTGTAAGTTGTTTAACATATCTAGATGTAAATATTAGGAAATGAAAGCTGAAATTCTGACCTATTGTTTCATATTCATCTTTTCTCAAACACAAATGTCCTCAGTGGCCTTTGCCATTGCCGTTTCAATACTTTCGGAAAGGACTGTATAGTGGGATTAACAGTGGAGGCTAACCCATGTTTATTTCTCCTCAGTGATCACTCTACAATTCCATTACAATTATACCAAAGAAAAGTTCTTTTTCAGGGTTAACAGCAACAAAGGAAGCCATAAGGTTCCCACCTTAAATTTGTCAAAACATCTGTTGATTATCCTATTTCATAGTCATTGCCGATCTTTAATGATCTTGCTTTAATTAGCAAGGCTAAAATCACAATTCAAACAAGATCAGACATGTAAAACCATATTTGATCTTCTTAAACATTAACTGATATAGATACATAAAATGAATGACTGTATGTGTAGGTAACGGATTACAGATTACTTTATCTTTTATTTTGGCATACATGTTCTGTAAGTGTATGAGTTTCTTGATTTTGGTTTATAAAGTCAAATAAAATTTTGACAAAAAATGTTAGTTGTAGCCCTATATGGGATATACAAGCAATAATGTAGAAAGTCAAATCTCATTTCCTAAACTCAACTCTTTTCTTCCTTTCTTGATGCACTGTCACCTCTGATCTTCCCTCACTTTTTACCTCCCACAGAGAATTACTGGAACAAGTAGCAGCATTTGAAAAGACTGATTTTAAATCCAACAGCAAGGTTGGTGTTTTTGAGTCCACAATTTCAAATAGAGAGATTTGATTGTGAGCAGTGGGTAGCACTGCCATCTCAGGCTTCACACCTTCGGCAGGTTAAAATGTCACCTGTGACTTCTGGCATCTTTTCTCAATTAGATATTGAAATCATGTTCACACTGGAATTACCTATTTTGTTCTGTGAAGACGCGTTTTGCTTTCGGTGATATTTGCGACACTATAGCATTCACAGTACAACCATGAATTAAGCATGTGGTGATGAAATGATTGGTTAGACCTCTGGTGTGTTCTAAGGTAAATCAGGAATCCAGCAAACCCAAGTTAGCCCCACTGAATGAGGGAGGAGTGTCAGAACTGCTCAACAAGGTAAAGTGATTTTCCTCATCTTAATACACAAAAATCTTATATTTAATTTTAACACACATGTCCATTAAATTGCTTCTATATGCTGTTGAATGTCAGATCTAGACATACAGTCAGGTCCGGAAGTATTTGGACAGTGACAGAGTTTTTGTGATTTTTGCCTTTATACACCACCACAATAAATTTGAAATAAAACAATCAAAATGTGATCGAAGTGTAGACTTTCAGCTTTATTTTAAGAGGTTCCACAAAAATATGGCATTTACCATTTAGGAATTGCAGCCATTTTCAGCAAAGTACTTCCATTTTCAGGGGCTTAAAGATATTTGGACAATTGACAAGAAGTTCCTTGGTGAAGAAAAACCCCTTCACAACATCAACAAAAGTCAAGAATACTCTGGAGAAGGTAGGCGTATCATTGTCAAAATCTACATCAAGAGACGCCTTTTATTTACAAGGTGCAAACCACTGGTAACATTCAAGGATTAGACTTTGCCAGAAAACATCTAAAGAAGCCTCCCATGTTCTGCAATACGATTCTTTGGACTGATGAAACCAAGATTCACTTGTACCAGAATGATGGGAAGAGAAAAGTATGGCGAAAGAAAGGAACAGCTTATGATCCAAAGTATACCACATCATGTGTCAAACATGGTGGAAGCAGTGTTATGGTATGGGCATGTATGGCTGCCAATGGAACGGGCTCACTGATGTTTATTGATGATGTGACTGCTGACAGAAGTAGCAAGATGAATTCTGAAGTGTATAGGGCTATACACTCTGCTCACATTAAGCCAAATGCTACAAAACTGATAGGATGCCGCTTCACAGTGCAGGAGGATAATGACCCTAAACATACTGCGAAAGGAACGCAAGACTTTTTGAAGGCAAAGAAATGGAATATTCTTCAATGGCCAAGTCAGTCGCCTGATCTCAACCCAATAGAGCATGCTTTTCAGCTACTGAAGACAAGACTGAAGGCAGAAAGACCCACAAACAAGCAGCAACTGAAGATGGCTGCAGTGAAGGCCTGGCAAAGCATCTCCAGGGAGGAAACTCAGAATTTGAGTTTTGAGAACATGGGCTCCAGACTTCAGGCAGTCATTGACTGCAAAGGATTTTCAACTAAGTATTAAAATTGCGGTTATATTTACAATTATGTCACTTTGTCCAAATACCTTTGAATCCCTGAAAATGGAGGTACTTTGCTGAAAATGGCTGTAATTCCTACATGGTAAATGCCATATTTTTGTGGAACCTCTTAAAATAAAGCTGAAAGTCTACACTTCGATCACATCTTGATTGTTTTATTTCAAATCCATTGTGGTGGTGTATAAAGGCAAAACCACAAAAACTCTGTCATTGTCCAAATACTTCCGGACCTAACTGTATATGTCTGAGTTGATTATGGTTCCTGTTTTCATTTACCAGGAAATTTCCAGACTACAAGAGGAGAATGATAAACTGAGAGCTAGACTCCGAACATTGGAAAGTCAGGTAAAGAGATTGAAGTGAGCCTTTATGAATTTGTAAAGCAGGGTGTGTAACCTGAGTCTCCTGCATACAGTGCTGTGAAAAAAGTATTTGCCCTGATTTCTTTTTGTATTTTTGCATATTTGTCACCTGCAGTTGCTTCAGATCTTCGCACAAAGTTTAATATAAGATAAAAATCTGAGTAAACACAAAATATATTTTTCAAATCAAAATTTCATTCATGGAAAGAAGAACATTTTCCAACATCAACTGGTTCTATGTCAAAAGGTAATTGCCCCCTTAGTTAGTTAATCAAACAATTTAGCAAATTTAATTGATTTATTGGGTTCAATTAGACTAGACACACCCAGGCTTAAGTACTGCCAACCCTGTTGAATCTAAACATAACTTAAATAAAGCCTTTCCAACATTGTGAAGTAGGCTAAAAAGTCCCACCAAGCAGCACACTATGTCACTGTCAAAAAGAAATTTTAGAAGTGATGAGAGATATTTCAATAACTTTCTATCTGTCTTGAAAGGGTTACAAAGCCAATTCTTAGCCTCTGGGTCTTCAACGAACCACAGTGAGAGCCATTATCTCCAAATAGAGAAAACTATGAACAGTGGGGAGTCTTCCCAGAAGTGGCCAGCCTACCAAAATTCCTCCAAGAGTGCATCGATAACCCATCTGTAGCAGTAGTCACAAAAGAACCCATATGAATATCTAAGGAACTGCAGGCCTCGTTCACTTAAGATAAGGTCAGCGTTCTTGATACCACCATTAGAAAGAGACTGGGCAAAAATGGTATCCATGGGAGAGGAGTTGCACGTTGAAAACCACTAACAAAAATTTTTAAAAAAATAAATAAATAAAAATTAAAACACCTTGATGACCCCCAAGCCTTTTGGCATACTGTTTATGGATTGATGTGCCAAAATAGGTTTACTTCTAAGAAGTTCCAAACACAGCATTCCACAATAAGAACATCATACCAATAGTCAAACAAGATGATGGTAGTGTGATGGTGCTTTGCTGCTCCTTTAAAAATCTAAAATGTACATAATGTGTGGTCTTAAATTAAAATAACCCATATATTTTCTGGTTTCTCATAGTACTGTGCATGCATTGTTTTCCATAACTAATAGAGCAAAGATCTTTGAAAGAGTTCATAACTAAAGTGGGTTTACAACCAAGTATAAAAATGACAATTTGATTTATGATTTAATTTATGAACAGCTACCAAATGCAAATTCAACACTGGAAATCAACTCCAGACATTTTTCTCCTTAATATGTCATAAAATAATGAGAAAATAGGCCAGACCTGGCCATGAAACTGCTCATCAGTCAATTGTCCAATTACTTTTGAGCCTGTGAAAATGGAGGGACTATGTAAAAACTGGCTATAATTCCTAAACGGTTAATGCCGTATTTTTGTTAAACCCCTTGAATTAAAGCCGGAAGTCGACACTTCAATCACATCTTGATTCCTTCATTTCAAATCCATTGTGGTGGTGTACAGATGCAAAATTACGAAAATTGTATCACTGTCCAAACACTTATGGACCTGACTGTATAGTTGTGGAATTAGACCTTCCTCAAATAAACATTACACAGAATCCAGTTGCTCAAGCAAATATATTTATTGTTAAGCTTAATATTATGAGCTTAAAAAGTATTCCCCCAGAGTGCATCTCACCATGGCTCAGGTTACAAGAGTTTTTATAGCATCAGACTTACACATTCATTTGCGTAGAGAACAAAGAACTCTGCTTCTCATTGGTAATACATAGCCACATATGGTTAGCATGGATGGCCTTGGATGTAACTCCTATCTTCTCTTCTATCTTCAACTGCAATGTCTATGAGAACCTCTTGTGCTTGCTGCCAGTCAATGGTACACTCTCAATGTCAAGTTACGCAAAGAAAAACAGGTTTATGCCCATAGTCAGAATGCATTCATAACTCACATATTTAAGAAATTGTTCATTAAATGTGTACATGCATAAAAGCATAAAACCCGACCTCCCCCACTATGGTGTTTTAATAACTCCCTGCTGAGAGACTCTGAATTCAATTCCAACAAGAATTGTCATCATTTTCAGTAATCAATAGCACACCTGAAATATCTGCTTGTACACTATGGGAAACTGCAAAAACAGTAATGAGAGGTAAAGTAATAACATTCTGTAGTCATAAGAAAAAAAGAAGAAGCAAAAATGGAATCCAATCTATAGATAAAAATAAAGAGATTAGACTAGTTAGCTTCTCAAACACCTACAGATGAAATCGTCAAAGAACTTCAAAATGCTCCCCTCACTTTTCGTAACATTTATTAATATTTTTACTTCTTGGATTATTAGAATTTTTCCTTTTTAGATTGCACCAGGAACACTTTGAATTTAGTAACAAATCAGGGAAATTCTTAGCAAATTTGTTAAAGAAAAATAAAGAAAAATCCATTATTGCTTCAATCACAGACACCTCTGGAAACATCATCCGTGATCCAATGGAAATAAAGAATAACTTTTGATCCTGTTACTCAAACCTTTATAAACCAGAACATTATACATCAAAAGAAGAAATCAACATCATTCTGAGGAATGTCACCCTTCTACAACTCACTACAACTCAGTCAGATACACTTGAAAAGCCTATATTGACAAAGAACTTCAAACAGCACTACAACGTATGCCAAACAATAAATCCTCAGGACCAGAAGGTTACCCTGCATAATTCTATAAACATTTCTGGCCACTTATTGCACCTTTATATATGCAAATTATATCTGTAATACTGTTCTTAGTCCATTCAGATCAGACCGGTTTCATTAAAGGGAGGCATTCCTCAGAAAATATGTGAAGACTATTTAATCTTGTACACCGCTGCAACATGACAACTGCCTCCTACTATAAAAGTCCCAACTAGAATTGCATTTTTATATGCTGAAAAGGTGTTTGATATGGTATACTCTATACCCTAAAAAGTTTGCAGTATTTCATAAACTGAATCAAAATGCTATATAACTACCCTACAGCTTCAGTTATAACTAATGGATATATCTCTAAACCATTCACCTTATTCAGAGACAAAGATGCCCATTGTCACCAATACCTTTTGCATTATTCATAGAGCCACTTGCTACAGCAGTCAGAGAAAACAAAAACATTACAGGACTTCAGAGTAACTCAGAATGGGTAACACAGAAGGGGGGGGGGGGGGGGTCTATCATTCAAACCAACTGTCTCATCCATTAAATATCTAGGAATTCAATCTTCGAAACTTCAGAATCTCTTTAAACTTAATTTCACATCTCTACTACAATTGATAAAAGAAGATCTGTTTAGATGGAAAAAATTACCTTTATCCTTAATAGGACGAATCTCCACAATCAAAATGAAAATACTTTCAAAAATGTATTATTATTTATTAATTAAAATCTTTCTTCAGTGACTCTTGTTTATCCACCCCAAACCTGGTTTTTCAAATGTCTTCAGTATATAGAAAAATAACTATTGGCCTTGCCATTCTCTCTCTCTCTCTCTCTCTCTCTCTCTCTCTCTCTCTCTCTCTGAAGTGCAGGGAGAGGGTGAGGGTATTTGCATTCATATCAAGTGAGTCACCTTTCTATGTGTAGTTTTCACCAATGGGGACCAATAATACACTTGCCATCCACTTTATTAGAAACACCTGTATACCTGCACATTCATGCAGTTATCTAATCAGCCAATCATGTCAGGTCAAGAGCTTCAGTTAATGTTCATATAAAACATAAGAATGGGGAAAAAGTGATCTTTATGACTTTAACCATGGCATGGTTGTTGGTGCCAGATTGACTGTTTTGAGTATTTCAGAACCTGCTGATTTCCTGGGAATTTCACACACAACAGACTCTAGAGTGTACACAGAATGGTTTGAAAAACAAAAAACTTCCTGTGAGCAGAGGGTCTGCAGGCTGAAACACCATGGTTGTTTAGAGAGATCAGAGGAGAATGACCAGACTAGTCTGAGCTGACAGGAAGTCCATAGTGACTCAAATAAGCACTCTTTACAGCTGTGGTGAGCAGAAAAAGCATCTCAGAATCCACAACACATCAGACCTCATCAGGTTCCCCTCCTGTCAGCCAAGAACAAGAATCTGAAACTGGAAAAAGACCAGGTGATTTTTCTTCTGGACAGTTGAAGATTAGTTTGGGTGAACCTGTGGTGCTACCACATGATTGGCTGATTAGATGTGCAGATGTATAGGTGTTCCTAATAAAGTGGATGGCAAACTATCAATCATAAATTAAATTGACATTTTAATTACTTGGTTGCAAATGCACTTTAATTAAGGACTCATGAAAGGTTTTCCATGCTTAATGGTTGGAATCATCGATAAAGTAATGCTCTGTGCCCTGTTTGCTCTGATAAAACATTCCTTCTGACCAGAAACTGATTGAACCGATTGAACTGCTTCAATTTCTCTGCCCTCTCATTCTCTGAGAATGATTTGTTTTATAATGTCTCATTACCACAACAGTATCTTGGCATGTGAGGCACATGCTTTTGCTATGGATCTCTATGAAAAAATATTCTTGTTTTCAGCTCATTTGAAATTGCCCATGAAGTTTTGCGTCAAGCCCCTGATCTTTTTGCGATTATTCTTTGGGTTAATATTATCTGATCTGTTTTTTAAAATTCCTTTCTTTCCAAGACAGAGCATCAGCTTTTTCAGACATATAGTTAAAACAAAGAGAGAGAGCCCAGTGGTCATGTGATCTTTCATGACATGCCCTTCTGCGCCATTACCAGACTCAGAATCGTCTGCACTTATGAAGTTCCTGATTGCTCTGGATCACATACACTACGTTATAACCATTACAAAGAGCCTTTCAGTAGCTTTCAAACGACACCAGCCCCGCACTGCTGGGCTGGTTGATAGCAGTCAGGCAAGACAGCAACTTTCCACAGGTAGTCTACATTTAAAACCAGGTTATAGGTAGGCCTAAGGAAGGAAGAACAAGTATTTTTCAGATAACATAGGAAATTGTACCGTTTTGAAATGAATTCACCGTTGTTCTTAGACATCAGCTAATTCTGATTTTCACTCATAAATTTGCCATGATTAAACCAGGAAGACACCAATGTGAAAACATTTTAGGGCATATTAGCCACCCTGAAAAAAATCAAGTGAGGCCTCTGGGGGCTGAGACCCTCATAACGTAAAGCTCTATAAATGCCTCTGTCATGCACATTGAGTTTTCGGAAATATATACCAGTGACCCATATATACAACCTCTTCCCTAAAATGAGGTCGTATATATGGGTCACTGGAAGAGTTTGAGCTTACTGCCTGTAGAAGTAAATTCAATTGTTATATATAAAGTTGTGTTTAGCTACTGCTGTGTTGTAGGCCATGACTGCCCTAGATGAGAAGTGCGAGGCTGAGAGGGCCCTGAATGATCTTCAGAAAGTCCAGGGAGATCAGCAGGTATGTCTATACCCCAACCTAAGATCTGTTATCCCACCCTCTACAGCCCCACTGGCCCAAAAAATTTTTATTTTGCTTCTTTGATTGAATGATTATAGTTAGTTGAGATGATTAGGGTTTTACTCCAACTGTTGGATTCATCTGCAGTGTGGACCAAATTCGCAATTAGCACAACTTTTTTGGTTGCTGAACTGATTTTCTTATTTCTTTTTATTGTATTTTGCGTGCTCTCTGGATTTTGGTATGTGTTGCTGGAGCTTTACACGCATCTCATCAAATACAGAACTTGGAGAACTTACAGAACTAATAAAACTCAACAAATTTTACGAAGACATATTTTGGTTCTCCTTCAGCATGCCATGCACTCTCAGGAGATCTCTAAACTGGAAGACACTGTGGCAGCCATGCAGATCGATTTTGAGAAGACACTCAATGCCAGTACTGCATCACAGAAGGAGCTACAGGACAGCCTAATGTCAGCTAAACATGAGCTGCTTCGTGTTCAAGATCAGCTCGCCCTTGCTGAGAAGGTATTGATTCTGAGTGCTCCTCAGGTTCAATGCACAGCTAATAATGCTATGTTGCACATTCAACTTATCAATATTTTAAAGCATTGTTAGAATTTCTATTATTGCCATGCACAGTTAATAATACTAATTTTGGGCCTCATTTATCAGTCTTTTAGTAAAGGTGTATGTAATTGTTTGCGTAAGCCAAACCAAAATAAACATTTCTGCTGGATTTACAAAAGTCTCAGAAAAGCTGTCCTCCGTTTATATGGTGGCATTTTTTTGTCATAATTGAATGATAAGTTTTATTTGTCTTAACTCATGGTTTTGTGTTGGCTCGTTTTCTTTATTTTTCATATTTGATTAACGGCAATTATATAAAATGACTGTTTTTTCCCCACAAAATTATCTTAATGGTATTCTTGGTCCCTGACCTAGTGAACTAGCACAAGGATGTGTTTTTGATAGAGACTACAAAGCATTTCTGTAAGTCATTTTTTATAAGGGTGGATGTTAAATGCTGTAAGCGTAATAAAAGTAAGTCATTTAAACTCAACTGTATATTCCATATTTAAAAGTGCAGTAATCCATGAAGATTATATGATTTGGAAGTTGATCAAGTCGAGGTGTACATTAGTCAGTCTTTTTAAGGCTGACTTATACTTGCTATTAACTACGCATATGCAAGATGGCCACCGCATGTATCCTGCAGTCATTTAACGTGTTGCTTGTGCATGCCCTCAGAAATTAATGCAATGCGTTCGCATAGTACAATACCAACATAAATAGTGGAGGCACCATATGGCACTGTGTTGTGTCTCAAATCGCATGCATATACACTATTTTAGACTGTTATTGAGCACTAATGGTTTCCCTATTACAGTTAGTATTTGAATTAAAAAAAAAATCTTAAACCTACTGGAAGGCCTGTTTTGCGTAATAGTCTTCTGGATTTTCTAGATTAGTACTAGATTCTAGATACTTCTGAATGTACAGTGAGGGATTTCAATTTGAGAGTTTGAATGAGAAACCAAGCTCATCAGTGTGTTTAATGATGCATGAAATTCTAAACATTATATTTCGACTTGGAAACCAGATGGACAGAGATGTTTTGGCTCAGACGTACCTTCTAATGGATGCTTTTAATCCTCCAGATGTACAGTAGAGTATGTGAACAATGCAGCTCATGTCGCAGCTGCATGCATGCATGCATGTACACATGGTGAAAGAAGTATATTTGCACCTCTGTGAGTAAATTTACATACACTAAGGAGCAGGAGTAGGATACCGAATTTCTGAATAAATTCATTTGTATGCAGCTTGATAAATGAGGCCCATTGTTAGTGAGTACTTTGAGGAACTGTTGTTATTACTAATACCATCAGTAGCCAAAGTACTTAAAAATTCTTTATAGAATTATAAGAATAAAGAATATGTACATTGTAACACTAGTGTTCCAAATTCTCCACCTCATTAGATAAATACAAAGACCAGGCTTTACTCTTGACCTGTGTTCCTGATTCATCATAAATTAAAATACTGTGCAGCTTAAAATACAACTTAGTTTATCATTTTACACTTAAAGGTCAACTCCAGCAAATTTTCATGAAAAATGTAAATAAAAAAAAAAACCCAAAACAAAACATGATTTTAAACTGTATTACTCGTACTTTTGGACATAAAAAATATTGTTGTGTTTTTCACAAAATATATGTGTGTGTGTTTATTTAGGAGCTAGATAAGAAGTTTCAACAAACAGCTGCATTTCGGAACATGAAAGAAATTCTGAGTAAGAAGAATGACCAGATTAAGGAGCTCAGGAAAAGATTACAAAGGTCAGGCCTACTTTTAATATTTAATATATATTTAAATAATTGGTTCGCTTATATAAACAGTTCCCTCTGAAAGTATTGGAGCGGCAAGACCTTTTTTTTTTTTTTTTTTTGCTATACACTGAAGACATTTGGATTTGAAATCAAAAGATGAATATGAGACGATAGATCAGAATTTCAGCTTTTATTTCCAGATATTTACATCTTGATGTGTATAATTTACATTACATTACACATTATGAACCCACCCATTTTTGACGTGATCAAAAATATTGGAACATTTGACTGACGGGTGTTTCTTGTTGCCCAGGATTCCCCTGTTAGATTGATTGATTAACCCTTGTCTAAAACTGTTTTTAATATTTAGTTTTTCTGTATAAAACCACCTTAACATTTAATATAAAATGTAATAAAATAAATATATAAATATAATATTATATAATATATTTTATAATATTTTTAACTCAACTGTTTGGTATCATTTTTTTCAGCACAAATTAAATACAAAATAATTTTAAATACAAGGTACTGTATTGATGGAAGTGCTTACACAGCCCACAAATAAGAAAAAAAAGTACCTATGAAAAAAAACTTTTCATAGAATTCTATTTATTCAATTTATTGAATAAATTGAGAAAGCAAGCTAAATTAAATTTTTTTGGGTAATATTTTTTTTCTACACCATAAATGCAAAATAAAAACTTTCAGAAGTGAAAAATGAAGAACTCTAGTGACCTATTTACGAATAAAACAGATCAATCACAGGTGTTTTTTCAGTCTAGCCAGTCCTTCCTTTTTTCAATCTGGTCAGTCCACCATAAATGCAAAACAAACTTTAAGAATGCTAAACAGGAAACTCCAGTGAACTTTTTACAAGTAAAACAGACCAGGGCACGGAACATTTTTCACAGTCCAGTTTCTGTCTCTGGTTTTATCCCCTCAGAAGGCCTGGCGAATTGTGGAGCATACATACACCTCTCATCTGTTCATGCACTTCACAAATAGAAGAGCGTACAACTTGTCATGATCTTGTGTCCCCTTATGAATTTCCAAGAAATAATCCTGAACCTATCCCCGGTCATATCTTTTGCTGGAAATGATTTGGACTGATTTGATATGGTTCTCCCTCCAATAATCTTGGATATGTTTTAGAGGAACCATTGATGTGTACATCAGTCCATATACACTTTTTGCTCTTGTCCAAGTGTCTGCACAGAAGCAGTACAGTTGAAAGAGGTCAAGTAGGGTATTGTGTGGTGATACATAAACATGGACTCCAGGAGTTCATTGATTTCAGCCACACAGGAGTGTTGGGGCAACATCAGGGTCCCTTTCTGTTTTCCAGGACTGTTCTGAATTTAGAGCTGGTTATGTTCGGCATGAACGCTTTGTTCATGCCACTTTAGGTCTTAAGGACACACAAGGTCTTTTTGGCCGCCTTCTTTCCCTATAAGGTTGGGATATGGGGGTAATGTTGGCTCCATATGTGTATATATATACACACACACACATACACACACACACACACACACACACACACACAGTTAGGTCTGGGAGTATTTGGACAATGACAGAGTTTTTGTGATTTTGCCTTTATACACCACCACAATAGATTTGAAATAAAACAATATGTGATCGAAGTGTAGCCTTTCAGCTTTATTTTAAGAGGTTCCACAAAAATATGGCGTTTACCGTTTAGCCATTTCCAGCAAAGTACCTCCATTTTCAGGGGCTCAAAGGTATTTGGACAAAGTGACATAATTGTAAATATAACCATAATTTTAATAGTTGAATGAAAATCCTTTGCAGTCAGTGACTGTCTGGAGCCCATGTTCTCAAAACTCAAATTCCGAGTTTCCTCCCTGGAGATGCTTTGCCAGGCCTTCACTGCAGCCACCTTCAGTTGCTGCTTGTTTGTGGGTCTTTCTGCCTTCAGTCTTGTCTTCAGTAAGTGAAAAGCAGCTCTATTGGGTTGAGATCAGGCGACTGACTTGGCCATTGAAGAATATTCCATTTCTTTGCCTTCAAAAAGTCTTGAGCCATACTTTTCTCTTCCCATCATTCTGCTACAAGTTAATCTTGGTTTCATCAGTCCGAAGAACCTTATTCCAGAACATGGGAGGCTTCTTTAGATGTTTTCTGGCAAAGTCTAATCTCAAGTCAAGTCAACAATGTTTAGGTACGTGGTACATGTCAATGTAACATCCACATGAATGCCAGGATCCAAGGTTTCCTAGCAGAACATTGCCCGGAGCATCACACTGCCTCCGCTGGCTTGCCTTCTTCCTGCATCTTGGTGCCATCTCTTCCCCAGGTAAGTGACACGCACCTGGCCGTCCACTTGATGTAATAGAAAACGTGATTCATCAGACCAGGCTTCTTCCATTGCTCCATGGTCCAGTCCTGATGCTCAAGTGCCCATTGCTTTCAGCGGTGGACAGGGTCAGCATGGGCACTCTGGTCTGCAGCTACACAGCCCCATACGTAGCAACTGTGTACTGTGTGTCCTGACACCTTTCTATCATAGCCAGCATTAACTTTTCAGCAATTTGTGCTACAGTAGCTGCTCTGTGGGATTAGACCAGATGGGCTAGCCTTCGCTCCTCACACCCATCCATCAGCCTTGGGCGCCTATGACTCTGTTGCCGGTTCACAGGTTGTCCATCCTTGGGCCACTTTTGATAGTTACAAACCACTGCTTACAGGGAACACTCCACAGGACCTGCCATTTTGGAGATGCTCCAACTCGGTTGTCTTGCCATCACAATTTAGCCCTTGTCAAAGTTGCTCAGATCGTAACGCTTGCCCACTTTTCTGCTTCTAAAACATCAACTTTGAAAATGACTGTTCATCTGCTGTCTAATATATCCCACTCCTTGACAGGTGCCATTGTAACAAGATAATCAATGCTATTAAATTCACCTGTCAGTCACCGGTTTTAATGTTATGGCTGATCTGTGTACATAGCAGAACTTTTTTTTTCTACTCTTGTTTTTATGTCAAAATATGATGAAGATATGCATAGAAGCATAGATAATTCTTAAAGTAACAGGCGCACAAGAAATAAACAGTGTTGTATAATTTCTCCACTTAGTTTTGACATACAGACATTAACTAGGCATCATAAGAAAGCTTGACTTCTGCTTTTCGCATAGTTTTCTCTATGTGTTTCTATCTTTCTATAATTCCAGAGCTATCCTGAGAAAATGTCATCATGTGATTTGGATGTGGGGTGCATCCATCGAATTTATATAGATAAAAAATTAATATCTCTGAATGTCTACTCTTGGTTTGAGCCCTGGGTTTTGCCTGTGAATACTGCATTTGTTGTTAAAAAGGATAAACCAACATGAAGATGAGAGAGCTGTCTATAGGAGAAAAGCAAGTTATTTTGAAAATGAACAAAGAGGGAAAATTGATCAGAGCCATTGCACAAGGTTTGGGCATAGCCAATAAAACAATTTGGATTGTCCTGTAAAAGAAAGAAACCACTGCTGTACTAACAACCAGGCAAGTAAAACAACAGAACAACAGTTGAAAACGTTTCTAACGTTTGTGACAGCTGTGAAGACCCCCCCCCCCCACCTCCAAAAAAAAAGCAAAACAAAAAAAAAACAACAGTGACATCACCAACAGGGCACGGATTCAGTGCATTACAAGCCACTGAATGCAGAAGACTGAATGCAGTAATATAGAGGCCATACCACAAGATGCAAACCACTCATTAGCAATAAGAATTGGAAGGCCAGAGATGGAATTCGCAGAGAAATACAGATAGCCACAAAAGTTCTGGAACCAATATTAACCTCTACCAAAGTGATGGAAAGGCCAAAGTGTGGAGAAAGAAACAATCTGCTCATGATCCAGAACATGCGAGCTCATTGGTCAAGCACGGTGGAGATAGTATCATGGCTTGGGCTTGCATGGCTGCTTCTGGAATGGGCTCACTAATCTGTTATTGATGATGTAAATCATGCTGGTAGAAGCAAAATGAAATCAGAAGTCTACAGAAATATTTTGTTTGCCAATTTACAGAGAAATGCATCCAATCTAATTGGGAGGAACTTCTTCATGCAGCAAGACAATGATCAAAAACACACTGATTTGTGGTAGTGTGGTAGCACACAGCGGCCACTACAGGCCCAGAAATATGGTGCTTTGTTATGTGTCGTCCATACTAATGGGAAAACTTTTAAGGATTTGTATTGCAAACACTGGTGAACATGTCTATCATCACCAACTTTTGCTGGACATTGGAAAACAAAGCTCAGGAGAAATAAACAATGAACAGTGGGAAGAGCTATGCGACCTCAGGCTGCTATGCTAACCAGGCCCGAGGACCGTGGTATTGCCCAATGCCAATGGCTGGGATAGAGGGTCTCAGAAACGGTGTGCAAGGAAGCGGAGGCATGATAAGCGAGCGGGTGTTCCTGCTAGGCTAAAGGCTAACCTCATACAGCTCTATCATCCATTCTCCTCTCCAGTGTTCGGTCCCTCAACAATAAACTAGATTTCCTCAGACTACAGGTAACAACCCAGCATGAACTCAGGGACTGCTGTGTTTTTGTTCTTACAGAAACTTGGCTCATCTACAGCATTCTGGACGCAGCAATTAGGCTAGCCAGGCTAACTGCACATTGCAGCAGGGACTTTAACTATGCGAACCTGAAATCAGTGCTACGAAAATTCTGCGAGCATTTCGTGACCCATGGAACAGACACTCTAGAACTTGTTTACACCAACATTCATGGTGCTTACAAGGCTGCACCTCACTTCCCACCTCGGCTGCTCGAACCACATCTCTGTTATGCTAATCTGAGCACACAAACCACTTCTGAAACATGCCAAACTGGTTCTGAAACTGGGGAGAATCTGGTGTGAGGGAGCTCAGCACTTCAGGACTGTTTTGAGCACGCAGACTGGAATATGTTCAGAGAGGCTGCCACATAAAACCACACGATAGATTTGGAGGAATACATAGCATCAATGACTGGCAACATCAGCAAGTGCATAGATGGTGTGACTTCCTTCAAGACCATCACCACACATGCAAACCAGAAACAGTGGATGGCTGCTGAAGCGCACTCTCTTCTGAAAACCCGAGACATTGCCTTCAGGTCTGATGACAAGGCAGCCAGCTGCCAAGACAAGGGCCAATCTGTCTTGGTGGTGACACCTCTCTCCCAGACTCAATGAATCATTACTACGCATGGTTCAAAGAACAGAACAACATGCCAATGGGGAAGACCACCCCAAATCCCACTGACCAAGTACACTGTCTGTCTGCAGTCAATGTCAGAAAGCTCTGTCCAGAGTTAAGCCAAAAGCTGCCGATCCTGACAACATACCTGACTGGGTGTTCAGATAATGTGCTAATAAGCTTGCAGATGTCCTTACAGAGATCTTCAACATTACCCTGATCCAAGCAGTCGTCCCTGTGCACTTCAAGATGACTACCATCATACCTGTGCCGAATAAATCGTCTGCATCCTGCCTGAATGACTACTGACCCGTTGCATCTAGTGCTTCAAGCAGCTAGACATGAAACGCATGAGCAATCTTCCCACCATACTGGACATATCTTAGTATGCCTACAATCCTAACTGCTCAACAGAGGACACCATATCTGCTACCATCCACCTTTCTCTCACTCACCTGGACAAAAAAAGAATAATTATGTAAGGATGCTGTTTCATAGATTTCAGTTCAACATTCAACACAAACATTCCACAACAACTGATAAGAAATCTGAGCCTGCTGGGTTTGACAACCCACCTCTGCAACTGGATTCTGGACTTTTTAACCAGGAGACCCCAATCTGTCAGGATTGGCACCACCACACTGAACACCAGCATTCCCCAGGGATGTGTGCTCAGTCTGCTGCTGTTTAACCTGCTGACTCATGACTGTGCTGCAAAGTACACTACAGTTGTGGGCCTCATCAGCAACAACGATGAGTCAGCATACAGGGAGGAGGTGAACCAGCTTGCAGAATGGTGTAGCGGTAACAATCTACAATATATTGCCAAAAGTTTTGGGACGTTTGCCTTTACATGCACATGAACTTTAATGACATCTCATTCTTAATCCGTGGGGTTTAATATGGAGCTGACCCACTCTTTGCAGCTATAACAGCTTCAACTCTTCTGAGAAGGTATCCACAATGTTTAGGAGTGTGTTTATGGGAATTTTTGACCATTCTTCTAGAAGCACATTTGTGAGGTCAGGCACTGATGTTGGACGAGAAGGCCTGGCTCGCAGGCTCCGCTCTAATTCATCCCAAAGGTGTTCTGTCTGGTTGAGATCAGGACTCTGTGCAGGCCAGTCAAGTTCCTCCACACCAAACTTGCTCATCCTTGTCTTTATGGACCTTGCTTTGTGCACTGGTGCGCAGTCATGTTGGAACAGGAAGGGGCCATCCACAAACTGTTCTCACAAAGTTGGGAGCATGAAATTGTCCAAAATGTCTTGGTATGCTGAAGCATTAAGAGTTCCTTTCACTGGAACTAAGGGGCCAAGCCCAATCCCTGAAAAACAACCCCACACCATAATCCCCCCTCCACCAAACTTTACACTTGGCACAGTGCAGTCAGGCAAGTACCGTTCTCCTGGCAACTGCCAAACCCAGACTCGTCCATCGGATTGCCAGGCAGAGAAGCGTGATTTGTCACTCCAGAGAACATGTCTCCACTGCTCTAGAGTTCAGTGGCGGCGTGCTTTACACCACTGCATTTGACGCTTTGCATTGCACTTGGTGATGTGAGGCTTGGATGCAGCTGCTCGGCCATGGAACCCCTTTCCATGAAGCTCTCTACACACTGTTCTTGAGCTAATCTGAAGGCCACATGAAGTTTGGAGGTCTGTAGCTATTGACTCTGCAGAAAGTTGGCGACTTCTGCGCACTGTGCGCCTCAGCATGCGCTGACCCCGTTCTGTGATTTTATGTGGCCTACCACTTCGTGGCTGAGTTGCTGCTGTTCCCAATTGCTTCCACTTTGTTATAATACCACTAACAGTTGACCGTGGAATATTTAGTAGTGAGGAAATTTCACGAATGGACTTAGGTTGCCACCTGTGCAGTATCACGGTACCACGTTTGAATTCACTGAGCTCCTGAGAGCGACCCATTCTTTCACAAATGTTTGTAGAAGCAGTCTGCATGCCTAGGTGCTTGATTTTATACACCTTTGGCCATGGAAGTGACTGGAACACATGAATTCAATGATTTGGTGGGTGTCCCAAAACCTTTGGCAATATAGTGTATCTCTTAATATCGATAAGATTATAAAGACAATTGTTGACTTCAGGAGGACCTAAGTAGACCACTCACCACTGCACATCAAAGGAACAACAGTGGAGAGAGTCAAAAGCTCCAAGTTTCTTGGTGTGCACATAACAGAGGACCTCCCCTGGACTCTCAACACCACCTGCGTAGCAAAGAAGGCCCAGCAGCACCTCCACTTCCTATAGAGCCTGAAGAGAGTCAAACTCCCCCCTACCATCCTGACCACCTTCTACAGAGGGACAGTCGTGAGCATCCTGAGCAGCCATCTCACCGTGTGGTATGGGAACTGCACAGTCTCTGAATGCAAGACCCTACATTCAATTGTGAGAACAGCTGAAAAGATCTTCTGGGTCTCTCTAACCACCATCGTCATCTCCTACACCAACTACTGCATCCGCAAAGCCAACCGAATTGCGGATGACCCCTCTCACCCATCTCATGGACTGTTCACTGTCCTGCCATCTGGCAGATGGTTCAGGAGCAGCCATGCCACCACCAGCAGACTCTGCAACAGTTTTTTTCCCTAAGGCAGTAAGATTACTCAACACTCTGCTCCCTGAATCAGACACTTTTTATTTATCAAATTCGTTTTGCTGCCAATATTGCTGCCATACTTATTGCTGCTACACTACTCAATAGTTTACAATTTACAGTCCATGTTCTGTGTATTTTTTCCTATGTGTTTATCGTCTTGTGTATTAATTGCTCTGTGCTTTTTGTTCTGTGTATTTTTTTTGTCCTGCACTCATCTCACCCTGTTGTGTATTTGCACTTTATGTAGTCGTGAAGTCCTGGAGAAACAACATGTATACAATATATACAAGCTATACAGAGGAATGACCGTAAAAAAACAGACTTGACCTGAATAACACAACTAAGGACTTCATCAAGTGGAAGGTTTTAAACTAACTACGTCAATCACCGCAGCTTGATGCAGTTATATTAAGTGTTATTTACGTGTCATTTGTTTATGACTGTCTGTTCCAACACTTAACAGACCTAAAGATTGAGTGGTCTGACACCAAAGGTTCCATGTTCCAAGTTATTTAACACATCTAGATGTAAATATCAGGGAATGAAAGCTGAAATACTGATCCATCATCTCTTACTTTTGATCTCAAAACCAAATGTCTGTAGTGTATAGCAAAAACAAAAAACAAACAAACAAAAAAAGAATGGCTATGCCGTTCCAATACTTTCAGAGGGGGATGTATATATAGAAATTAGAGATGCATTATTACCGAAACTGGTATTGCTATTAGTAAGTTACTGTGCTCATTTAATTGTACTAATAAAATATGCACCTATCTGTACACATCCAATAAATGTTATAGTATGTGCAATAAGCCTAGTGAACAATGTCACACTTTTGAACAGACAACACGAAATGATAGCAATCTGGACGTATTTCATGATTAGCTAGATTTGCATTTCCTGAAGGAAATACACAGTGCTTGAAAAGAGCCAAAAGAAAGCAATTTTTAAAAGAAAGATTATAAAAGGTAAAAATAACAATGTTATTATGCTAGTATGTTGCTAGGCTGCTGTTATGGTTTTTCAGATTGCTAAGGTGTTGCGTAGCACTTGTGCATTAAGGGTATATCACCAGGAGTATGCTACTGGACCAATTCAATTCAATTTTATTTGTGTAGCGCTTTTAACAATGGCCATTGTCACAAAGCAGCTTTACAGAAATATATAAATTCAAGATATAAATTTTAAACTTATATTTGTATCCCTAATGAGCAAGCCAGAGGTGACAGTACCAAGGAAAAACTCCCTGAGG
>CM040996.1:9814542-9843411 GCA_022985145.1 Pangasius djambal
CATTTAATGCTACAAACTCGTTTGGTTTGATCCACGTTTCTGTTAAACACAGTACATCAAACTCCTGATCAGTAATGGTTTCATTAACAATAAGTGCTTTAGACCTAAGAGATCTAATGTTCAACAGTCCTAGCTTCAGATCAACGGTGCTGGCTATGTATTCGGTTTGATTTAATTTTATGTTAATTAGGTTGCTAAACCAAATTGTTTGAGTATGTCTATAATTTTGTTTAGCTCGGGGAACAGACGCAGTCTCAATACGGTGGAACCTAAGTGACGACTCATTGCAGCTATCAGACGGTCGGTTTAGCCAGCTTGTCTGCTCCCTGGCCTTGGCTCTGGATTGTCACCGATTAACTAGGCCTGTTCTGAGACTATGTGCCTTGCCCTCAAAGATAGTCCAGTTATCTATAAAGCCCACATTGTTTTCGGAGCACCACCTGGACATCCAGCAGTTCAGTGACCATAACCTGCTGTAAGCTACATCGCCACGCCGCATTGGGATGGGGCCAGAGCATACTACTGCATCGGACATCGCCTTCGCTAATTTACACACCTCTACCATGTTACTCTTAGTAACCTCAGACTGACGAAGGCGTATATCATTAGCTCCTACGTGAATAACTATCTTTGAAAACCTGTGCTTGCCTAAGACCCTAAGATTACCTGCTATGTCCGGCACCCTGGCTCCCGGTATACACCTAACTAAAGCTGCTGGTGCCCCTAAAGGCCTAGCTAATTTCACGTGCCGCAAGATAGAGTCTCCTATAACCAGAGCTCTTTCAGGTTTCTCAGCGGGTGCTTCACTGAGGAGAGCAAACCTGTTGGACATGTAAAGCGGAGAGGAGTGGTGCTCCCGTGGGCGAGCCTTAGCGTTAACTTTGGCTTTGCGATTATGCCGCCGAGTCGTCACCCATTCGCCCCGCTGTGAGGGCTCTAATGCTGGAGTTGGGGGATTACTAACTCCGCCTAAGGCACCCAGACTTTCCCCTATAGAAACTACGCTGCTCTCACTCTCACTAACCCTCTCTAGAGTCTGGATGCGCACCTCTAATGCTGCAATCTTCTCCGTCAGGGAGCTAACTAGCATGCATTTATCACAAATAAAGCTATTACTAAGGAAGGAAGGATGTCTAAACATCCTGCACTCAACACACTGAACAAGCTGAATGTTAGACATGTTGTTTAACACACCTTAGTCGGAGATTTGTTGATATTGCAAAATAGAAAAGCGCACATCGAGAGAAAAAAAAAAAGAAAAGAAAATACGGTAGAAAGAGTTAAAGAGTTGCTATTTTTAAATGTACTAAAGTAACTAAAAGTGAGAAGTAAATATATATATATATATATATATATATATTTTTTTTTTTTTTACTGAAACCTAATTTTATTACTTATCTAAAACTGTTATAAGCAACTATGCTATATTACCAGAAAACATTATTCACTCTCTGTACATTTGCTTGTCCTCAGTTGCTGCTACAGAGCTTACTATGTTTCACTCCATCATTTTCAGAGTCCCCAGGGCAGAGACTGTGTTTATTAACATGATCAAATTTTTAACTCTATGGTTGTGACCCCCAGTGTTTAGACAAAATATAAACAAATACATACCATCCTAAATTAAATGAAAATTATCCATGCCATACAGACAAATAATTTCCTTACTTTGTAAACATGTAGTATGTACTTATTTATGTCTTTCTATTTTCTTGTTGTTCATTTTAGACAGGTCAAGCAGTGGGTCTGATGGCAGTCAGGTAGTCTACATTTAATAGGTATATATGTGGCCTGTGGAAGGAAGAACAAGAATTTTTCAGATGATGTAGGAAGTGTACCTTTCAGCTTTATTACAGAAAATACATTGATTAATACATTTACTGTTGTAACATCAATTTGACAGAAACCAGCATAGTAAGGGGAAGAAACCTAGTGGATTCAATGTTCTTAGACATCAGCTAATCCTGATTTTCATTAATAAGGGCTTGCCATGATTAAACCAGGAACAAATATTAGACAGCCTGAAAAAAAAAATCAAATGAGGCCTCTGGGGGCTGAACACCTCATACCTTAAAGCTCTAGTAACACTCCTGGAGCTAACTACTTTGCATTAGAAGTGTACATAAAATATGCAGGACCCCATGTATAGTATACAGTCATTGGCTAGATGAGAGAAGAGACCTTCAGGATTCATAATGGGTACTTTGAAACTCTAAATAAAAATGGAAGGAGTAAAAGTAAGTCTTTTTCTTGAAAATGTAGTTAAGCAAGAGTACAATTCATTAACACTCAAGTAAAATATAAACCACACCACTCGTTTAAAAGTAGTATTGCCGAATTTCCCTGCCAAGCCCAAAATAGTAAACATACAGATGGGCTACTTGCTTCATAGTTTTTCCATAATTATGGTTTCTTAATGCTTTATACACTAAAATAAACATGACATTCTATTCAATTATATATTTAAGCAATATATCACAAGCAAGTGTGCTGCTGTGCTGAATATCTGCAAGACCTCTGGCCACAAGAAATCTCATTCATGATTGTGAGAAGCATGACTGTGAGAAAACTGAACAGCCACGATCAAGATAAAATCAGGAATGGACTTCTTACATGGATTGCAATAAAAATGCTATGTTGAATTTTTTTTTCCAGATATGAAAAGCAGTTGCTGGGCAATACTTGGATAAGTAGTGTTGTCATGGCAATACTGGAAATTCTGATGGTGGTGGCCATGGTAATGAAGTACAATTACTCTAGTATTTTCCATGCCTGACTACTGGTGGTAGCTGTAATTTAAAAAAAAAAAACATTCATGTTTTTATGGTGAACAAATCCTGAAATGAATGTACATTTTTAATATTTGAAAAATCTTAAAAAAGTAAAGGCACCAATAAGTTCAGTCTGAAAAAAATGCAGAATGCAGATAGGCTACTACCTTGGCAAAGCTGTAAATCCTGCTTTGTGGTCTTTATTGAAAACATACCAATTTTCTTTATCTGTCTACTTCCAGGTGTGCTGTGGGGGGCTGCACCAGCAAGAGTTACAGTTTTTTTTGTGGTTTACTGTGTACCTCTTTTCCTTCTATGTCTATACCACCAGCACATTAATTCCTATACATGTGGTGATCAAACTCTTGACCATTGTTCTTAAGTGCAGAATAGCAGTTACAAAGCCCTCCCCCACCCAACATTTGGTAAGACTGATCACACCTCCATTCTCCTCTTGCAATGCAAACAACAGGATAAACTGTTTTCCCACACAGTTTATAAAACAAAGTGAGGATGCTATCAGCACACTCCAGGGCTTCAAAACCACAGATTGGCAGATGATCGAGAATGCAGGAATGCAGGAATATAAATGGCTACACAGATTCTGTTACATCAGCAAGTGCACCAATGATGTTGTTCCAGAAATCAAGGTTTGATCTTTTGCCAACCAGAAGCCCTTGATAAATAGTAATGTCCATGCCAAACATAAAGCACGGACTGCTGCATATAACTCACAGATCCTGGTGGCATTCAAGAAGGCCAGGTATGACCGGCAGAAAGCCATCAGAATAGCTAAAAGGGATTACAGGGCAAGGTAGATTCCAGATGAAGTTTGATCTGGAATCTGAATCTGACCTCAAATATATGTGGAGTAGCCTGCGCTCAATAACAGACTACAAAGGGAGGAAAACCAGTGACGTAGGAAAGTCTACCTCACTAGTAGATGCACTCAACATGTACTATGCTCGCTTTGAGGTGAATAATACCTACCCAGCAGTAAGACTTCCTGTGGACCAGAACAGCTGCACACTAGTCCTGTCTGTGCTTGACATGGCCAACACTTGCAAGGTATTGAGGACCCGAGGACCCGAGACTCCGCCTTCAGAACAGGTGACAAAGTGGCCCTAAAAACAGTGAGGGCCAAACTGTCCCGGGCCATCAGAGAGGCAAAGCGCGCACACGCACGGAGAATCCACAACCACTTCAAGGACAGTGGAGACATGCAGCGCATGTGGCAGGGCATCCAGGCCATCACCAACTACAGGACAGCATCACCCGCCTACAGCGCCAAGGAAAAACTGCAGTTAGAGATCAGAAAACTCAAGAAGGAGAAGGAAAATCAGATGTACAACATCATTTGAAACAACTTTTGCAGTTACAAATGAAGGGAAAATCACATCATTTGACAAGTAAATACATTTTATGACAGATTTGAAAAGTGTTTTTGTTTATTTGTGTTAATTATAATAATAAATATAATATATGCATTTTTTTTTTGCATATCCTGGCTCAAAGAATACAACACAGGCAACAATAATTTTGCAAGCCCTTGGTGGCTCAACATGCAGTTTGCTGTGGAGACAGTGAAACCTGCATTTCAGTTATCCGCTCATCCTCTCAATTATGCACATTGTTGCTCCTTTCCTGCAGGGGTAAATCAATGACCAACATATTATTATTATAGATTTTATTTATAGACGCCTTTCATGGCACTCAAGGACACCTTACAAAGTCCATAAAACAGAGTAAAACAATAACATTAAACAATAAAACAGTAAAAACAGTAAATAAATAAATAAATAAAAGCCAATACAATAAACAAACATAAAATCACATAAATGCGAGCCTAAAAAATAAATTTTAAGATGAGATTTAAAGACTGGAAGACTTGAACTATTGCGAACTTCTACATGAATTGAGTTCCATAAAAGGGGAGACGCATGACCAAAAGCTCATGACACCATGGAAGTTGTCCGAGTGCGTGGGAGAACAAGAGTAAGTGCAGAAGCCGATATTAAAATGCGAGAAGGAGTGTATATATGAAGAAGCTCTAAGAGATATGAAGGAGCCAAATTATTGAGTGCTTTGTAAGTTAAAAGTAAAATTTTAAAATTTACACAGAATTTAACTGGAAGCCAATGCAAATTTTGTAAAACAGGAGAGATGTGTTCAGAGATGGACGTTTTGGTAATAACTCGAACAGCTGCATTTTGTACCAACTGTAGTTTGTGAAGTGATTTGGAAGGAAGCCCATAAAACAAAGCAGTACAATAGTTGATTCGTGATGTTACAAGAGCATGCACAAGAGTAGCAGTACTCTTCAGTGAAAGCCAGGACGCAGACAATTGATATTCCTAATGTGGAAGAATGCAGAACGAGTAACACTCTTAATATGAGCTTCAAAAGACAAAGTTTTATCGAACATGACACCCAGACTTTTAACCTGATTAGACATAGGAACAGGGCAATTGTCTATTACCACAGAGGAAATGTTTGACTTATCTATTGTGGTTTTTGTACCAACGAGAAGAAGTGGCTTTAAAATAGTGTTAACCACAGAGAAAAGTGGTTAGACAACTTTTTTAACCTAAGTATCAACAATGCTTTGAGATAAACAGTATGAAGATAAATTAGTGCATGAAAGATTTGCATGCACGGAGTAAGATTTGTAAAAATGTAAATCAAGTTGTAAGCATAAAAGAAATGGTTTTTAATGGTTTACATAATTGTAGCATATTAAATGTGTAGTGAATTTGCATATATTCACAAGATAAATTAAATCTATATACTTCCAGCGTTCATTTTTGTGCGCTTACACCTTTGGCACAATTTTTTTTGGTCTAATATAGGGACCAAAAAGATTGGCAACGGTGTGATCAGCAATTACGAAAAGTGGAAGAAATTTCCTTGTTAGTACCGAACTGGATTTTTTTTTGGTAAATAAATGATACTCTGAGATTTTGCTTTTGTTCACCACATATGATTATTTAAAAATAACAAATCTGACACTCAAAATGTATCCTGTATGCTTGCAAAACTTTCAGTGTGTTCAAGGATCTCTCTCTGCACTTAAATTGCTGATCACACCTTTGCAAATCTTTTGCGTACAAAAATGAACACTGGAAGTAAACAGATTTCATCTATCTTGTGAGAATATGCAGATTTTACCTCATTAAATAGACATAAGTATTTTATTCTATGATTAATTTACATGACTTTGCAGCGTTAAGTGGATTTATGAAAGGCGTCATGAGCCATGGTCAGCAGGGGTAACCACTGTCCCCGAGCAGAAGGCCCCTGTGCACTCCAGCTTCAAAGTCTCTCCCAATCTTGCTCTCTTTCTGGGCCATGATGCAACTACATTTGTGATTTTGCACAGATGATCACATGCTAATTGCACATTTATTGAATGATAGTTTTTTCTGTTGATGTACTGATCTTCACACCTGTATCCTGATATATGTGCCATCAAGTACACCACATATTCAAGGAAAACCTGCTTTCTGAAATAAAAATTGGTTTGAATGACCTCCTGTTCAAGACAAGACAGAAAATTGACCATTTGGTTTAAATGGCAGCAAAGAGACCCTGCAAGTAGAGTTGTTCAGTTATGAACAACTCTACTCACAGACAATTTATGTATGTGGAAAGCATCTCCCACTACCGCCTGGAAACTCCAGTTTATTGCAGAAAATACAGTGCTATCAGCAGTTGTAACACCACAGGTAGTGAGTGGTTGTACTACGTGACATGGTCAAGGTCACCTTCCAGCTTGTTAGCATTTCCCACAATTGCACAATGATCAAATTGGTATTCTTGCAAAAGGTTTTAATCGCTAAGATGGTCCAATGGGTTCTCCTATCATGAAAAATTCACCTTGACACATTATAGTCTTCAACTAACTTAGCCATTTTTTATTTAGTATGTGTAACTCTTAAGGTGAAGTTTTTCAAACCTTAAGTTGCACACTGCTCTCACACACCTTTACTGAAAAACAAAAACACTAACAATTCCCTTTTGGTTCAGAGGGAAATGAGGAAACAGGAGGCAGGTTTGGGACAACTCAAACGGGTTTATTATTTTTCCAGAATTTTCTTACTTTCACTTTTCTGCGGTTTTATCTCACACATGCGTGCACACACACACATGGCTCTGTGCTGCTCAGCTCTCTCTCTTGCCTGTTGTTGGGGTCTCCTGAAGGCACAAACCGACATACATAAAACAACTTGGGCTAATCAGACACAGGTGAGAATCATCACACATTACCTGTGGGGTGGACCCACCTCCTCCACTGTCCACAGCTGACGCTCGACCACGCCCCCACCTCCACATACCCCCACCGGCCATCTCAGGCTGGAGAGCCAACCGGCCTACATGGTGGGAGAGGTAATCCGCCACCACCATCTGCACCCCCAGCCTGTGGACCACCTCGAATTTGAACAACTTAAGTGTCAGATACCAACGAGTGATCCATGCATTGGCATCCTTCATGCACTGGAGCCAATGGAGTGAGGCATGATCGGAACACAGGGTAAAAGGGTGCCCCAGCCAGTAGTAACTACAGCAGGCAGTGAGGACCATCCACTCTCCCTCACTGAGAGCTTCTGGCTGATGTACAGCATGGGACACTCCTCCCCCTCCACCACCTGGGACCAAATGGCCCCCAGCCCCCTGTCTGACACATCAGTCTGCAGAACAAAGGGGAGAGAAATGTCAGGTGAATGCAACAGCAGGCCCCCAAACAAAACCACGCTTACCTGGCAGAAATCCCACTCACACAGATCTGTCCACTGGACCAGATCTGGCCCCCTTTTTAGTGAGGTCAATCAGAGGGCTGGTGACGTCTGAAAATTTGGTATAAACCTTCTATAATAGCCAGCCCCAGGAACTGCCTCATCCCCTTTTTGGTCTTGGAGACTGACTTTTTGGTCAGTTTGGGGACGTGCCATGGTTCAAGTGGAAGCCCAGATCCCATACTTCTACCTGCCCAATTGCACACTTCTGCCCAACCAGTCTGGAGGCGGCATCTCGGAGCGAGCGTGATGCTGAGTGATGTGATGATCCTCGTGATGCTGAGGGGCGAGAACCTCTGGAGCTCTTGGTTGAAGAGAACTGCTGGTGACTTTTTGGAAGAGACTCAGAGTTTCCTTTGTGTCAGGGGGTTTAAACCTTTCCAGTTGGGCTGACCCCAAAGTGCTTGCTCCAGTCAGCAGGATCTTGGGGCAGGGTGTAAGCTGCATTCTCCTCCTCTGACACTAATTAGCATACAGGGCTCTGAGTATGTGCTTTTTCTAACTTTCCACAAGGTAAAGTTAGAACTTTGTTCATGAATTTACAGATGTAATACAGTGTACTCAAATTTACTTTATCCCAACTCTTAGGAAATTACACAATGATCACACACATAATAAACAAGACATTTATAAGCTGTTGTTACTAGACTGCTAATAATTAGCCACAATAATCATACTAATACTCAACCATGATAATGCATGCTAAGTAATCAAATTAATAATGGCAACCTTATGGCTATAAGCATGATACAAATAAGGCATGACATTAAAAGACAACATGTTTTTAAACCATAGTGCATCGTTTTATTGCCCTTTTAGTGGATGAAAGGTAACCTGATGCTTTTGTTAACGGTGGGGTCTGTGGAATGTGTGAATTGTGGTGAACTTAGTGTTCCTGGGGAGAACAAAGGTCTCATTACAGTCCTCAGCCTGTGTTGATTCTTTCTTGAGGCCGCCCTGGGTGAGTCACCCCCCTTTTGGCCTTAGGTTATCAGATTTATGGCTGAGGGTCCTTGGGTGTTTTCCTGTGGACCAGCCATCCGGTTTTGGCCAATGGCCTAAATCAATAGGTTTGATGGGGTTCCTCTTGGCTGAGATGGTACATCCTCTGGTCAGGGATGTTCTAATGTTTGCTCTGTTGTTCACAGGACATTAGGCAGTAATTAACTTGGCTCCTCAGTGTCTGTGAGTGAGGATTCATTGTTTTATGGTTTTCTTGCTGCCTATTCACGTAAAATCATACACCCCTTCACTTGGTGACGTTTGACAAGACAGCACCTCCATTACTGTCTAAGTACTGGTGCGGGGAATTAAATTATTTGGCGGTCTATGAGATACATTTATGACACTTGTGATCTTATGATTATTGGGCTTTTGTCTCTTTCTTTTTCTCTAGGTCATTTGGCCTACTAAAAGAAAAGAGGAAAGCAAGAGAAAGGAACAATAATGACAGTGATCAGAAAAAGGGAAGGAAGAAAAATAACTCGATGATAACAATGGGGTTTCCCTATAATGATGTGAGTGTATTACACTGGTGTAAGTTGATTTAAGTGTGTCTAGGTTTATCTGATGTGGGATTCTCTACCTATCAGGTTCATTATGTGCCACAAAGTAGACTCATCAGACCCAGTTGTAATAGGTTGTAGTTCCTGCTGACCCTGTTTTGTTTCCAGGGCAGCTAACAGTCCATGTTCAGACTCTGGGTCTGCAAACTCTTTAATCAGCACATGACGGCATAGCTGATAGTTAGATTTTGTGTGAATGGGCTTTCAGTCTAGGAACCTTCGCATCTCTGGACTGGATGTTGTCCTCAGTAGAAAGAGCTTGTCTTAGTTGGTCACCTGAGGCCTCATTTCCAGGTAGAAGTCAATGTTTTGCAGGTAGTCCTGTATGTCATAGCCTCTGGCATTATTCGGGGTGAACTTGTTAATGTTTCTTGCCAGATGGTCAAGGTCTTTTAGGGCCAGGCCATGTACAGCTTCGACACCTGCATGGATGGGTCCCTTTCTTGGGGCAGTCGTGGCCTAATGGTTAGAAAGTTGGACTTGCAACCCAAAGGTGAACCTGAAGGTCATGGGTTTGCGTCTTGGGCTGGCAGGGATTGTAGGTGTAGGTGTAGGTGGGGGGAGTGAATGACCAGTGCTCTCTTCCACCCTCAATACCACGACTGAGGTGAGTCCTTTGAGCAAGGCACCAATCCCCCAACTGCTCCCTGGGCACCACAGCAAAAAAGGCTGCTCACTGCTCCAGGTGTGTGTGTGTGTGTGCGCGCACTTGGATGGGTTAAATGCAGAGCACAAATTCCAAATATGGGTCACCATACTTGGCCACACTTCACTTCACTTTCTTCTGTCGGCAGGGATGAGTTCTTCTGTGAGGGCTGGTGAGGTTCAGGGTTGTGCCCCCTCACTTCTTTTTTCTTGTGTCAGCCCATAAATGGAGGACCTTGCTCTGATGGGCAGTGGTGATGCTAGCAGGGGTCTCACCCTTCTTGGCTCTGGTTGCAGCTCGTAGGCATGCTAGAGCTCCTCATCTCCTCTTGCAGGTGGGTGACATGCTTGTTGCTTCGTTTCAGCTGGGCTATAAGGATGTGGCTTAAGGAGCCGGTCATTTTGTCTAGCTCCTGGTGGATGCAGCTCTGTCTTAGATTGTGTGTCAGGTGTCTTAGAATTACAATTATTAGCAGTAACAATAATAATTTGAAGGCCTTGGGTGTGAGGCAGTTTGTCATAATGCTCAGCCATGTCTCTAAGTCTTCCCAGGGGGCAATAGGGTCTGTGGTCTGAGGCATGTTAGCACACTGGGGTGAGAGATGACTGACACAGATCTTTACAGTGTATTGGGGCCTAGGTGTAGTGGGAGAGCTAAGTGGTTTTTCAGTGATTGTGACTGTGAACCTCTAGTGGAGTGTGATAACTTGTGGTCTGACTGGGGGAGAATGACTAGTGCAGTGGAGTCTTTCTTCCTGCAGCACAAGTCAAAACGAACAACTAGGGACAGAAGGACAGGGAGAAAAGGTGGGAAAATGAGAGAGAGAGGGAGGAAAAGGGGGGGGGTCGCCTGCCCCCGGATATGCCGCCGAATGGTCCTCCGCCAGCTGGATCTTCTCATCAAGCGATGCTGGACGGTGGCAATGGACCCATTCTGCCATTCCCTGTGGTAGTTGTGCAACGAACTGCTCCAGCACTACTAGGTTGACTATGTCCTCAGCGCCGCGCTCCTCTGCCAGCAGCCATCTTCGGCAGGTGTCTCGCAGCTTCTGGGCAAATGCAAATGGACAGCTGAGCTCACTGAGCATCAGAGAGTGGAAATGCTGATGGTGCCGTTCAGGGGTGCAGCTGACCCGTTGCAAGATAACCGCAAAGTTGTTGGGCCACGAGCTGGGCTTCCCCCAACAGTAGCGCCAGCAGGTGGAACACTCAAAGAGCTCAACAAATGCCTCCAGTTCATCCTGTGGTCCCATCTTCACGAGCGTGACATGGGCTTGACCACAGGAGCTGCCAGGGCTACTGCTGGGGTACCTGCCAATTGCACCAGGCTCCGTAGCACCTGCTAGTCCTCTGCCTGAGCTTGGAAAAGGGTCCAGAAGTGCTATTCCTGCTCCATACGCAAATCGAGGATGGCCTGGTGCTGCCGTCGAGGGTCTTGATGATCTCCGCAAGTGGTGAGGACTCCATGACGGTGAATGTTCCTCAAATTCCCAGTTTCTGCACCAGTGTAACTATTCCCGTTTGGTTCAGAGGGAAGTGAGGAACCGGGAGGCAGGTTTGGGACAACGAACATGTATTTTTATTTTTCCGGATTTTCTTTACTTTCACTTTTCAGCACTTTTATCTCACACGCAAACACACACAGCTCTGTGCTGCTCAGCTCTCTTTCTTGCCTGCTTCGGGGGTCTCCTGAAGGCACAAAGAGACATATGTAAATCAACTTGGGCTAATCAGACACAGGTGAGAATCTATCATGCATTACCTGCTGGTTTGACCCTCCTCCTCTCCATCCACAGGTGATGCTCGACCACGCCCCCGCTGCGACAAACACCTATGTCAAAATGTTGTTCATTGACTATAGCTTGGCACTTAACACCATAATTTCCACCAAGCCCATTTGTAAAGCTCAAAGATTTGGGTCTTAAAACCACCATGTGCAACTGGATAACGGACTTAATGACAGGCAGACCCCAAGTGGTGAGAATCTGCTACTCAACCTCCACCTCCTCTACACTGACTCTGAACACAGGTGCCCCACAGGGGCATGTGTATTCATCCCCCTCCTATACTCCCTGTTCACGCATGACTGTGTTGCCAAACACAGCTCCAACATCATTTTCAAGTTTGCTGATGACACAACCATCCTGAGCCTCCATCACAATGAAATGAAGGAAATTATAGGGGACTATAGAAAGTCCAAGAGTAGAGTACATGCTCCATTACACATCAATGGAGCTGCTATGGAAAGAGTCAAGAACTTCAAACTTCTCAGTGTCCACATCACTGATGACCTTACCTGGTCCCTCCACACCAAGACAATCATAAGCTCTGCCCGCCAGAGGCTCTACTTCCTGTGGAAGCTGAAAAAGTTTGGACTGAACCCAAAAACCCTCACCAGCTTCTACAGCTGTACCATAGAGAGCATGCTGACTGGGTGCATCACTGTATTGTATGTCAGTTGCTCCGCACGCAACCTGTGGTCTTCATGCATGTATTCCTTGTGTCTCGAGGCAAGGTATGTCAAGTCAAGCCATGCTTGACAAAGGGCAGGATTTGATAGATAGATTGGGCTGGTTCGTTTATGGCTCCATAGGCAAGCATAAATATTTCAAATCTTTTGTGGACAGCTACAGCTATCCAGTGAAAGGAAATTAGTGAAAATATAATATTTCTTTTCATTGTTACACTTATGACACACTGCTCTATCTCCCTTTAAAACCTAATGATCTTAGCATACTACAGTGTCAACGCATGCACTGAGGATTTTAAAAACTGGATGGCTAACCATTTTCTTCAACTAAAGGAGAATAAATCAGAACTTATTCTCTTTGGCCCATCCAAATCTACGAATATTCTGTCAAATAATTTAGGAGTACGGGCACAATGTTAGACCACAGGTGAAGCAGCTTGGTGTTTTATTCAATTGCGACCTCAGATTTGATAAAGCCATTCTCTTTTCTGTCTTCTCGAGACCTGGAAAAAGTTATCTGTGTTCTTATCTCCTCTCATTTATGTTACTGTAATTTGCTTTTGTCTTGGTATCAACAAGGCTTCTGTTGATCACTTACAGTTAGTACAAAATGCAACTGCCAGATTACTTACTGGCACCAACAAAAGAGACTACATCACCCATTTTGTCATCCTTGCACTGGCTTCCTGTCTACTACAGGATCCGGTTTAAAGTTTTATTGTTTGTTTTTAAAGCTCTTAATGGTTTAGCTCCCATCTATATCTCTTATCTGCAGTGGCTGTGCTGAGGTTGTGGAACAGTCTCTCACTGGACATCAGATGTGCTGCGTGTTACAGTTTTTACATCAAGACTAAAAACACACTTTGACAAATTAGCATTTTAATCTGTTTTTGGTTGTGACATACACTATATTGCCAAAAGTTTTGTGATGTCTGCCTTTACATGCACATGAAATTTAATGACATCCCATTCTTAATCCATAGGGTTTAATAGGGAGTTGGCCCACCCTTTGCAGCTATAACAGCTTCAACTCTTCTGGGAAGGCTTTCCACAAGTTTTAGGAGTGTGTTTATGGGAATTTTTTAACCATTCTTCTAGAAGCGCATTTGTGAGGTCAGGCACTGATGTTGGACGAGAAGGCCTGGCTCGCCGTCTCCACTCTAATTCATCCCAAAGGTGTTCTATCGGGTTGAGGTCAGGACTCTGTGCAGACCAGTCAAGTTCCTCCAAACCAAACCTGCTCATCCATGTCTTTATGGACCTTGCTTTGTGCACTGGTGCGCAGTCATGTTGGAACAGGAAGGGGCCACCCCCAAACTGTTCCAACAAAGTTGGGAGCATGAAATTGTCCAAAATGTCTTGGTATGCTGAAAAAAAAGAAAATGTGTACAGGTGAATGAGCCAGTTCTCCTGCCCGTAAATATCCATAAATATACAAAAATGGTCAATGCAAATTACCTCATACATATTTAAATGTGAGGTGTCCCGTTTATTGAATGGTTATGACTGTGATGTGAATTGGTTAATCTGGTTGCTGGTGAGGGAGAGATGAGGCGGGAGAGCTCATTCTGCTGTGCAATGTTTTGCACCACAGCACATGCCCTCACAATCCGGCAGAGTTTTTCTGGTTGGTAAAGCAGTCTCTCACCTGTCCACACAATGCCACTGGCCTTTAAGCAGGCCAAAGGTGTGTTCCACAACTGTATGTGCAAGAAGCAAATTTTTTTTTTTTTCCATGATTCCAAGCTTTGTTAAGACCAGTACTTGGACAGGTATGTTGGTCTCTCTAAACCTGGGGCCAACTTCCAAGAGAATGGGGCTTGAAAATTTAAATAGGCTCATTAGCAAGTCATCATTGGCAAAGAAATCTTTATGGTCTCTAAAAATACATTCTCGCCTTATTGTTTGGTTGGTGTGATCTAACAATTCCAAAAGTTCAACTGTGTCATAGATAACACATCATTCTCTAGCCTATTTATATTATCATGTAGCCTATTAATAAATATCTGTTTGTAGCATGTAACTACCCACAATTAATACCAGCCCATAATGAGTTACTATTTTGTTCTGAGAGGAGATTAAACAAACTGTAGAATGCAAATAGTTATTATATGCAAGTAGTTAAAAACATTCATTAAAAAAATTACTGTTTAGGTTTTAATGATTCTCATGACCAAGTAGCCTATATGTAATGTGTGAGAGCGGTGATTTGCGCATTTGGCTGTAATTCAATTCTACATATCCACACGGTGTCGCTAATTCCCGCTGTTTCTAAATATTACCTATGGCTCTGGGTCTAAGCTTCCGTAAATACACTCCAAATTTCCTGCCAAGTATTTCTTTATATTATTAATTTTATGTATTATTTTATGTATTAGAAGTTTCTGCATGAGTGGTTGTGTACACACGTTCCGGACCCATTCTGCGCGCACGCAACGTTTATAAATGAGGCCCTAGGCCTGAAATCCCCTGCGCTCTCCCCGATGCCATATAAGAAGAGTAGAAGAGCATGTGTCATCAGGAAGGGGATGGTCAGCACATTATGGAATATACAGCACATTGTCGCTTGAGACAAACGAGATCGGTCATTTAGGCTATCAGTCACTTAGTGCTGTGCAATGTTGCACAGCATTAAAAGAAGATGCCCTGGCAAACAGAACCGACTTAGTGTGTCCTCCTTTTATACAGTGGCATTTTTAATTGAATGACTGGTCTTGTTTTTCTTAATTTATGGATTTATGTTGGCTTGCTTTCTTTATTTTTTTAATATTTAATAGTTTTTCATTAATTCCATTAATATGAAACGACTGATTTTCACAAAAGGTTCATTGAATTTGTCTAACTAAAAATACACAAGCTACTTAAACTTGACAGCATAATCGACAGCATAATCAGTTGAGGTTTACATTAGTTCAGGGGCTCCCAAACTAAGAGTCGCGACCCCAACTCACAATCTCAATCTTTTGCAATTAATATTAGAAAGTTTTGTGGTAATATTTTTAGATGTTACTGAGACTTACATTCAGACAAGCCATGTTTAATTTTAGTCTATAGTCTAAAAATAGTCTAAAGACTATTTTAGTCTTTTTCAATAAAATGGCACACTGCACTGACATTAATTGACTCAATTTCCTGCTGTCCATCGGTAGAACATCCAAACATCTGTCGGTTTGACACGCAGCCCGTAACAACAATCATACCAACAGCGGAGTTTTAAAGAAAAACAGAGCTTTTCAGTGAGTTAAAATCACTGAATATTTTACAGTTCGACTAGGAAACCTGATGGACAGCAATGTTTCGACTCTTACGTGCTGTCTAATGGATGTCGCTTTTTCAAATCTTTCGGATGTAGCAAGTGTGTGAATAATGACACTCGTGTTACTGCTGCTTGTGCACGCGCACGCAAACTCGTGGGTCCACTATAAACGAAGCTGCTTTGTGTCGGGCCTATCACACCATCCCGGCGTGGATTTTCCACTTCCCATTAGACTGGTAATTCATTGCAAGGAATATTTCTTTGGTTTTTTAGCCACTTACGCTACATATACGTATGTTACTAACATGATAAAATGATGACGTGTTTGCAACAGTCCTATATTTTAAATCTGAAATTTAAAAACATATAGGGTGCACTGTAAAAAAATTACCTGTAAATTAACAGTAAAATACTGGCAGCAGGGTTTCCAGCTGTGTACCATAATCCTACAGTTTCATTACTGTATTCTAAATTACAGCTTTACTGTAATTAAACAGTACAGTAAATATTTACAGTATAGAACTAGTCATTTTTACCAGTTATTAAAATAAATTTTTAATATCTAAAAATTTAAATTTTTAATTTTTGATATCTACTTATTTGCGATACGACGTGGAGTTTTTTGTGCTTTTTTGTTGTTGCAGAAAACGAATTGAAATTGCAATCGCACGAAATTATTTTGCACTTGTCTTTCGCAGTGAAAGTAAGCTGTACTTATGTTTGACGCACATGAATCGAAGATGGCTTTGGCTGAATGCACATTGTGATGATGCCACATGACATGTCTTGGCCCAAATCTGCAGAAACTCTGTGGTAATTTAGAAAAATTGCAAGCTCCTTCAAATATTGTGGAGTTTGCCTGATTTTGCATTAATTTCAGTGATCGCAAAATCCTGGATGGTCTGATAAGTTTACTGTATGTACGCTTTGCAGAATCTGCAAAATGTTACTAATTTTTTTTTAAAAAAGAGGGATCATGAAAATTGCGTTTTATTTTTTTATTTAGTACTGCCCTGAATAAAATATTCCACATAGCAGGTGTTTACATATAGTCAACAACACACAATAATAACGGAATTTACACACATGAACCATTACAAAAGTTTACATATGCTTGATTCTTAATACTGTGTGTTGTTAGCTGGATGATCAATGACTGTTTTTATGTTTTATGATAGTTGTTCTTGTGTCTCTTGTTTGTCCTGAGCAGTTAAACTGCCCACTGCTCTTCAGAAAAATCCTCCAGGGTCTGGCACATTATTTGGTTTTCCAAATAGAAGGCAACATGCTACATTAACTTACACCGGTTCGGTGAAAATTCTGGGAAATATGTAAATATTAAGTAGCTTCTGGAGGGCAGTACTAAATGAAAAAAAATAAGATCTTTAAACAAAATAACAATTGACACTGATCATCCTGTTCAAAATTTTACACCAACCCCTGTCTCTTAGTGTTTTGCATTCATGAGCATCAGTGAATGCTCAGGACAAACAAGGGACTCAAGAACAACTATCACAGAACATAAAAACAGTCGTTGATCATCCAGGTAACAACACACAGTATTAAAAATCAAGCATATGTAAACTTTTGAACTGGTTCATTTGTGTAAATTCAGTTTTTTTCTTGTGGACTATATGAAATTGCTTATTCAGGGCAGTACTAAATAAAAAGAAAATGCAATTTTTATGATCCTGTTTATTTATTTATTTATTAACATTTAGCAGATTTTGGGCTATGTAAAGTTATTACCACAACTGTAATATAATTTAGTAAACATCAGTTAAAGGTGGAAAGAAAAAACATGAAATACTCAAATCTGCATGCAACACCAGTGCATTTTCATGCTCCTGAAAATGGGCCATTAGAAGCTTTATATGCAGGTGTGCCATCTCTGTGTTCTCAGCCTGGTACAGGACATTCTTCACCAATTTGTCTTTAGATTTGGTTATGAAAAACTCAATGATGGCCTTTCCGCGTTCTTTCATGGACATCTCGAAAGCATGCTGAACATCAATGTCAGTGAGCAAATTAAAGTGGGCACAGATAGATTTCTGGTGGAAGAGGTAAGGCCACTGTCTCCTAATTTCTTCAACTGAAGGTGCTGGTGTGGAATTTAAATGCTGACGCAAAAGACAGAATGTAGTCTCCATAAGATCTTCTTAATGAGAAATTCTGTTCTCTTTACATCGCCAGTTCCTTCATGGCTATGAATGTCCTGAAGTCTCTGAAGTTTGACCTCTATTTTTATCTTTGCTGTCTCTTCAGGTGGAAACTGTGGTTGAACTCTCACACAGCCATTGTTTTCAGTGATGAACTGTATCACATATAGATGTTGATCTTGACCACAGAATGTTAAATCTGATATTGAGATTCATTAAAAAAGATGGCTTTTACAAATCTTTAATTGTCATGTTTTTGGTGAACTGTAGTTTCATCTTCATGTTTTTAGCTGATATGAGTGAACTTTAGTGTACTGTAATGTTTGTGTGCATATATTTTTGGTGTTTTTAAAAATATTTTTAATGCACTTTCAGTACTTTTGTTAGAAGTTCCACTAAGTATTTATTCCATTTACATTATATCATGGAAATCAATAATTCATTCTGAAGCCAATTATATAGTGTAAGGTTCAACATGAGCTAGAATCTTCTCAATCTTTCATTTTCCCCATATCTAAATACTAAAAAATTAATAATACTGAGATGACATTCTGGGGGAAAAACTATAGGCCCTTGCAATACGGTACATTTTATAGGTTATCATTACTCAGATTATCTTTTGTGTAGCTCATCATTGTATTTGTGAGTATGTGAGTGTATGTTTTAGCACCTTATCAATTTACCATAAAATTTATATTGTTCTTTAGTTCCCTCCTCAATCTTAATTGCTCACACTAGTTTAGAGTTGAAATGGAGTAGAAGAAATTTTTAAGGCCAACACTAATGTGCTGTCATGTAAATACAGTAACTGGTGGAACAGATTCAGTAAATATATTGCCTGAAAGAATATATTTCAGATAAGTCCATTGTTAAACAGCCAAAAATGTATTCAGATTTGCTGCAGTGACACTCATATTGTAAAATACATCTGCACACGTTATGTATCTGCACAACATCCTCTATCTTCTCACCCCATAACTGTTAGTGAAAGTGAACATCACACTGTGTCTCAAACAGACGTTAGGCATATCAAGAGAGGTGTGAAGCCTCTCAGCAGTGTTTAACTGAAGGCAGTTTGTGGATTAGGTATTGCTATTGACTGCTGTTGATGCTGAGTTATGTGTATAGGGGAAATAAATCACACTGCACAGAAAAAGCAGACAGGAAGTTGTTGATGACTGCGGCACTTTATACATATGCTTTTGTAAAAAGAAGCTAAGCCTACTTACCTTTGCTGGTTTTCTTTGCCAAATTCTTTGAATTTTTTGAGCTAATATATAAACTATTAATAGCATAGTAATCATGGGCGTAGCATCAACGTTTTTCTCCAAAGGAAAATTTTTTTTTGTATTTATTATATTGTATTTATTTGTATATATTATTATTATATTGTACTTGTTTATTTATTCACTACAGCACCTGTTTTGAAATTTTGAAAACAAAGCTTAAATATTATCAATTTTGACACAGTTTTTCACAGAAACAGTTGTTATGGGAGCAATGAAGTGAGGAAACATAAGGAGCTCATCTACACTCTCAGAACTTTAGAATGGAATGAATGTCATGTTTTGACTACAGCTATTATATCATCAAGCATTTTGAATATCAGCTGGTTTCACTACAGCCTCAGAAGCATTCTACTTACACAGCTGACAGTGGACTTTGTCCAAAATGCTTTGTTTCACTGGAAGACTTTGTGTGCTACTCTGAACTTTTACCACCTTTACCATTATTACTGAAATACACAGCAGTTACATCCTGGATTCTTCTTCAGAATTATACTTTTCCGCTACCAACTTACTATCATAACTACAATTGGGCAGTTAACATTTCAGTGTATAAGGAGGATTGTGCAACCTTCCAACTGACTGGACTCTTTCATCTCCAGTTCTGTCATCCAGTGCACATGGACTAAAACCAGACTTACCAGCCACAACATTTTTATTCAATAATTTATGAGACATAACCTCAATTCCATCAAACCTAATATAGACAACACCCACTACTACAGGTCAGTGCAATTCACCCTTTTTAAGTGTAGAATAAGAATCATGACACTGTCAGCAGCTGTGTTTATAGAATCTGTAAGCTTCATGAGAAAAATAGATCATCTTAAGTGTGACTTGAGGAATGTACTTATTTCTGATTGTGATCTACTTTACAAGTGCCATGGTTTAATCCACAAACTTCATTCAGACATTTTCATTTCATGGAAGTCACTACAAACAAAAAGCTTGTTGCACTTAGGATGGCTTATGAAGACCACAAGGCCGCAATAACTGTTCCTCCTGTTCATTCCCATCTGAAAAAAGCCATCACTGTACCAGTGATCCACAATTGCCATAATTCTACCTGGAAACTAATGGTTGATCCAAGTTGAAGATTTTTCTAACTTCTCCCCAAAATATACAAGGAAAACAATATAGCCCTGGAATATATATGGAGTATTGCTCACCCTGGCTCAAGGATAGCATTTTTATACATATCTTTGGAGTCAATGGAGTCTACTTTGAAAACCACCATCCATTACAAAACATACTTTTACTACTTGGATAACAAGTCTTCACATTCTAAACACTGCAAAAATTTCATTCTTTATTCACAGCTAATGAAACTTCTGCATTCAGAATGAAGAATGTCTTCATACTCAATTTAATAGGAACACCTGTACACCTGCACTTTTATGCAGTTATCCAATTAGCCAATCATGTGGCAGCAGCACAATACATAAAATCATGCAGATACAGGTCAAGAGCTTTAGCTATTATTGACATCTAACATCAGAATGGGGAAAAATGTGATCTCTGTGACTTTAACCATGGCATGGTGGTTGGTGCCAGAAGGGCTAGTTTGAGTATATCAGAAACTGCTGATCTCCTGGGATTTTCACACACAGCAGTCTCTAGAGTTTATGCAGAATGATGCAAAAAAACAAAAAAACATTTAGTAAGTGACAATTTTGTGGGTGGAAACGGATTGTTGATAAGAGAGATCATAGGAAAATGGCAAGATTGGTTGAGCTTCCAGGAAGGCTACAGTAACTCATATAATCACTCTTTACAACCGTGTTGACCTTACCTTCTTCCCATAGTGTATCCTGGTTCCATCTCTTCCCCAAGTAAGTGACACACATGCACCCAGTTGTCCACTTGATGTAAAAGAAAACCTGATACGTCAGACCAGGCCACCTTTTTCCATTGCTCCATGGTCCAGTTCTGATGCTCTTGTGCCCTTGTAGGTGCTTTCTAGTGTTACACATAATCCACTTCATCATTTTGCTGTTATACATTGTACTGATCTGTTTTTTACATCAGCTGAGGTGACAGAGACCTCACCTTCTTACATAATAAGTTTAGAGCGAGCAGGGGTGTCAGACTGGCCTGATAATAGTTCGGATCCAGCCCAAATTAATTTTAAAATCCTAGGTCTGAATTAAAATAGTTGTATGGATTATAAATTAATGAAAAAAATTTAGAAAAAGTCTTATTCCACTGGGGGTGAATAGAGCAATAAACTTGCCTGGTGACCAATGCTAATAATAATGTGCTAATAAACTTGCCTGCAAAGTCTTCTTTATCAAGCTAAAAATCGATGCTGTAATCATGTCTCTTTCCAAAAGAAGAAAAGTAGTGTTTTCCAAGAAAAATGTACCAGTTCCTACTTCTTCACAGAGAGAATTGAAAACCAGTGTGTTTAATTTGTTCATAGCCCACAGCAGGCCTGAAAGAATATAATATTCAGCACCATTATCATACCTATCAAGCACAAACAAACAAGAAAAGATCAATCTAATATGCTGTTGGTAGGGCAAACAGAAACAGCAGTCAGGTTTTAATCATAGCCAGGACAACAGTAATGCAGTTTTTAAACCTAGCTATCTAGATTTAAGGACTTCTTGTACCCACTGACCTCAGAGCAACTTCCAGTATTGTAGACCAGGGGTCTTATCCACAAAAGGCCAGTGTGGCTGGAGGTTTTTATTACAGCCAAATTGGAGAAACACTTGATTGGAGACTAAGATGAACTGATTAAACAAGTGAAATCAGGTGTGGCTCCTGCTTGGTTGGAATAAAAGCCTGCAGCCACACTGGCCCTTTCTGGATAAGATTGACCCCTGTTGTAGACCGTGATATTTCCTACACAGAGTTGAACACTTGGTAGGTCTCTCTCAATGAGTACATATCTCTCTGATAGACAGTTGACCTCATTGCAACCTGGGAAGTCTATGTTATCCCGGACATCATTCATCAAAATACTATGATGTCATGTGGAGTTCCACAAGGATCCATTTTTGGACCTTTGCTATTCTCCCTTTACATGTTACCTCTTGGCAAACGTATCAGAAAACATGAGATTCATTTTTATAGCTACGCAGATGATATACTAATTTCATCATCGAAATCATCAACCTGTATACAAGATCCTTTACCTACATGTTTCTTCAAATAGATAATTCCAAATCAAACCTCTTCTAAAGATGATCAGTTCTTCCCTTAGCACTGGCTATGTACCTAAATCATTTAAACCAGCAGTTATCAAGCCCTTGATTAAAAAACCTGACATTGACCCCTGCCAGCTGTCTAACTATAGGCCAATATCAAATCTCCCCTTTATTTCCAAGATCCTAGAAAAGGTTGTAGCACAGCAGCTATGCTCATACCTACATAGGAATAACATTCCTGAAATGTATCAGTCAGGATTTAGGCCTCATCATAGCACAGAGACAGCACTGGTTAACACTTTAATGACTTATTACTGGCCTCTGATCAGGGTTGTGTCTCCTTGCTTGTGCTGCTTGACCTTAGTGCAGCTTTTGATACCACTGATCATTCTATTCTCCTCGATAGACTAGAAAATGTTGTAGGCGTTAAGGTAACGGCCCTCTCCTGGCTCAGGTCTTATTTGACTGATTGTTATCAGTTTGCAGATGTAAATGGTGACTTTTCTATGCATACTAAGGTAAAGTTTGGTGTTCCACAAGGTTCTGTTTTAGGCCCGCTGCTCTTTTCTCTATATATGCTACCTCTGGGCAAAATTATTCATAAACATGGTATTAGCTTCCACTGTTATTCTGATGACAAATAGTTATATATTTCAACAAAGCCAGATGACAGACACCAGCTTAATAAAGTTGAGGAATGTGTAAAAGACATTAGAAATGGATGCTTATTAACTTTCTCTTACTTTATTCTGACAAGACAGAAGTACTTGTACTAGGACCACATGCAGCTAGCAGTGAGCTTTCTGATTACACAATAATTCTGGATGGCCTTTTTGTTTCATCATACATAGCAGTAAAAGACCTTGGTGTGATTATCGACTCTAGTCTTTAATTTGAAGCTCATGTAGATAATATTACTAGGATCGCTTTCTTTCATCTCAGAAATATTGCTAAAATAAGAAATATATTGTCACTACAAGATGCAGAAATATTGGTTCATGCTTTTGTTACCTCTAGGTTGGATTATTGTAATGCCTTCCTGTCTGGATGCTGTAGTAGATGTATTATCAAGCTCCAGTTAGTCCAGAATGCAACAGTGAGAGTCCTTACTAGAACCAGAAGATATGACAACATCACCCCTATCTTATCTACACTGCATTGGCTCCCAATCAAATTTCATATTGATTATGAAATATTACTATTGACCTATAAAGCACTAAGTGGTGCTTGGTCTTTTATGATCTGCCATGCCTACTTAGATCAAAAGGTGTAGGCTGTTTATTGGTACCTCGAATAGTGCGGGCTACAGCTGGGGGTAGAGTTTTCCCTTACAAAGCCCCACAGCTATGGAACAGCTTTCCGCTTAGTGTTCGGGGCTCAGACACAGTCTCAGTGTTTAAGTCTAGGCTGAAAACATATTTGTTTAGTCAAGCCTTTTGTGAATAGTTTTTTCTTAGGTAAAGGAGTGTTGTGGTGAGCTGGAATGTTTGGATGGAGTGGCTGGCTGCTTTTTTTGTCCCAGGGTGCCCTCATATCTGTGCTAGCTTCTTCCCTTTTAGTTATGCTGTAATAGCTAGTCTTGCTGGAGTCCATGGTTGCACTCTGCACGCAAAGTACATTGTCCTTAACCATTAGAGGACAAAAGCTTACCTAACAATCTCTCCCTCTCTCTCCCTCTGGTTGGATTTCTCATTGGTTGAGATTGCTTTCTGCTGCTGGTCGTAGTCCCATATGGACGGCCTGAAGAACCGTTTGGATTGCTGGGGATGGTGCCACCTGGGGGCTGTGGAGACGGCTTGGGGATCTCATATGGGGAGTTGTACTGTGATGGCTTGGGACTGTGATTGCTGTGGTGGCTTTGGGGCTGCAGTTGCCACGAGCACCTTTGTACTCAGGACTCCATCAGTGGACAGTGAATAGATTTTAACCAACCGTATTTCTTGCGAAAACTGTGATGAATTTACTGGTTGCATATTTGCACTCTATTATTCGATTATTTGTCCATATAGTACACAATAATAGAAGGGATTTATTTAGAATTGCACTATCCGTTGCACACAGATGAGGATGGGATCCCTTTTGAGTCTGGCTCCTCTCAAGGTTTCTTCCTCATATTGTCTCAGGGAGGTTTTTTTTTGCCACCGTCGCCTCTGGCTTGCTCATTGGGGATAAATTCACATATCTACAATATATTTTGATTCCATTTATTTCTGTATAGCTGCTTTTTGACAATGTCCATTGTTAAAAGCGCTATACAAATAAAATTTAATATACAACTTTATATATCAGTTTCACCAGGTTACCAGATGCTGATTAATAAACTGATTTACCTTTTTTATACGATATTTCTGAATGGATGTCACAAGCCTTTTTACAGTTAAACCAGGATGAAATGCAGATACTGGATAGGTGATAAATGAAAAAGGAAGCACATACTGTACAACTTGGGTTCTCTCTTAGATAAATCATATAACTCACAACTCACATTCTTAAAGAATTACACTGGTTATATGATAAAATAATGGTACTATTATTATTAGTGGTGCTTGCTATGCGATGCAAGCATACTATAATAATAATAATAATAATAATAATAATAATAATAATAATCTTGGATTTTGTTAAAAACATTTTTTTCCTGTACTTCTCCTAAAAATTTTGTCCAATCATCACCAAATTTGGCAAACATCGTCAGACTAAGACTCACAAAATTTTGAATAGTCTAAAGGGTTTGCCCATAATGGGCCAACGAATTGGATCACGAAGCCGCCAAACAGGAAGTAAGGTGGTATCTCAGCAACCACTTTGCGCACTGACACAAAACTTGGTAGATATCTTCATGACCAGGGCCTGAGGCTATGCAAAAAAATTTCGTGATAGCACCACCTACTGGTCAAAAGATACAATAACATACCATAAATGCTTACATCTAACTGCCATTTTTGCTACTCCTCCTCCAAATGTTGTGCAATCTTCACCAAATTTGGCTCATCATCTTGAGACCTGTCTGAACAAAAGTTATCAAAGGAATTTTGATAACTTTTTTGCCTCTCCTCCTCCAAGTTTTGTCCAATCTATCTATCTTTGTCCAATCCAATCTATACTATGCAACAAATTTCGTGACAGTGCCACCTACACCATCATGAAACGCCCCGATTGTACCCAAGAAATTTCGTGACTACGCTACCTTGTGGTCAAGAACTGTAACAACTTTCATTTTTTTCCTTATATCATTTGAAGAATTTGTGTTAAATTCACAGTTCATTTTTCCTATAATTCCTTGGAGTATGCTGAAGTGCACACACACTAGCATCTGAAATTCAAGTGTACTTCCTGTTGACTATCTTTGATTTTGTTAAAACCTGTTTTTTCGCTACTCCTCCTACAAAATTCCAAATGGTTTGTCCATAATGGGCCAACAAAACTGACAGTGAAGCCGCCAAACAGGATATGAGGCTGTATCTCAGCAATGACTTTGTGTGCTGACACAAAACTTGATAGGCATCTTCAAGGCCATGACGTGAGGATGTGCAACAAATTTTGTGACAGTGCCACCTACTAGTCAAAAGTAACAATAACATGATAAAAAGATGCTTACTTCTAACTGCCATTTTTGCTCCTCCTCCTCCAAATTCTGTCCAATCTTCGCCAAATTTGGCTCACATCATCTTGACACCTGTCTAGAAAATGTTGCAGCAATGCCACCCTGCTGCCCATTTGTTTATCTAGACCTTTTCTCATACAGTCAGAGAATTCCACCACTGTCTGTGGTCAAAACATAAACATCATGAGTGAAAAAACAAATCACTCTTGAATCTCTTTGCCTAAAGTTATGGCTCTGCTTTCCTGTGATTGCCCCCAAAAATGCTGCTTGCAGCTTTAATTCTTCTTCTTCTTCTTCTTCTTCTTCTTCTTCTTCTTCAGCCTATGTATGCTGCCAGTTCTATGCAGCCCATAGAACCATCTGGTAAAAAGTTGTGAAATTTGGCACACTGATTGGGGAGGGTCTAAGGAACATTCTGACCAAATTTGGGCCAAGTGCTGCCAAAGCTCTAGCACCACCATCGGGTCAAATTTGGGCCTAATTTGGAAGTACATTTAAGGTCATAACTTTTGAACCATGTGTCCAAAATGTAAAAGCCAGGCATCCCTGGATTCCCTGGGTCAAGACAAGTTTACTGCCTCCTATGATGTCAATGTCATTGTTTTGGACTATGCAACAAATTTCGTGACAGCACCACCTACTAGTCAAAATTAAAAATAACATGCTAAAATGCTTACAGCTAACTTCCATTTTCGCTACTCCTCCTCCAAATTTTCAACAAATTTGACTCCCATCATCTTGAAACCTGTCTATTCAAAACCTTTCTCCTGTAACACGCTGGCAAATGCAAAGAACCTCAACAATGCATCTACATATCATCACAAAACTTGATAATTATCTTCAGGACCATGTTTTGTCATTGTGCCACCTTGTGGTCAAAAACTCTAATAACTATTTTTTTTCCTTATATCATTTGAAGAGTTTGTCCTAAATTCACCTGGGGTATGCTGAAGTGAACACACACAAAAATCTGAAATTCAAGCGTACTTCCTGTTGACCATCTTGGATTTTGTCAAAAAAATGTTTTTCCTACTTCTCCTACAAATTATGTCCAATCAACCCCAAATTTGCCATACATCATATTTAGGCCAACCTGGACAAAAATTATCAAAAGCACATTGATATTCCAAAAAGTTTGTCCATAATGTGACAATAAATTTGATGGTAAAGCCGCCAAACAGGAAGTGAGGCTATATCTCAGCAACAACCTTGCACACTGACACAAATCTTGGTAGGCATCTTGGTAGGCAGGATCATGCCCTGAGGCTATACAGCAAATTTTGTGACAGTGCCACTTACTGGGCAAAAGTTGCAATACAATTGTATTGTACAATAACATGCAAAAAATGCCTCCATCTAACTGACATTTTTGCTACTTACATCATATTGAGACCTGTCTAAACTTGCACAAAGTGGGGAAAAAGGCCCAGACTGATGAGAAAAAACATAAATACCTTAGATGTTTTTAAATTGCAAGAAGAAAAAATGTGTTGGTCAGAGCAGTAGCATTCATGACCAAAGGTCAAAGTAGCAACAGACAAATCCACAGGTCACCGCAGTAGTGGCAGCTGCAGCAGCAATGCCACCCTGCTGCCCCTTTGTTCATCTAGACCTACAGTCAGAGAATTCCACCACTGTCCGTGGTCAAAAGAAACACATCATTCCTTTGCCTAAAGTTATGGCTCTGCCTTCCTGTGATTGTTTCAAAGGCAACAATTGTAGCGTGTCTATGAATGTGCGGCTCACCAAGTCTGGGTGCTTGGCCCCCGAAAATGCTATGAAATGTAGCATACAGATAGGGGCAGTATGAAATTTTACCATAACAATTTTGGAGTCGCTATCTCAAACCCTCTAGTCGCCCCAACAGCTCAAAGTTTCACTCATGTTTAGGCTAATAACTTTTGAACCATAAGGGCTAGAAACAAAATTCATTTTCCCTCTGATTCCTTGGCTTGAGCCAAGTCGAATGTCATTTTCCATCATGAAAATTTTTCTGCCATTTTGAATTTTCTGAAAAACCTACTTTTTCAAACTCCTCCCAGACCTTTTGTCTGATTTTCACAAAAATTGAATCAGATCATCTTCAGACCATGCTGACAGACATTTATGGAATTGAAGTTGATTAGTCAAACCATTCTCAAATAATGCACAAATTTGATGATGAGCATGCCAAAATGGACGTGAGGCTATACAGTTGAGGACAAAATTATTAGCCCCCCTACAAAATAGTCATTGTTTTAAAAGTATTTCAAAAGTGCTTTTAACCAGAGCAAAAAAAAATTAACACAGCTTTTTTAGACATCCTAGTTTTATTTTGGATGCTTACATTATTTTATATTCCACACAGAAATGAAAATATTACACAAAACACAAAAACTATCAGGGTCAAAATTATTAGCCCCCCACATTCTAATAGTCAATTGTGTATCCTTTTTGCTGGATAACTGCCTGCAATCGTTTGTTGTAATCGTCAACAAGTCTGTGACACTTCATTTGAGAAAATCTGGCCCATTCTTCTTTGGCGAATCTCTCAAGTTCCTTCAGATTCGATGGTTTTCTGACATGGACATTTTTCTTTAGGTCACCCCACATATTTTCTATTGGATTTAAGTCAGGGCTTTGTGCAGGCCATTCGATGACATTCACCTTGTTCGTCTGGAGATAGTTCTTCACCAAGAGAGACGTATGTTTAGGATCGTTGTCATGTTGGAAGATGAAGCGACGACTCAGACCTAGTTTCACTGCTGACTGCTTAAGGTTTTCTTTCAAAATATCCACATATTTTTTTTTATTCATGATCCCTTCCACCTTGACAAGATTTCCAGTTCCAGATGCACTGAAGCATCCCCACAGCATAATACTCCCACCACCGTGTTTCACTGTGGAGACAGTGTTCTTTGGGTTTAATGCCTCTCCCTTTTTTCTCCAAACGTAAGCAGTGTCTCTGTGGCCAAAGAGCTCTAGTTTAGTCTCATCAGACCATAAGACACGCTTCCAGTATGAATAATCTTTCTCCAGGTTGTCCTGAGCATACTTAAGACTGGCTTGAAGGTGTCTTTTCTTCAAAAGTGGAGTTTTTCTTGGTCTGCAACCTCGCAGTTCATTCCTGTGCAGAGCTCTAGTGATGGTCTTCTTAGAGACTATGATTCCTGATGTGGCCAAGTC
>CM040996.1:9844423-9861153 GCA_022985145.1 Pangasius djambal
ACCATGAATTCCTAGGCTCCTGAGGGTGGACAAGAGAGTCTTGTGGTTCACGGTGTCAAACGCTGCTGAAAGGTCGAGGAGGATGAGGACTGAAGATAGTTTGGCTGATCTAGCGGCATGTAGCTTCTCCGTGACTGCCAGAAGGGCAGTCTCTGTGGAGTGTGCCGGTTTGAAGCCAGACTGATTGGGATCTTGGAGGAAACACAACATGACCATACTATAAACATATTTCACAAAAAAAAAATTTTTTTGGCAATATTTTTTTGGCAATTTTTTTCTATTGGTTGTTCAGACCTCAGATTTTAATAATAATAATAATAATACATTTTATTTATAAAGCACTTTACATTTTAAAGAAAATCTCAAAGTGCTAAGTGCAAAGATTTTGACACAAAGTCAATGAAATGTAGTAGGTTAAGCACAACCTGTGACTTTTAGCATCTATGTATATTAAAATATGGTCTATAACTTACTAATATCACTTGCATTTGGAAATTTTGCACTTTTTTTTTTTTTTTTTCCAAATTTTGAGAGAGTGGGAACGACTATTTATAGCTAAGTAACTATAATTGGAGAAAGAATTATGACACCTGACTCCTTAAATGAAAACTTTTGCTATTGTTGGCAAATTGCTGTGTAGTAAGAGAAATAACACAATGACATAATAAAATAACACAATTTAAGTAATTCAACTGGGTGGTAAGGGATTACACGACCCCATCATTGATCATTTTCTAATAGCAGCACATCCGGTTGTGTTTTATTGCTTGCATAATACTTTGTTAGTCAAAGATTTCAGTGATTGATGGTGATTGTGCACCAATAAAACATGGCATTAGATCAGAAAAATTGTTAGTGTTTTCCAACTGGTTGTTATTTTGATCTTACAAAGGGGTGACTTTTGAGAGTTCTCACTGTGACTGTTAGAGCCTTTGGAGGCAGTAGGACGTGGTCACCTCTGAATGGACCACAATCTGTCATCTCAAGAGCCTTTCTGCTTAAAGCAGAATGATAAACAGCAAAAATAAAACATTTAGTAATTGAAACAAAAAGACATAAACCATACCAAACTAAATATACTAAATATACCAAATTTAAAAACAAGTCTTCAAAAGTTGCTCTCTTTCTCTGTCTCTCTCCCTGCCTGTCTCAGTATCCGAAAATGTTTGCGGGAAGTCTTCTGGACTATGTGGGTTCTCAGGCACAGTACCTTCACACACTGCTGGCAATGACACAGACAAATAAACTGGAGTCACAGCAGCATGCTCACAGACTACACTGGGCTGAGATGGCCTTGGAAGCACTGTGCAACGTTATCAAAAACAACCCAGGTAACACTTACAGAAGGATTACAGAGACTAAATGATTCTATTCCTAGTTACTGTTAATGGCATAAGAAGCACTGGTACAGAGTTATATTTAGCCAGTTATTAGGTTTTCTCTTAAAATGCTGTTAATGTCTAGCCTTAAAATCTCTGTATTAGTGATCATTTCTGCTCTTTTACAGGCTCTGAAACAGAGTGCATTGGCCATTTTAAACTGCTCTTTTCCCTGCTCAGAGTCCATGGGGCTGGGAAAGTTCAGCAGCTAGTCCTGGAGGTATTTTAATTATGCCACATACAAGGGGGAATCCAAAAATTTATGGAATTGTTTAAAAAAAAAAAGAAAAAAGAAAATTATAGGTAGGTTATAAATTATTGTAAGTTATAAAACCTACAGCATTACTTCTTTAATCCCCTTGAAAGTACTCTCCTTGTTAAATGTGGGTTAAATGCAGAGCACAAATTCTGAGTATGGGTCACCATACTTGGCTACATGTCGCTTATTTTTCACTTACTTATTGTGATGCGACACATTGTAGTAGGTATTCTTCCATTCCTAGAAACATTTGCTGTAGTCATCTTTTGTCATCATGTCTAGAACCTTCTGCATTTTTTTCTGGATTTGCACACACTACATTGTCAGTCAAGTGGTTTTTAACCAGAAACAACATGGTTATTGCCTCACATCCACCATATTCACCAGATCTTGCTCCTTGCAACTTCTTTTTGTTCCCTAAATTAAAAATGAGACTGAAGGGGAAAAGATTACTACAGGAAACGGAGAAATGCTGAGACAAGTGTATTGCATCACAAGGAGAGTACTTCGTAGGGGATTAAAGGAGTAATGCTGTAAGTTTTATAACATTATTTTATCTTTTTTAAACAATTCTGGGAATTTTTGGGTTCCCTCTCATATTCACAAACACCCATTAGGTTTTCATTTTATTGGATTAAGCTTGTTCAGGTAGATCAAGTGCATTTGAATAGGGCTGAACTTTATAGAGTGCAAATCTCCTGAGGCTGGTAACTTTTTTATTTATGGTGACCTGAAATTGTGTTAACATATCATAACATGCAATGTAACATAAGGATTCATGGTATATATAATATTACCTTCATGGATGCATATCACCTTCAGGTGTCCACTGTTCAATTCAACTGTAGTTTTGCATAGTTGCATGGACAGAGGTCGTTAATTAGTTTTTCACACTATGAGTCTTTGTCTTATTAGATATAATTTGTTTCGGTTTCAGGTTGTGAACACCGTGACTTCAAATCAGGAATGTGTGAGCAACATAGCTGAATCTCTGGTGTTGGCCAATCTGCTATTATTGCTGCACTCCTTACCATCCAGTAAGCTAGTCTCTCCCTAAACAATTTTACACTCAAGAAGAATGATTTAAACAGCATTCCAGCTAGTTTCCAACTAGCAGCTGCTCATCAATTTAAAAATGCCTTGTGTTTAAAAAAATTGGTTGGCTATTTTCACATTGGAGATTCTAATGGTGTTTTGTAAATTGCGTAAATTGCAATTGTTCATGTCCCTGTTCTACACACACAGGCAGGCAGCTTGTCCTGGAGACTCTGTATGCTCTCACTTCTAACACCAAGATTGTCAAAGAGGCAATGACCAAAGGTAAGGCTGTACCTATTTACTTAAAGCACCATATTGTTGTCTACATATCTAATTTTATATCCACTGCAGGGATCCCGCTTGGCAAACAGAAAAGTGCCCCATCATACAGAGATTGTGAGGTAGAATCCCGATGATGCCGCAGTCATTTGTGGCCAGGAGCCCAAGAGAGCAAAATTGGCCATGCACTTAGCGACACTAGCCTATAGTGGGAATCTGTGAGCTCATGCATGTGCACTTTCCTCCAAGTGTGTTATGCCACCCCCTGACGTTGCTTGAGCAGTGGTTCGAAAAAATGTGGTCAGCTGGCTTCACATACCTCAGAGGAAGTACATGATAGTCTTTGCCCTCCCTGGTTGATAGTTGTCATGTGATGAGGGAAGCTGCCTGATGGGTGGGAATTGGCCATCACTAAGTTAGGAGAAAATTGGGGGGAAAAAAAAAAAAAAAAAAAAAAAAAAGAAGTTCTAGAACCACCTCTAACTCTGCTGCTCTCATTTTACAGGTGCACTGATCTACCTGTTGGATCTGTTCTGTAATTCCACCCACCCTCAGGTGCGCACTCAAACAGCTGAGCTCTTCTCCAAGATGTCTTCAGACAAGCTTGTGGGCCCCAAGGTAAGAGTCTAAAAGATTAGTGTGAAGAGTTGAGTAAATAATCAGTTGAACACAGCGGTAGATGCATTCATTTAGACTAAAAATTTTATGAATGTTTGTGAAAAACAGAGCAAACACAGCTGTAGACCCAAACAGTCTAACTATGGAATAAAATTATAGAAATGAGTTTCTGTAACCCAAATGTAATAAATGTCTTTTTTGTTACTATGTTGTCATTTTCATGTTTGTTCTATTGACAGATAGTTTATCTAACTTGTATACTAGTGTTAATTAACCAGCAAGTTTGTTTTTGTATGAGCTCAAAATTTAGAGATTGTTAGGCGTTGATGTATGATGATGCTATTAGAATTTCAGTAATGTTGCACTATGAGACAGGTAAACATGTATTAAGTCTAAATACTGTATGACAGTTGAGGACAAAGGTTTACATACATCTAAGATAAAGACACTCAATGTCAGTTTTTCACAACTTCACACATTTCAAGTTAGCATATGGGTATGTTTGAGTCAATAGTTTACATACACCAAATTGACTGTCTCTAAACAGTCTGAAAGAGTCCAAAAATTGATGTAATGCCTTTTAGAAGCTTTTGATTGGTGAGTGGCATAATTGAGAGTTAATTGAACCTGTGGCTGTAAAAAGGCCTACCTTTAGTGCCATTGCCTTTTTGCCCTTACTATGAGAAAATCTAAACAACTCAGCCAAGACTTCAGAAAAAAAATCATGGACCTCCACAAGTCCAATTCCTCGTTAGGAGCAATTTCCAAACAACTGAAGGTATGACAAGTACAAACAATTGTATGCAAATATAAAACTCTTGGGGCTACGCAGGCACTGCATCATTGAGGAAAGAGGCACAAATTAACTCCCAGTGATGAACAAACCCCAAGAGAACAACAAAGGACTTGGTGAAGGAGTTGGAGGCATCGCGTACCAAAGTATGTACATCCACTATTATGAGAGACCTACATCGCCATGGTCTGAAAGGCTTTCGCACAATGAAGAAGCCCCTACTTCAAAACTGGCTTAAAAAAAGCCATTTTAGAGGAGTATTTTGTTGGAAAAAGCAATGAGGAAGGAGGATCATCTAGAAACCTGACTGAGTTTCACCAGTTCTGTCAGGAGGAATTGGAAGCAATCCCCACAAAGTACTGCGAGAAGCTTAAAGGTTACAGCCAGCATTTGATTGAAGTTCAGCAATTAAAAGGCAATGTCACTGTGGCAGATTTCAGTTGTCAGTGGCATGAGCTCAGGTAGCACTTGTATGTGTGCCTTTATTTTAACAAATTAACAGAACAAAAAGTGTGTGCGCGCACACTCTCGCTCTCATACACTCACTCACACACAGACACACACACACACTCTCTCTCTCTCTCTCTCTCTCAGAGAAAAGGAGAGAACAGCTTGTTAATAAAGCCCACACAGATAAGCAACAGGTGTTAATTAATTAATCGACCATTCCCCAATGCTTCTGCTGCAGACCCCTGCTAAACTATGCCCCCACCTGCCATAGTCACCAAATACCAAGTGTATGTACCACCAAATACAAAGTGTATGAAAATGTTTGACCCACGTAAAATCCGTATATGTAGTAAATAAAAGCTGAAATAAAGCACTTATCTATTTTCAAAATGACCTCTTATGGAAATGAAGTGGATCCCATAATTGACTTAACATAGGAAATGTATGGTGACATGAAATGTGTGGAGTTATTAAAAATTTACTTTAAATGTCTTCAGCCTAGTTGTGTGTAAACTTTTGGTCTGAACTGTATAATATATTCTAAATAATAAATTCTAAATACTATACTGTGGTAATATAACAAAGATAGTAGGTTTGAGAAAGGGTAAAAGTGAAGTTACAGTTACAATATTGTTTTTATGCTATGGATTTCCTTTGCTTAAGAAACAGGGTTTTTTTTTTTTTAAATCTTATATGGGTTATGCAATATGAATGCATAATATAGTGCTATGGCTAAAGTTCACTTTGTGGCACTATAAGATTACAGGCTTATTCAAGGGATAAATACTGCTAAATCAGAGACAACGTTATTTGCTTCAGGACCTCAGTAGCAAAATGTATTCTGTTTATTATATATATAAATTTATATCTTTTGTGGAGCACAGGTGCGTCTGATCCTGATGCGTTTTCTGCCAGGCGTTTTCATGGACGCTATGCGAGACAATGCTGAAGCCGCTGTGCACATCTTTGAGGGCACTCATGAAAACCCAGAGCTGATTTGGAATGACACATCGCGAGAGGCCGTCTCCACCACCGTCCGGGAAATGATGCTTGAGTGAGTGGATCCTCCACTCGCATTCATATTTAGTACATGCACTCACACACATACAGTGTGCACAAGGTTGCATAGAGTGTGGCATAGTCAAACACATGGTGGGTGGTGAGGTTGGTCAAAAATGTAATGTGACCAATGGAAAATAATATACAAAAAAGTCAAATGAATACAGGAGACATTTAATAAAGTTATGTGTATATTTCAGTCCAAACTGGACTGAAAATTGCTGCCAGGCAAAGATAAATTAATGCTAATTTTATTCATATGTGCACAAATGTCAATAAATTGCCGGTAGCTTTCCAAGCACAATCACGGCACAGGTTATTTATATTTAGAGACACCCACAAAACTCCATGATAGGAAAAGCTCCTAAAAAGCTGAGGATGACAGCTATTACAAGCACAGAAAAGTTATTTCTACACTTCTTGCAGAGACAGTGTTTGCATTGCTTTGACAAACAAAAGGATGTAATTCCAGAGAAAATGATCAAATGGATTAAAAAAATATATTGTAAATTATGTGAATTTATCCTAATGAGCAAGACAGAGGCAATGGTGGCAAGGAAAAACTCCCCGAGACAATATGAGGAAGAAACCTTGAGAGGAACCAGGCTCAAAAGGGAACCCATCCTCATCTGAGTGCAATGGATAGTGCAATTATAAATAAATCTCTTCTATTATTGTGTACTATATGGACAAATAGTGCAAATGTGCAACCAGTAAATTCATCACAGTTTTCGCAAGAAGTCCGGTTGGTGAAAATCTATCCACTGTCCATTGATGGAGTCCTGAGTACGAAGGTGCTTGTGGCAACTGTAGCCCCAAGTCCACCACAGCAATCGCAATCCCAAGCCATCACAGTACAGCTCGCCATATGAGATCCCCAAACCATCTCTCCAGCCCCCAGGTGGCACTATCCCCAGCAATCCAAACAGTTCTTCAGGTCGTCCTTATGGGGCCACCCCCAGCAGCAGTGAGTGATCTCAACCGACGAGAACTCCAACCAGAAGTAGGGCATCAGGCAGGCAGCGAGGAGGAGCAGAAGGGGTCAGGATCACTGGCATCTCAGAAGTAGCATGTGTAGCTCAACAGAGAGATTGTTGGGTAAGCTTTTGTCCTCTAATGGTTAAGGACAATGTACTTTGCGTGCAGAGTGTAAGCAGGGACTCTGGCAAAAACTAGCTATGACAGCATAACTAAAAGGGAGAGCCAGAAGCTAACACGGACATGAGGGAACCCTGGGCAGCCAGCCACTCCACCGTTGACAAACCTGAGTGAACGCGTGAGAGTGGGGGGCGATAGCATCTAAACATCCCAGTTCACCACAGCACACTATGCCTGTGAACCCTCCAGACCTGCCCCTGTACCTAAGAAAAAACTATTCACAAAAGGCTTGACTAAACAAACATGTTTTCAGCCTAGACCTAAACACTGAGACTGTGTCTGAGCCCTGAACACTAAGTGGAAGGCTGTTCCATAACTGTGGGGCTTTGTAAGAGAAGGCTCTACCCCCAGCTGTAGCCCTCACTATTCGAAGTACCAACAAATAGCCTGCACCTTTTGATCTAAGTAGGCGTGGCGGATCATAAAAGACCAAAAGGTCGCTCAGGTACTGTGGCAGGAGAGCATTTAGTGCTTTATAGGTCAATAGTAGTATTTTATAATCAGTATGAAATTTGATTGGGAGCCAATGCAGTGTAGATAAGATAGGGGTGATGTGGTCATATCTTCTGGTTCTAGTAAGGACTCTCGCTGCTGCATTCTGGACTAACTGGAGCTTGTTTATGCATCTACTGGAACATCCAGGCAATAAGGCAATACCTCTACAACCTAGAGGTAACAAAAGCATGAACTAATTTTTCTGCATCGTGTAGTGACAATATATTTCTTATTTTAGCAATCTTTGAGATGAAACAAAGCGATCCTAGTAATATTATCTACATGAGCTTCAAATGAAAGACTAGAGTTGATAATCACACCAAGGTCTTTTACTGCTGCACATGATGAAACAGAAAGCTTACTTCTAACTGCATGTGGTCCTAGTATAAGTACTTCTGTCTTGTCAGAATTAAGTAAGAGAAATAATATACATAAATACATAAACATCCAGCTTCTAATATCTTTTACACATTCCTCAACTTCATTAAGCTGGTGTCTGTCATCTGGCTTTGCTGTAACACACAACTGTGTGTCATCAGCATAACAGTGGAAGCTAATACCATGTTTAAGAATAATTTTGCCTAGAGGTAGCATATATAAAGAAAAGAGCAGTGGGCCTAAAATAGAGCCTTGCGGGACACCAAACTTTACTTTAGTATGCGAAGAGAAGTCACCATTTCCGTCTACAAACTGATAATGATCAGTCAAATAAGATATGAGCCAGGAGAGGGCCGTTCCCTACTATGTTTTCTAGTCTATCGAGGAGAATAGCATGATCAGTGGTATCAAAAGCTGCACTAAGTTCAAGCAGCACAAGCAAGGAGACACAACCCTGATCAGAGGCCAGAAGTAAGTCATTTACCACTTTAACCAGTGCTGTCTCTGTGCTATGATGAGGCCTAAACCCTGACTGATAGATTTCATTAATGTTATTCCTAAGTAAATATGAGCAAAGCTGCTGTGCTACAACCTTTTCTAGGATCTTGGAGATAAAGGGAAGGTCTGATATTGGTCTATAGTTAGACAGCTGACAGGGGTCAAGGTCAGGTTTTTTTAGTCAAGGGCTTGATAACTGCTAGTTTAAATGATTTAGGTACATATCCAATGCTATGGGAAGAATTGATTATCTTTAAAAGAGGTTTGATTGTTTCAGAAATTATCTGTTTGAAGAAACAAGTAGGTAAAGGATCTAGTATACAGGTTGATGATGATGATGAAATTAGTGAAATTAGTTTGGTCTCTTCAAGGGGAGTAAAACATTGTAATTGTTGATCTGATATTATTATATTATCATCTACAGGGTTAGTTGTAAAACTGTCCGGTTTTAAATTAATAAATAAAAATTCATGAAGTCATCACTGCTGTATAATGTCTGTGTGCGTGTTTCTATTGTGGTCTTATTCCTGGTTAATTTTGATACAGTATTAAATAATAATCTAGGATTATTTCTGTTATCTTCAATTAGGGTGGAGAGATACATTGATCTAGCAGCACTAAGAGTTTTCCTATAGCTCAAAAGGCTCTCCTTCCATGCTATTTGAAATACTGCCGATTTAGTTTGATGCCGTTTACGTTCTAGTTTTCGAGTGGTCTGTTTTAAAGTTCGTGTGTGATCACTATACCAGGGTGCTAGCTTTTTCTCCCTAATTATTTTTCTTTTAAGTGGAGCTACCTTATCTAGCGAGTTGCAGAACATTGAATCTAAGCATTCAGTTGCCTAGTCAAGTTCTTCGGGATCAGACAGTGATCCAGTCATGGTTGATAAATCTGGGAGATTACTGATAAAACTCTGTGCAGTTGTTGATGTGAAAGTACGTTTGACACGGTGACGTGGCAAGGTGCATATATTATGATCAAGACACAATTTAAATGAGATGAGGTAATGAGATAGCTTCAGACTGTGGAAATGAGACTATATTTAATCCGAATGTTAGTATTAAATCAAGTGTGTGACCACCATTATGAGTGGGTCCTATTACATTCTGATTAACCCCTACTGAATCAAGAATGGACAGTTCTAAGAACTGCTGTTCTTAGAGGTTCATCTGGATTATCAAAATGAATATTAAAGTCTCCAGCAATTAATGCTTTGTCTAAGGAAACAACCAGGTTAGAGATGAAATCCGCAAATTCACAAAGGAATTCTGAATATGGCCCTAGGGGTCTGTAAATAATAATTAGCGGAATCACCTGGGTAGACTTATTTTTAGTGGCTACGTATGTTATGTTAGTATAAAGAACTTCAAACGTGCTGAATTTATGACTAGGGTTTTGTGTGACGCCTAGATTATCATTATAGATGACTGCGACGCCTCCTCCTTTGCCAGTTAGAAGGGGCTGATTTATGTAACTGTACCCAGGAGGACTAGCTTCATTTAATGCTACAAACTCTGTGTTTAATCCACATTTCTGTTAAACACAGAACATCAAACTCCTGATCAGTTATGGTTTCATTAACAATAATTGCTTTAGATGTAAGACATCTATTATTCAGTAGTCCTAGCTTCAGATCAACAGTGCTGGCTACGCATTGGGTTTGATTTAATTTTATGTTAATTAGGTTACTAAGACAAACTGACTGAATATGTCTATAATTTTGTTTTGCTCGGGGAACAGACACAGTCTCAATACGGTGGAACCTAAGTGACGACTTAGTGCAGCTAGCAGACGGTTGGTTTAGCCTGCTTGTCTGCTGGCCTTGGCCATGGATTGTCACCGATTATTATGACTAATTATGATTATTATTGTCACTGAGACTATGTGCTATGCTGCAAGAAATGAGAGCAGCACCTTCCAGAGTGGGATGGACACCGTCCCGCCCTAAAAGGCCAGCTTTGCCCTCAAAGATAGTCCAATTATCTATAAAGCCCACATTGTTTTCGGAGCACCACCGGAACATCTGGACATCCAGCAGTTCTGCGACCATAACTTGCTGTAGGCTAAATCGCCATGCAGCATTGGAATGGGGCCAGAGCATACTACAGCATCGGACATCGCCTTCGCTAATTCACACAACTCTACAATGTTACTTTTAGTAACCTCAGACTGACGAAAGCATATATCATTAGCTCCTACATGAATAACTATCTTTGAGAACCTGTGCTTGCCTAAGACCCTAAGATTACCTGCTATGTCCAGCGCCCTGGCTCCCGGTATACACCTAACTAAAGCTGCTGGTGCCCCTAAAGGCCTAGCTAATTTCACGTGCCACAAGATAGAGTCTCCTATAACCAGAACTCTTTCAGGTTTCTCAGCGGGTGCTGCATTGAGGAGAGCAAACCTGTTAAGACACGTGAAGCGGAGAGGAGTGGTGCTCCCGTGGGCAAGCTTTAGCTTTGGCTTTGCGATTATGCCGCGAGTCGTCACCTATTCGCCCCGCTGTGAGGGCTCTAATGTCGGAGTTGGGGGATTACTATCTCCGCCTAAGGCATCCAGACTTTCCGCTACAGAAATTACGCTGCTCTCACTCTCACTAACCCTCTCTAGAGTCTAGATGCGCACCTCTAATGCTGCAATCTTCTCCGTCAGAGAGCTAACTAACATGCATTTATCACAAATAAAGCAATTACTAACGACAGAGGAAGAATGTCTAAACATCCTGCACTCAACACACTGAACAAGCTTAATGTTTGACATGTTGTTTAATGCACCTTAGTCGAAGATTTGTTGATATTATTTTAGATGGCGTGGATCAGGTGTGAATGGCCTCCGCTCGCTGTCTTGACAAAATACAAAAGCGTTCTTCGAGAGAGAAAAAATGAAAATACGGTAGAAGAGAATGTGAAAAATACAACAGATGAAAAACGATAGTGCAAAATTATTGATTTAAAAAAGAAAGAAACAGTATAGTTAACTTTAGTTAATGAAAACTTTTTAGCAACTTTTTCTTTCTGCTCTTTTTCTTGCAGACACTTCAAGCAGCAAAAGGATAACCCTGATGTCAATTGGAAGGTGAAATGTGCAATAGTGTATTTTTATTTTAATGTGGTGGTGGGGATGTCAAGTGTTAGCTGATTGTGTCTATGTGTTTATGTAGCTTCCTGAGGACTTCACAATACCGTATGCAGCAGGGCAGGGTGAGCTGGAGGTGGGTGGAGTGTTCCTGCGCATCTTCATTGCTCAGCCAGGCTGGGTGCTGCGCAAGCCTCGAGATTTCCTTGTCTCCCTGCTTGAGACCCTCACTGAGCTGCTTGAGAAGCACCACCCTAATGTGAGACTGTGTACTAAACATAGACATAATATCTAAGTTGCTTATATAATAATATCTAATTTGTAATAAGATGCTTACATATGATTTGTCTTGATTTAAAATAACATTATTATTTCCTTTTTCCTTCTGTTTCCTTAAACCATTCTTCCCCATGTCTTCTCCACTGCATATTTTCTTCTTACCTTATTACTCCTTTCCATGTCTTCTTTTCCGTGTCCTCTTTTCTCCTTCTTCTCTTTCTCTTCTTCCTCATTCTCTTCTCTTTTCTTCTTTCCTCTCCTCCTTGTACCCTCCCTCTTCTCCTATGCTTTCTTTGCCTCTCCTTTGCACTCTTTGCATCTTGTATCTCAGGGTGAGGCGTTGGAGACGGTCACCACAGCAGCTGTGTGTTTGTTCAGTACTCAGACTCAGTTGGCTGATCAGGTTCCTCCTCTTGGTCACCTGCCTCGAATATTAGCAGCCCTCAACCACAAGGACAACGCTGTTCCTAAAAGCTCCATCCGCCTAATCCATGTCCTCTCAGAGAATGAGGTACATAAACAGACAGAATCCAACAGTGATTTCTAAGTCTATTTCCTAAATGTTTTGGCTAAATAACCTGTCATTTCACCTGGAATACCATAGCAGCCACCTAGCAAAACCCTAGCAACCAGCTAGAATATCATAGCAACACCCTAGCAACCACCTGAGATAGCATAGCAACCACCTAACAACATCACAGTAACCAGTTTGAACAACGAAGCATCCACCTAGAATATCATTGCAACCACCTAGAAACACCCTAGCAACCACATAGCAACACCCTAGCAACCATCTGGAATGTCATAGAACCACCAAGCAACATCCTAGCAAACAACCAGAATATGATAGCAACCACCAAGCAGAATCCTAGTAGTTAGTTTGAATAGCATAGCAAACACCTAGAAACACCTTAAAAACCTCTTGTTACCTTCCTAATTGTCTGTTTTTTGTACCAGTCTTGTGGATTTTCTAGATTAGTCATTTCTTTTGAGTGTAAGGTCATAGTTTGTGTTATGAGATGCAGCTGACAACAGAAGGTTTTGAGAGAAACAGATCTCAGTGTGTTTGGCAGAGCTTGATGCTGTGCATGAAATCACTAAAAATTACAGTTCGACTTGGAATCCAGATGGACAGGGATGTTTTGTCTCTGACATGCCATCTAGTGATTGTTGCTTTTTAATTCTTCAGATGTACATAAAATAAGCAGGCATGTGTCTGAGCAATGCTGCTTGTGTTACTGCTACTTCTGCACATGCACGGCACACACTCACACACCACCCCGGCTTATTTTTCCGTGACATGCCCTGTCATGTTTTATTCCTTATGTACCATTTAAAGCTGGATGTGACAGCAGAAAGAGATGCTCCCTTTCAAACACACCTCCTGACTTTGTGTAAAGCTGTGTCACAAAATATAATCTCACCCTTCCCCCTAGACTGGTGTAAGGAATCAGTATAAGGAATATTCCATTGAATTTTACTCACTTACAGTCAAGTCCAAAAATATTTGGACATTGACAAAGTTATTGTTTTTTTAGCCGTCTACCACAGTATATGGAGTGGAAATTGAATGAGTACGAGTACACCGTGCAGACTTTCAGCTTTAGTTTGAGGATATTGACAAATTGGTTGAACAGTGTAAGAATTACAACACTTTTTATATGTGGTGTCCCCCTGCTTTTTAAGGGACCAGAATTAAATGAACAGTTAGCTGTTTGGCTGCTCCATGGCCAAGTGTGTGTTATTCCCTCATTATTTCACTTAAAAGTAAGGAGATAAAATGCCTGGAGTTGGCATTTGCATTTGGAATTTGCTGCTGTTAACTTAATATGAAGTCTACAGTGCTGTTTCTGCCAGTGAAGCAAGCCATCTTTAGGAGGAAAAATCAAAACAAACCCATCAGAGAGATATCAGAAATATTAGGTGTGGCCAAATGAAGTGAAGTGACGTGTAGCCAAGTACGGTGACCCATACTCAGAATTTGTGCTCTGCATTTAACCCATCCAAGTGAACACACACACACCGTGAACACACACCCGGAGCAGTGGGCAGGCTTTTTTTTTTTTTTTTTTTTTTTTTTTTTTTTTTTTTTTTTTTTTTTTTTTTTTTTTTTTTTTTTTTTTTTTTTTTTTTTTTTTTTTTGCTGCAGCACCCGGGGAGCAGTTAGGGGTTCGGTGCCTTGCTCAAGGGTCTTACCTCAGTCGTGGTATTGAGGGTGGATGAGAGCGCTGGTCATTCACTCCCCCCACCTACAATCCCTGCCGGATCTGAGACTCGAACCCACGACCTTCAGGTTCAAGACGTATACCATTGGTAAACCTCAAAAACAGGAAGACCAGATTAGAGTTTGCCAAAAATTCTTTAAAAAAAAAAAAAAAAAAAAGCCTGTGTAGTTCTAGACAAACATCAGCTTGGCTGCCCATTGCTGCAGGTGTGTGTTCATTACTGTGTGTGTGCACTTGGATGGGTTAAATGCAGAGCACAAATTCCGAGTATGGGTCACCATCCTTGGCCACACGTCACTTCCCTTTCACTTTCATACCACCTCATCTTATGGTGTGGGCATGTTTGGCTGTCAGTGGTACTGGTTCCCTTGTATTGACAAAAGCAGCAGGATGAATTCTGAAGTGTATAGGGCTATATTATCAGCTCAGATTCAGTCAAATACTTTAAAACTTATTGGACTGCACTTCACACTGCAGATCGACAATGACTCAATGCATACTTTAAGAAACCCAAGACTTTTTTTTTTAAGACAAAGGAGTGAAATGTCCTGCAATGGCCAAGTCAGTCACCTGACCAGAATCCAATTGAGCATGCATTTCACTTGCTAAAAGCAAAACTGAAGGCAAAATGCCCCAAGAAAATGCAAGAACTGAAGAAAGCTGCAGTAAAGGCCTGGCAGAGCATTACCAGGTCAGTAACCCAGCATCTGATGATGTCTGCGAGTTCCTGACTTCAGGCTGTCCTTGAAGGATTTGCAACCAAGTATTAACAATGAGAATTGAATTTATGGTTGTTAGTTTGTCCAATTACTTTTGGTCCCTTAAATGGGGGGCCAAATATAAAAAGTGCTGAAATTCCTACAGTGTTCACCCACTTTGGATGTGTTTGTGTGAACCCGCCCTCTACAGTTGTGCGTACGCTCCATGGCAGCTTTGGAGACCATCGGGCCTTTGATGTGTGGGATGAAGGTCAGGGCTGATATGGCAGGACTAGCATGTGAAGCCCTCAACCGCATGTTCCAGCGAGAGCAAACTGACCTAGTTGCGCAGGTAACACTCTCACTCACATTCTCTCTCTCTCTCTCTCTCTCTGTGTAAAGTGCAATGATGTAGTGCCACCTGGACTACATCATCTAACGCCATAAAATGTAGTGATTATAAACAGCTGCTGAATCACTAGTTACAGCAGTTTTTTTTTCCATTCATTGCACATGCACAAGCACACAGATATACACACCTTGGTTCCTTTTATGGGGTTTTACTTCATTACAAGCTCCTCTTGCCTTTATTGGTATTTTTCAAAAAACTTTGATTAAAAGTAATAGTTACCACAACACATTTTTGTCATATTGTTAATTTTTGGGCTTGACATACCAGAGGGATGTAATGGTGGTTGACTCCATTCCTGTACAAAGTGAGTTGATTCTTTCTGCATCACTCTGTGGTTCATTTCAAAGGTCAGTGGCAAATAGTCAGTTTAATTGATATTTGCCATTGCACAATACTTAGATATTATGCTTTAAATTTTAAATCAGCATCACTCTTATGACAGGAAAATAATGGCAATTTTTTTTCTTAGTCTGTAGCTGGTGTAGATGCAAGAGGAGAGCAACACGGAGGGTTCCACATCAACTAAATTTGAAATGTTTAACATTTGTGCAATGCACTCAGTATCAGCAGTAGAGCAGAATGTGAATGACTTTGATAGGTTCATCCAAACTACTTACTTTAGGAAAACATAATATTAAAAAAAAAACAGAAAGGAAGTGCACTGAAGCAATAAAACACTTTTTAAAAGTATTTTTGTTATTAGTTAAATAAATGAAATGAGAGGCAAATAAATAAAAAAAATTATTACTTACAAATATCTTCTATGTTTGTTTGGAACACCATGAAACAGTCACCACAATGAAATGCTTGTGTCATCAAGCATTTTTTAATGGTATAGTTAATTTATATATTATTTTTATATATATATTATATATTATATATATTAATATAGATTTATATATTTATAAATTAACTATACCATTATACCATTGTACATTTTTATAAATATATTTATATTTATTCAATTAGAGAGTATGTGCGTGTGTGTGTGTTGTATGCAGGCTCTTAGAGTAGAACTGGTGCCATATTTGCTGAAGCTTTTAGAGGGAGTAGGATTAGAGACTCTGGACAACCCCTCAGCAACCAAAGCCCAAATCGTCAAAGCCCTTAAATCCATGACTCGCAGTCTACAGTATGGAGAACAGGTAAGGAACTCAAACACACGCATACTCTATAAATTAATAAATATACATACACTATATTACCAAAAGTATTCGGTCACCCATCCAAATGATCAGAATCAGGTGTCCTAATCACCTGGCCTGGCCACAGGTGTATAAAATCAAGCACTTAGACATGCAGACTGTTTTTACAAACATTTGTGAAAGAATGGGCCGCTCTCAGGAGCTCAGTGAATTCCAGCGTGGAACTGTCATGGGATGCCACCTGTGCAACAAATCCAGTCGTGAAATTTCCTCGCTCCTAAATATTCCACAGACAACTGTCAGCTTTATCATAACAAAATGGAAGAGTTTGGGAACAACAGCAACTCAGCCACGAAGTGGTAGGCCACGTAAACTGACGGAGAGGGGTCAGCGGATGCTGAAGCACATAGTGCAAAGAGGTCGTCGACTTTCTTCACAGTCAATTGCTACAGAGCTCCAAACTTCATGTGACCTTCAGATTAGCCCAAGTAC
>CM040996.1:9861253-9891704 GCA_022985145.1 Pangasius djambal
AATAAATGGTCATTTCTTATAGGGGGCTAATAATAATGTCCCTGGTCATTTTAGCTTTTTCTTACATAACAATGTTTTGGTGTGCAAATATAAATATTTTGGTCCTTCTAACGAAAAATAGTATGTTCAGAAATGCTGTGTTAAAAATTCCTTGCTCTGTTAAATAGGTACTTGGGAATATCTTGAGGAAACTTAAAATTTCATAGGGGGGCTAATAATTTTGTCCTCAACTGTATCTCCATAGTGCTTTAGTGTATTCATATACTGTGAAAAAAACATATTTATGCTTAGAACTTCTGAACGGTTTGTCCTAAAATCCTGAAACTGGTCTCTTTAGATTCTGTGGGGCATATTGAGTCGAATGATATGAAATTTTCCTATGTCAGCCATTTTGAGTGTTGGCTATTTTAATTAGTTGTAAAATGCTATATTTTACGAATGTCTTGGCCTTTCTATGTAGTGCAGCCACATAAGGGGCACAATTTATATGCTTACCTATATGCCAATTATTGTGATAAGGTGTTTTAATGGTAATTAATGTTATTGTTTTCTCCTTGTGCTGTATTTAAGCCTAATGATTCAGTGACTGGCTAGATCATTTCTACTCTCATTAGAGTTTAAAGCAAGTCTTCCCATCACGTGACCAGGGATGGAAGCAGGAAGTACAGTTGACTTTTGCCGTAAAAGGAGCCAGTCAGCCGGCACTCGAAGGGTGTTTTTTTCTTCCCTGTTTTTTTTGCAAGCGTCATGAGCAATTGTTTGAAAGAAAAAAAAAAGAAAATCGGTCATGTTTTACATGTGTGTTAACTTTTTTATATACTGTAGTTTTTCAGAGAAACACAAGGATCTGAGACTGTATCTGTGCAACTCTTTGATGTATTGTGATGAAAGTTTATATGTGCCATTGTAGCCATATCAATTTGGTGACAGTGCATCTATTGCTCAAAAGTTATATGAAATTATAATACACCTCAAGTATTTCTCCTTATGGTTTTTAAATTATTTTGCATGAAATCATCACTATTGTCAGTAAAATCACATCACTACAATAATCATTGCTATTTTAACTCAAATTGTCTTCAGCATGTATGTGCTGAGGGTACTCGAGAAATCTGAGGCAAGTGTCACAGCAAATTTTGCCTCACACTTTTTGGTGTGCTTGGCCCCGTAATTGCTGCTTACAGCTATATTTTTTATTATTATTGTTGTTGTAGTTGTTGTTGTTATCACGTGATTACTGATTATTAGAGTTTGTGAAGACATATATTCTCGAAGCTGAAGGAATTGTGTGCCCCAGCACGTGGAATTTCAGATTTCGCTTAGGAAGGTAGGGAAGCTTGTTTCCGTCACATTTGACAAAATAAGTGTATGTGAATTTTTTTATCTCTCAGACACAAGTCTCGCAACTGAGAATTAATATTTCACAATTGCGACTTTTTATCTTGCAATTGCTTGTAATATTCATATGCTATAGTTTTAAGACTATGTGGAAATTTAAAAATACAAGTATTTGCATCAGTGTGTACACAAGGACTATAGCTTACCTGAAATATTCTTTTCAGCAGGAACTGGTCACTTCTGGAGGATGGAACAGCGTGTCTGCGGTGTTCGTGAGGCTTGATTAGGGGTAGGGGTATCCTAATAAGCAGAAACATTTAGTTGTACTAAAAAGTTGCAACTGTGATGACAGTTGCAGGATGATAAGTTGAAACCATGTGAAATAAACTTGCAATTTTAAAAAGCTGCAATTGCAAGATTAAAATGTTGCAGTTGTGAGGTAGAAATTCAGCATAATTTCTTCTTATAGGTGGTGTAACCAAGTTTCCATACTGAAAACATTACCAACCAGCAGAAGGACAAAATTAAGTTCATTTCTTATTTTCAGTAGGTGTTGATGATATTACTACAGGGTGTCCCAAAAGTCTCCATACATAGTAGACTATGTATGCCAGCACCATATTGGTTGTGCCTTCGTCAGTGGATGTTCGTGGACGTCTATTTCTTGGTTGGTCCGCAGCACTTCCAGTTTTCGAATTTGTTAATAAGTTAAGGAACAAAGTCGTGTGTGATGTGCTTGCCATGTTTCCTGTTAAAGTCCATCACAACCTTGTGACAACTTCCTGATCCAGCCATGAGAATGATTTCAATATATTCTTCTTTTGTCAAAGGCATTCTTAAAGGCTATCTGAAAAAAATAATATAAACAAAGTATGAAAAATTTGGAAGACATTTTGCTGAAAAAAATTTCTTTGCTGTGTTAATTTCTCCTATGTATGGAGACTTTTGGGACCCCCTGTAATGGAATGCAGCTAGCCATATTCATTCATGGTGTTGATGCCAAATTGACTATCACTGAAGAATTTGTTGGGCTGTTAACAATGACCAACACAACAACAGCAAATGACATTTTTGACTGGCTTATTGAAACATTAGATTGTGTTGCTGTTGACTTGGGGTGAATTGACTGTGCACCATCAATGATTGGAAAAAAGACAGGCATTGCCACAAAACTCAGAAAGTAAGTTTTGGATGCTAACACTTTGTTTGAAATCTTTGAAGATGGATCATGTAATGAAAATTTAAATTACTATGGTCAATTACATCTGAGCCAGAAGATTAACTAATGAGTGGCAGGAGAAATTCTTTTTAATTGCATTGTTATAGTTACCAGATTTTTTGTTCTTATAGTATGACCAAAAATATTTGAAAAGCACAAACAATTTGCTTGGTCACTCATTCATCCAGTGTTTTGTGTCATAATCTTTCAGTGTTCTGTACCAGTGTGTGAGGGCACACTGTATATAAATTTGTTTAAAGAATTCCAGTCTGTTGGAGTGGCATCCCATCCTGGGTGTATTCCTATCTTAAACCCAGTGTTCCCAGGGTAGGCCACTATATATTCAATCTGTTCGTGCACTGAGAATGTCCCTGTCAGATAAATGCCCTTGAATACATTTAAGAGTTGTTGATGTTTTATTGGTCTACTAAACAGATTTGAACACCCCTGGTTTAGAGGAACCTTTGTCTGCAACTCAAAGTTACTGGTTTACAGTCATTTAGAAAGCATACTCATTGAGGCTATTTTTCATGATTCATATATTTAGAGTTTCTAATAGAAAGCAGAGCTCATGTATTTGCTGTTAGATGAAAGTTACCGTTTGCCCTCTATCTGCCAGCGGTTAAGTCCATCGTTGGAGACAAACAAATGTTTTCTAACCATAGTGAATCACTGAATGAGTCAGCATTTATCAACTCTGTGACTAAGCTCTAATTCTGACTAGACCAAGTATGGCTAAAGCAGAGTACTGTATTGTGGGAATGAGATTTTTCAGAGAGTTTCACACACATGCATACACTTAGAGCCCCAACTGTACTGTGGCTTCAGAAATTAATCAGCTCTCTATACATTCTACACAAAGTAGATAATTATAAACTTAGTTTATACATTTTTCATTAATCTACACACAATTCCTAAAATGTCAAACAACTGTGTATCTAAATTATTAAAATATTTTTGACTTCAGAGAGTGTTTTTTTTTTTTAACAATTATTACAATAACTTACACTTATTTATTAATTTACACTTTACAAAATGATCCCAATAAAATCTTGGCTGAAGTCTATACTGTGTTCTTCATGTCAGATTATACGATGAAGTATCTATAAAGATAGACCTGTTATTAAAGAAAATTACTATATTTTGTCAGTGTTCAGAAAATGGGGTCTCTTAAATAGAAACATTCTTCAAAGTGAGCTTGAGGGGATAAGAATATTTTTTTTGTCCATGTTTCATTTATATTCACCATTGCCACTGATACATTGCCACTGATACAGTCTTACTGGTGGGCATGATGCTGTGCAAAATCCTCCACTGATGTTCACCACAGCAGTTTGGTAGAGGGTCCTTGTACAGCGGCCTTCAAGAGGGTGACAAACCATGAGGAACAGAGAGATGCACTCTCCATTTGGTTTTGCATCTCCTGTGTAGGTCTCCAAAGTGCATGATTTTTGCACATGCCTCATATAGAACCTTTTTGTCAGCTGCTGAGAAAGGCACTTCCATCAAAGACCTGAGTGAGAGCAGTTGTCTCTCTGTATTCACACAGTAAGTCTCTCCACTAGCCAGAGAAGAAGACACAAAAGTGATGAGATTTGGGGCATGTTAAACAGCTTTCCAGCTGCTCTTTCTGATCTGAACCCTGCTAACTCAGACAGAGTCTGTGCAGATCTCCATTCCCCCTTGCTCACATCAATTAGGTGAATAACCCTAGTCAGTCACACTCTAGAAAATGTTCCAGCAACCTCACTAGAGTAGTAGACCTGTGGTTCTTCTAGTCCATAATGTCCAGCTTTAGCTCTTGAAACCTTGAACTGACTCCAGGCATTGAGCATTGAATTCTAAAAATTAGATCCTGGTATTTGATCTTGAGTATCCCAAGATATTAAGAACAATTGTCTATCATAGCCCAGACCTTTGATTCTTCACAAGAGTGAAGTCCAATGTTTACCAAGGGACACTGTCCACATGAAAAAGCAGTCCTTGTGCTGTCTGCATCCTCAAAGATTGAACTTTGGCCGACATGTGAATCAGTCCTTTTCCTCCCTCTGCTACTGGTAGATTTAATACTTCTTGCAGGAGACAGTGATGTACATTCTACAAAAAAGTTCATGAAGACCTTCTTTAATTGGCATAATAAATCCATAGGGGCATCAAGCACAGTCACTTTATGCCACAACATGGAAGATGCGAGGTTGTTAACCACAAGAGCTCTTCCACAGTATGAAAGCTGTGGCAGAATTGAAGTCCAATTCACCTTGATCTTTTAAGGAGCTTGACCTTTTTAATCAATCCATCCCAGTTTTTCAGCATGTATCTCTCAGTGCCAAAGAACACACCAAGCATTTTAAAGCCTTCATGGTTCCAAAAGGGGTAGTTGAGGAATTCTTTCTTTTTGCCAGTATATACAGTAAGAATACAGTAAGATTGGTCAGCATTGTTAGAGCTTTGGAGAGGATCTTATAGTCTACCCCAGGAGAGAAACTGGGCACCAGTTTTTCACATATCCCAGATCTCCTTTCTTAGGGAGCAGAGTCACTACCACCCTACTGAAGCTCAGTGGGAGGTGGAAAGATTCTACACACTCTAGAAAAACAGAGTACAGGTCCGGCCTAATTAAGGGCCAGAAACCTTTGTAAAAGTCTGCTGTCAGTCCATCTTGTCCTGGTGATTTACCAGTAGACTGTTCTTGAGCAGAAGTGGTGAGTTCATCAAATGATATAGAGTTCTCCAGTTGAACCCTGTCTTCATCAGGTAGCTGTGGCAGTTCCTGAAGTAAATGATCTGTTGTCTTGTCACAGTGTTTGGCTGTATATAGTTTTTCATAAAAAGACAGTGCATGAGATACAATTTCCTGTTTCTCTTAAGTCTCTCTTCCATCTGGGAGTTTTAGACTTCTGAGAAATTTGTTTTTCAGCAGTCTTCTCTAGTCCAAAGAGGAAAGATGAGAGTGCATCCATGTCATTAATTTGGGTAAATTGTGCTTGAATCAATGCACCTTGGCCTCTCTCTTCCAGCAGGTTTTAAAACAGCTTCCGTGTTCTCAGGATGACTCTCTTTTCCATCACTCTCATTTTTGCTATGGGTCAATGTCCCACCATTGACTAAAGAACTTAAACCATGACTGTCCCTCTATCCAAGCCTTCCAAAAGAGGGTGAAGGAGTGCACGAAATGGTGGTCCTGTAGCAAGCTACTGTGAAAGTGTGAATTTTGTGTTGTGCACAAGAAATAACAACTGAAATGTAATGATGGTCTGACATAGGGAAAGGTGTAAAACAACTATTAGAAAACATGCTTCTGTTTTGTATTTGGACATAAAACCTATCATGCCTAGCTGCAGAAATCATGTAAGTGTTAGTTATAACCCAAGTATATTGTTTTCGCTCTGGGAAAAGCTTCTCTCCATACATCAATCAAATCATGGTGCATTACAAAGGATTTCAGGATTCCTGCTGAGTGTGGGTGAGGTTCTTCATGATTTCTGCTGATTGTGTGTTCAAGTGTGCAGTTAAAATCTGCTGCTACCACAAATATTTTTTCCTGTGAACAGGTTTTTGGGACATCATGTAACAAAAAAGCAACACATTCTGTGTTTGGAGAGTAAATGTTTCAAAAACAAAAAAGCAACCTCACATAGGTACAAGTCAACTTGCAGCAGTCTTCCTGGTATATGTTCTACCATTTTGGCCTGTTGCCGGTGATGTCTAGAGCCTTAGAAAACCTGTCACTTCCATTCAACGTGCCACTGAGAATCACTTATATTGTCTGTGTATGTTTCTTGAAGAAACAGTATATCAGCTTCTTATTTTTTTTATTTTTGCATAATTAAAAATAGTAGCTCTTTTAACATTGTCTTTGCTTCCATTTGTATTTAAGGACCTAAGACTTAGGCATGTCATGATGTTAATGCAGCTTAACCTGACCCAACAAATAGTGTATAAAATACATAACAATTGCCCTGGCTTATTTAAATCTGTTGTAATCAAACATGTTTCTTACAGTCATTATTATTTTCTTGAGTCAGTACCATTTTGGTTTATCAAGCTCATCAAATGTAGCCTTTTTCATTGCCATTGTGCAGGAAGTTAAGAATAATTTTAAATCAGGAAAATACTGCTCGATTTTGCATTTACGCTGTCCTTTGGAGTGATCAAGAAAATGACTCCTGATCTCAGGATCATGGGTTTGAGCCCCACACTGGGCACAAGTACCAAAGTACATACATCCACCATTAAGAGAGTCCTATATTGCCATGGCTTGAAGGGCTGTTGTACAAGGAAGAAGACCCGTCTCTGCTCAGATGAAACAAAAATTGGACTGTTTGGCCATAATAATCAGCAACATGTATATAGGAAAAAGGATGAGGTTTTTAATCCAAAGAACACAATCTCAACTGTGAAGCATAGGGGTGGCAGCATCATGTTGTGGGGGTGTTTTGATGGAAAAGTGACTGGTGCGTTTGGATGACATCATAAAGAAGGAGGATTATAGAGAAATACTGAAGCAACACCTCAAGACCTAAAGTTAAAACTTGATCACAACTGGCTCATTCAGTAGGCTAAAATACAACAAAGTGAAAGTACTGGAGTGGCCATCACAAAGCCCTGACCTGAATTCCATAGAACATTTGTGGACTGAACTTAAAAGGTATGTCTGAGCAAGGTGGCCCAAAAACCTGACTGAGTTACACTAGTTCTGTTAGGTGGAATGATAAAAAAAATTCCAACTAATCATTGTGAGAGGAATGCTAAGATTTTGATTCAAGTTAAGTAATTAAAAGGCAATACCACCAAATACTAACAGCTGAAGTCTGGAAAAAGATCAGGTGATTTGTTTTCTAATCTTCAACTGTCCAGTTTGGGTAATCCTGTGCCCATAATAGCCTCAGATTCTTGTTCTTGGCTGACAGGAGTGGAACATGATGTGGTCTTCTGCTGTTGTAGCCCATCCACCTCAAGTTTTGCTGTGCTGTGCATTCTGTTGTAAAGAGTGATTATTTGAGTTACTATATCCTTCCTGGAAGCTTGAATCTGCCCACAGAACTGTTGCTCATTAAATTTTTTTTTGTTTGTTTTTCTCAGTATTCTATGTAAACTCTAGTGTAACTCTAAGTGTAAACTTAAACCAGCCCATCTGGCACCAACATCCATGCCACAATCAATGTCACAGAGCTTACACCTTTTTTTTAAATTCTGATGTTTAATGTGAACATTAATTGAAGCTCTTGACCTGTATCTGCACAATTCTTTGCATTGCGCTGCCACATGATTGGCTGATTAGATAACTGCATGAATGTGCAGATGTACAGCTGTTCCTAATAAAGTGGATCGTGACTGTATATCTCACATCAGGAAATATTCCATGTCATTTGCTGATTATTGCTAAAGCCTATTAGCCATGTTTACCAACACCCAACACTGTCTAAGGACTGCAGATTCATATTCAGATTCATATTCATCAATTCGCATGACCTGACCCATATGACAAGATCTGAATTGTTTCATTTACAGCTGAGGGTTAGCAATAGTAGCTTTTTTCTTTTTTTTTTTTCCTTTTTTTTTTTTTTTACCATGCTTCTCTTACATACTGTATATTGGCTTAAAGATTAGGCTGATTTTGATTTTTTTTTTTGTATTTATCTGGGGATTTTTGGTACTTCCTCATTAAAGTTTCCATGTTATCAGCAGTATCAGTTCTCATGGTACTATAACTAGGGGAATAAGAGAATAATACTTCATAATGCACTCTATATCAGTAGCAAGACTTCACAATACATGCCAAACATATATGGATTTAATATATGCATGGCATGAGAAACAATTCAACTAGGTGGTTAGTAAACCGATAAGGTGATTTTAATTTGATCCCATAAAGCCTACAGCTCACCAGCTATGGAACATTTTCATGTTTCTCAATCACCAACACACCTGATAAGAGAAGCTGCACAGCACATTAGAAAGTAATAAAATGTGCAGTGCATGAGATTCACTCTAGTGCCTTGCATAAGTATTCCCCTCACTTGACATTTTCCCACATTTTGTAGTGTTACAAGCTGCAACTTAAATTGGGCATTAGTCAGTGAAGCAACCATTGTATGACTATCTCACCGTAAGATTAAAATGAATCTCCATTTATTTTATGAGAGATATAAGATTGTATTCAAAGTGATTCTCAGAGTACAAAAAGAGTTCAAACTATAAAAACTGCCTTTACTCTCGACGCCAGCATGCACAGCAAACCCTGACCACAGTATGCAAATACTGAGAAGCCAATCTAGAGGCAGAAGTGCATATTTTATATAAAGGAAGTTTAGTAGAGGGTGTAATTATAAAGCTATTCCTGCCGTTTTGTCAAAGCTTAAGTCACGTAAGAGGTCATGTGACATGTTCACAGTGAGATGCTTTATAATGAGGTCACGGTGTACAGATGTAATACTCCATAGCTGCCTCTTACTGCTTGACAATTCACTCAAATTGAGACTGGCCAGGGTTTACCTTAATAAGCAACTGTAAGTATATCAATTTAAATGCTTCACATTGTATTTTAGATAACTTGTTTTTAGGTATTCATATATATATATATATATATATATATATATATATATATATATATATATATATATATATATAATTGTAATAGGACTGCAATACTTAAACTGTATATCAATAAGTGGACAATGAATATATTTAAATTGTCTGGAAATCCCAACTTATCAATAATATAAGAATATTAACTTATATAACTCTTATAACACTATAACTATAACTAATATAACACTAATGTTATTGACAGTCAGGGAAGCAAAAACTGCATACTTCATCTATCTATTTTTTAACTAATTTGTATGTAAATCCTTATTAGGAATAATGGATTATGAAAATTTATCAGCATATCCCTTTTCTGCAGACTATGTAAGTATTTTTTTTTATAGTTACAGTTTCTCACTGTTTTGCATCTTATGTCATAAACTATGGATAGCAGCATGACAATTCTAAGCTGTTTAGAATCCAAATATACAGAAAGGAGCAAAACAGAAGTGGGCAATCTGGAATTTAAGGCGATTGCCCATGTGCTCTTTCTGTTGTTGGTTTTGTTTGTGTTCTTGTTTCTTTGTGAATACACATAGCCGTGTGTACCTAGGTTTTTTTTAATTATAAATAGGGTTCTGATAGGGATCATGTTGCAATATTGTAATTACCATGAAAACGTAGCTCTTTCCACATACCTATATCTCAGCTTAGCATCTGTGTCAGTGCATGGAGTCACTCCATTTTTGACGTGTATAAGGGGTGCAGGTTATGTCGCCCTCCGGGGTCGTTTCAGAAGGAGGATGTGGTGCTCTGGTGTGGTTTTGCTGCTAGTGACACACAACACCTGCACCTGTGTTGAGCTCCTGAGCATGTTTTGGAAAGTTAGTGTTTAGAGCTGCCTGGTTTGAAGCAAAACATCTCTTACGGAGACTTGTCTCTTACTCTAATGCAGTGTGAGACAGCTGTTACACACAAAACCCTGAAAGACAGGAAACACAATGTTTGGAGCATGAAAGGTAGCATGTGAAACTTTAAATGTGTGAGACAGCAGAAAGAAAAAAAAACAGCACTGCAGAGTGCCTGGTGTCCAAATTATAATTATAAACCATTCACTAGGCATCATCTGCAGTAGAACACCAAACACTACTCAATGCCATTACTTCAAACATGCATAAGACACATAATACTTCTCCTCTTACACTGTTTTTCAGTTAGCTCAGCCTGGTGTAAAGAGTGTTGTTTTGCTGTAATATGTCACCTATTTATTTTCAGGAGACTAATGTTACAACAGACACTGAGGGAGACTATATACCACCAGACAGTGGCATTTGTGAAAAAAGTTGGGTGAGAGAGTTCCGTGGTTCATACGAACCCCCTCTTTACTGGATCATCTTTGCAGTGGGAGCTATAGGCAACTTACTTGTTGTATGGATCTACACTACTGTACGAAACCGACTTAAAACCATGACGGATGTCTACTTGCTAAACCTGGCTATAGCTGATCTGCTCTTCCTGGGCACACTCCCATTCTGGGCCACAGATGCCTTCCAGGGCTGGGTGTTTAGTGTCAGTGTCTGCAAGGGAGTCCGTGCTGTCTACAAGATCAATTTCTTCGCTAGCATGCTGCTGCTTACTTGCATTAGTGTAGACCGCTACATAGCAATTGTCCGTGTAACTCAGGCCCACAACTTTAAGAACAAGAGGATGTTCTACAGCAAGCTGGCCTGTCTGTTTGTATGGCTCCTCTCCTGTCTTTTATCTCTCCCTGAATTTCTTTTTGCTAAGGTGAAGACAAACCAGGAAGAGGAATCCTTCTGCAGTCTGGTTTATCCCTCTGAGGACAAAAACCTTACCAAAGTCTTGGTGTTGTCCCTGCAGATCTCAGTAGGCTTCTGCCTACCTCTATTGGTCATGGTGGCATGCTATTCTGTGATCATCCGCACCCTGGTACAGGCTCGCAACTTTGAGAAGCACAAAGCACTAAGGGTCATCTTTGCTGTGGTGGCAGCCTTTGTCCTCTCTCAGTTGCCGTACAACGCGCATTTGGTTGTAGAAGCAACACAAGCTTATAACATGACCATGACAGAGTGTGATGTTGTAAAGACCTTTGATGTGGCTGGGCAGGTTGTGAAGAGCCTGGCTTACACACATTGTTGCCTAAACCCCATCCTGTATGCTTTCATTGGGGTACGATTTCGGAAGGATCTGCTCCATCTGTGCCAGTGCCTGACCTCAGGGCTTGGTGGCATCAACAAAGTGCAGTCAGTTCCGAAGAGACCTTCTGTCATGTCTGACACAGACACCACACCAGCACTGTCTTTGTAGTCTGTTGTTAACCAGTTGCCTTTTTCCAGTTACTTTCACTTAAAATCTTATCTATCACACACCAGTTGAGAATTGTTAATAGCGTCTTCTTTTTAGTCTCTCCACTCAGATGTCAGTGGACTCTAAATAGCAATTTAGAGAACCATTTGGACAGTGACTGCGAGCATATAAGATGACAAATACTCAATCCTCAAATTCAAGATCTGCAAGAAAGGACCTTCTCAAATACAAACCTTGACTATGTTCAATGTTTGTTTAATACTACTCAACACACTATTGTTCATGTGTAGTGTCCACTGATATGGAGTTTCTGAAATTAACAAGTGACTCTTGGCATGACCACTGTAAATTCTGTACTTAATTCAGTGATAAATTTGATTTATTCCAAGAAGAATTTAAGCTTACTGAAAATATAAAAATGTAGCCCTTTTTTCTTAGTAATTGTAATTATGAATTTACAGTTCACCTTTTTCAATAAAAAAACTGTATATTTTTGTAAATACACATGTATGGGGGGGGGGGGGGGGGGGTTTCTTCTTTTTTTGTTTGATCATTATAATGTTCTGCACTTCTACCTTCAAATAAAGCATATTTCAAGACTGTCTAGAAATTATCTGCTAAACTTTCAAAGCTATATATTGTTGTCATGTTGTTGAAAATTGCTTTACAGCTTGGTTGATGACAGTCACTGGACAGGTTGCTGATTATATGTAGAGTATCTAAAGTGGAGTAAATAATGCTACCATCTACTAAGCATATATTAATACAAAGTAATAGCACATTTCCTGTTTATTCTCTCTTCTTTTAAATGCCTGGTTATTCATAGAAAATGAACACAGATTGATTTCACCTCTCACATGAGAAAGCCACATGGTGTTTTTAACCCTGCTAACGTATTTTTTGTGGTGAGAGAGTAGCTTGTGAATGTGGGTTGTTTTCCACAGTGACTTGAGTTGACTGCCTGTCTGCTGAGTAAAACTTTACTTTCAAATGTAAGATTTGGGGTGGCACAGGGCTCAGTGGGCATTTTGTGGGCATCACTAAATGTAAATCAGCTGTGTCATTAACATGTTTAGTATTTTATGGGTGATAGGAATTTAACAACAAACAAAAATTAGAAAATCAGTGTTACAAAATATTTTGTTAATCTGGTGGGAAACTTTATTGATAAGTGAGGCCTATTATTAGGCAAGAATTACCAAAAAACAAAAACAAATTAGCAAATAAAAATGAACAACTTACAAAAAAAAATAAAAAATAGAAAAAATGTATCTTTAAATGCTAGTTTGAGTCATTCACTAATTGTAGGTGTGATATTTAACTTAAATTTTCAACCATTGTGATATTGTTCATCATGTGTATAGTCTATGCTACAAAAACACGGGTGTGGACACACACACACACACACACACACACACACACACACACACACACACACACACACACACAGCTAAACATAAATGACTGGAACAAGTGCTAGTACTTAGGAGTAATACAAACACTAGTCTTACAAGTTGAAAGAGTAGCAACAAACAAACAAACAAACAAACAAATCAGATTATAAAGTTCCTGATTGGTCATCATGTGACTAAATAGAGTAATTAGTGTTAATATGTAGCAGACATAATTTCAAAACTATCACAGTAAGCTGCTTGGCATGTCACTGGCTTTAGATTCTTCTAATACAAGCTTATTAGAGGAGTGTTTTTTTCACCCAAGTGAGTCATTTTTCCTCCCATCCAGAAGATATCAAGATATATTTTATCTTTAACACAGAGACTGCAGAGGCTCACCACAAACTGCTAACTGATTCACTGGCTGACTGTGCATCATATACATATATACTCCGATCAGCCATAACATTAAAAGCACCTGCCTAATATTGTGTAGGTTCCTCTTGTGCCACCAAAACAGCTCTGACCAATTGAAGCATGGACTCCACAAGACCTCTGAAGTTGTGCTGTGGTATCTGTAACCAGATACGTTAGCGGCAGATCTTTTAAGTCCTGTAAGTTGCGAGGTGGGGCCTCCATGGATCGGACTTGTTTGCCCAGTACATCCCACAGATGTTCGATAGGATTGGGACCTGGGGAATTTGGAGGCTAGGTCAACACCTTGAACTCTTTGACATGTTCCTCAAACCATTCCTGAACAATTTTTGCAGTGTGGCAGGGCACATTATCCTGCTGAAAGAGGCCACTGCTATTAGGGAATACATTTGCCATGAAGGGGTGTACTTGGTCTGCAGCAATGTTTAGGTAACATCCACATGAATGTCAAGACCCAAGGTTTCCCAGCAGAACATTGCCCAGAGCATCACACTGCCTCCGCCGGCTTGCCTAGTGCATCCTGGTGCCGTATTTTCCCCAGGTAAGTGACACACACTCACCTGGCCATCCACATGATGTAAAAGAAAATGTGATTCATCAGACCAGGTCACCTTCTTCCATATATATATATATATATATAGATAGATAGATAGATAGATAGATAGATAGTTAGATATTTTTAAAATAGTTTTCCACTATTGGAACATACTAGCTCTCTTTCTTCTGAAAGTTGAAATGATAACTTGGCTACGATGTACAATAACATTTTAACAAAACAATAACAAAATGATACAAATTTCTTGGTTTTAGCATACAGTATGTCTGCAACTGGATCAGTAAAACACAGTCAGGTGGAAGACATTGAATGAGCTTACTTATTTTGAAAGCTTACAAAGTGCTTTAAATGATCTAGATAAAGTGTCCTTCACAACAACCTATGTGCATGTTTTAGATACGTTTGCCTTTTACAGTCCACCATAGCTACACTGTACCTTGAAATTAAAATAATTTTCATTATTATTATTATATTTTTGCATTAATGTGAGGATCCATTTAACAGCTCATGATTGAAACATCCTTTTCCATGAGTAATTCATTATAGGTTGCATAATGTATATTTTATTCGTGTCTCACAACATTCACTCAATCCTGTTACCTGAATATCCAGCACTAAGAAGTATTCCGCAATTCACAGGTTCAGCAGGAGGTTGCATCTTCCTGAAGGTCACAGGAAGAAGAAAATTAAATATTTATTTTCAGTGATATTGAAATGTTGGCTGACAAGGTCATTTTCAGTGAACAAACCTGTTACCCAAATTAGAGATTGAAATTATATTACTGATTTAAAAAAATATTTAAATAATTGATAGGAATGTCCAAAATATCCTCATGCCACTGGCATGGATGCTAGTCAACTCTGCTACTTATTTAAATGCAGTGTCAGCAAAGAAATCTTGTAAATGATGAAGTTTCCTGAGAATGGTCAACATGTCTTTGATATGTTCATTGCATGTTTTCTTATATTTATTGTTCAATATTATTGAAAATAAAGTTTAATTTGGCACTGCAATCCTTTGTATGTCATCCAAATCATTTGTAAATGTAGTAATGTAGCTGTTGCTGTTTTGTTTTTCTGTCTGTTGCGGTAAAAAAAGGCATAAACAGGTCTGATGTTGTTGAGGTTTGAATGCTTCTGTACCTGAAGACTACAGGTAAGACCACAGTCATGTGCGTGCACTCTCTCTCTCTCTCTCTCTCTCTCTCTCTCTCTTTACAGGAAGCTGTCAATCAAGCTGTCCCCCTGCTGTATAGAACATGCTGATTTTTGTGCTGGTGCTCTGGTTCTCTCTACTGTTTGGAAGAAAAGTGAAACACGTGAACAGAATTATTTACATAAGAATCTGAGAACTCTCTGTCCTCATCTGCACTCACTGCAACCAAATAAATTTTTAAAAAGAGAATATTTTTTAGTCATTAAGCTCATGAAAATCTGAAATTACTGAGGTTTTTGAAATGCTTGTTTGTGCTGTATTTCAAATGAAAAAGTCTTCTTTTTAAACATTATTTTAATGCAAGTGTCATCACACATTTCTTTCAAACCACATCATGTCTCAAGTAGACCCATCAATGTGGTTTCTGAATATAAACATTAACATTAAGTGCATTTGCATAGCAAAATGTAATGACAGCCATGCAGATTATATATGTAAAAACATTTTTTAAAGACTCATTATTCTATGGATTGTTTATTAGTTCTGTTTCCTTAAGGAATCCCATTAGTCCTTCACTTCTAACTGCTCCTAAATAGGCTATTTAGTCATAAGACTCCAGTATATTATTTCACTAAATTGACACTTTGGTAACAATTCTTATAGTGCAGTACATACACATCAGCAATGAGGTCCCAAACCCAAGCATAAACACTCCCAAATCTAGAGTTGGGAGATAGGGGCCAAAAATGTTGAGAAGTAATTTTGAAAAGTAATTTTTTTTTGCTGCTTTCAAACCATTTTTCCTGCTTCTATGAATTTATTATTGCATTATTTCAACAATATCTATAATCATAGAAGAATGTTAATACAAAAGTTGACCCTGTTTTATTTTTAAGTTGAAAAAACTTCATAAAATATATAAAATATATATATAATTGATAAAATATATCATATTTATCAATTACAGTATATAGGATAGACTGATAGGGTTATTTATTTAGGCTTTTTAAACTGTAAATTATGTTGATGTGCAATCTCAAACAGCATGTGGCCATCATTCACTGTCCCTTACCATTGATTTTGAGTGTCTCTGTTAATTCTCCATACGGGATACAGTCCTGAATTGCATTTTGGGCTTAACTTCACTTCGTCATGCTTTAGATATCCTAACCAGAAATATTGTGGCCTTTCTCTGGATCAATGCCATTTGTCTTACCTTTCACTCTCAGGCCTCTCTCTACTCGCCCTCTTTCCGTAGCTTGCTACTGTTGTTTAACACCTGATTCCCACAAATTGGTATACAATTCGGCATGCAGCCTGAATGGTTTTGCGCCAGCCCTATGTGCCACGTAATCAGGCTGCAGCCGCTGGCTCTTTTGGCAACACGGGAGAATAGAGACGAGCAATTATCAAAATTGACTACCATATTATCATCATTATCGAGAAAAACTTTATCGTGATACAAATCAATATCGTTTTATCACCCAGCACTATCCAAACCCAAAAATAAATACACCCCACACTGCTAAATTCCCCAAACATAAAATTAATAGCCCCCCCCCCAAAAAAAACAAAACAAAAAAACAAAACAAAAAAAAACACAATAAATTTCCCCCAACACATAAATACCCCCACTACTATTTAATGCCTCCCTGACCACTTAATACCATGGGAACATAACAACAACCAAGAACACTTTAGCAACTGCCTAGCAACACACTAGCAACCACCTGGAATACCATAGCTCGACCCTGGCAACAAGTCAAGTCAACACAGAACAATATGCAAGATTATATAAAGTGCAATACACAACAGTATGAGATGAGGACAATAAATACACAGAACAGAACAATTAATACACAGGACAACAAATACACAGAACATGGACTGTGAACTGTAAACTATTTTGTAGTGTAGCAGCAATATTGGCAGCAAAAACGAGTTCTATAATAAAAAGTGTCTGATTCAGCTTTATAAAGTGCAGGTGTGCAGTGGTATTAAGTCATATTGGGTTAGGTGTTTGTCTAGACCAGATGAGCACTGAGAGGCAGCAGGGTGTTGAGTAGGAAGGAAGAAACTGTTGCGGAGTCTGCTGGTGGTGGCACAGATGCTCCTGTACCTTCTGGCAGATAGCAGGAAGAGTCCATAAGAGGGGTGAGAGGGGTCGTCCGCAATACTAGTGGCTTTGAGGATGCAGCAGTTGTTGTATGAGGTGTTGATGGTGGGTAGAGAGACTCCGATAATCTTTTCAGCTGCTCTCACAATTTGCTGTAGGGTCTTGTGGTCGGAGGCTGTGCAGTTCCCGCCCCACATGGTGAGACAGCTGGTCAGGACACTCTCAATTGTCCCTCTGTAGAAGGTGGTGAGGACGGGAGCAGGGCGTTTGGCTCTTTTCAGCCTCTGTAGGAAGTGAACACGCTGCTGGGCCTTCTTCGCTAGGCAGGTGCTGTTGAGAGTCCAGGAGAGGTCCTCCAGCATGTGCACATGCTTTTGACTCTCACCACAGTTGTTCCGTTCATGTGCAGTGGTGAGTAGTCTACTCGGGTCCTCCTGAAGTCAACAATCATCTCTTTAGTCTTATCAACATTAAGATATAGATTGTTGCTCCACCTACTCTCTCTACGCTGAGTCATTGTTGCTGATGAGGCCCAAAACTGTAGTTTATTATTGTAGTATTTATTGTGTAAATTTTTATATCCACTGTGTAAATGATTGTTTAAAAATCTAAATGGGAGAGTACAGTTATTGACCACTAGATGGCAACTGTTGCTGAGAAGTGAAGAAATGCAGTGTCACTTAAGCCAAATAAAGACACCTAGAGGGCACGCTGTTTTCCCCTGTCTGGCAGTACAGAGGAATAAGAATATGTTGTTGAGGATGAATACCTGTGTAGGTGATGTCTGTGGGTATTCGGTGTCCTAATACAAAATATGCTTTATCTGTAACTGCATCTCTGCACCTGTGTCTCAGGACATTGTCGTGTACACATGCATATATATTTCAGGACTCACTGTAGAATAGGTGTACACTAGGGTGTAACTTTTGCCAGAGCTAAAGGTCAAAGAGTCTGAATCTTCTGACTCAGTCTTTTATTGCTGTTTTGTTTTATTAGCTCCCAATGATAGAATGATATTTTATCTACAAGTTTTCGTTTCCTTTTTCATGAAACCCTGATGCCACATTCAAGACTGTCATTTAATATGACAATGTTGTTCTTATCATCCTCATCTCTTCATCCTCTCCATTTATAGAATCTCACTCCCACCACCTCCCCCTTCACATCTCCACACACATTCCCTTTCATTTCAGTTATTCTGTCACCTGGGTGTGTGTTACCTGAACTGTGATAAATATGTGTGACTGGGCAAGGGTGTCATTTATCACTGTCTAAACACACACACACACACACACACACACACACACACACACACACACACACTCACTCTCTCTCTCTCTCTCTCACATACAGACACATACAGAAGTGGAGTGACACAAAGAACACATGCATATATATTTCAAGTCCTACTATAGTCAGTGATAGGGTGCTTGGGGTTTTAAGCCCCTGATGTTTTGCATCAAGCCCCTAATCTTTTTGTGATTATTCTTTGTGTTAATATTTTCTTGATCTGTTATTTAAAATGCCTTTCTTTCCAAGGCATTGCATCTGCTTTCTGTCAGGCTTCAGATATAGAGTTAAAATAGAAAGAGCAAATGAGAGAGAGAGAGAGAGAGAGAGAGAGAGAGAGAGAGAGAGAGAGAGAGAGAGTGAGTGCACTGGTCATATGATATTTCATAGCCCACCTGCCTGCGACATTACCAAAAGGAGAATTGTCTACACTTATGAAGTGCCACAGACCTCCAAATAGCACACACCACATTATTACTGTAATAAAAAAAAAAAAAAGAGTTTTCAGTAGCTTTCACCATCCCCCCAAACTCCCCCCCCAGCAACCCGCCCACCAGAATCTACGGTATGGCCATTTCATGTGACTTTGTAGCTCTGTTTCTGGCTAAATTATACCTCAGGGGCTGCTAAGGAGCTCATTATGTTTCACTTGATCATTTTCATTCCTCAGGGCAGAGACTGTGTTTATTAAATCGATCACATTTTTAACCCTACAGTATTCAGAACAAAAATATTCAAAACTATTTGCAGAACAGCAGATTCATTGTGCATATTGAGGTAGTAAGAAGTACTTGCATATTGTCTTATGGGAATGTTGGGTTATATTTATCTGTTTTCTAATTGTCAAAATGCTGTCAAATCCTCACTGCACCACTGTACTGTTATTTTTTGATTTCACATCAGCTAAATACGAGGTTAAATAACTCATATAGACTGACAGCATTGCCTTCATACATAGTAAGTTAGGTAGCTGTAAAACAGCTAGCACTTGTAAAATACAGAAGTATATCATTTCTGTTCAACTGCTTATATTCACTGTAATAAGCCATGCTTAGCCATTGTGGAATGTGAAATTATTATATTGAAATAATAGTGGCAGTAACTTTAATGCAACACTTCATATGAAATCTAGGGATAGAAGGCATGAAGAAACGCCACCTTTACGTTATTGAACTTCTTTTTGTTAAACAGTAGTAGTTGCTTATTCCACTTGAATTGTCAGAGGTAAAAGTACAATGCATTGCTTTATTAATTTAAATGTAGCTTGTCTGAATGTGACCCCAGTAGTAAATTTCAAAATATTAGCACACAAAATCCGTCTTTGATATTTCTAATATTTTTTTTGAAAATAAATTAATGAAACAACTTTCTCTTGTGACTCCATTTGTAAATCAAGTGACCCCCACGTGGAGTCACACCACCTAGTTTGGGAATCCCTGCCTTAGATAAGTTTTTTCAGCAATGTTTAGATAAAATGTAAATAAATACATACAATCCTAAATTAAATTGCCATACAAACAAATTAAACATATGTATTTATGTCTTTCTATTAACTTGTGTATTTAGACAGGGGGCAGTTGTGGCCTAATGGTTAGAGAGTTGGCCTTATAACCTGAAGGTGAACCTGAAGGTCATGGGTTCGAGTCTCAGGTCCGGCAGGGATTGGTGGGGGGAGTGAATGACCAGCACTCTCCTCCACCCTCAATACCATGACTGAGGTGAGACCCTTGAGCAAGACACTGAACCCCCAACTACTCTGCACACACTGAACAAAAAAAAAAAAAAAAGGCTGCCCACTGCTTTGGGTGTGTGTACTTGGATGGGTTAAGCACAAATTCTGAGTAGGGATCACCATAGTTGGCTACATGTCACTTCACTTTAGACTTTTTTTTTTTTTAAGCAGTGAGGTTGATGGCTTTCAGGCAAGACAGCAGAATTCCACTTGTAGTCTACATTTAAAACCAAGTTTTTGGAAATTTTGTGGCCTGTGGAAGAACAAGAATTTGTCAGATAATATGCAGACTACTGTACCGTTTCAACTTTATTATAGAAAATAAATTAGTGTATTTTTACTGTAGTAACATCAATCTGACACAAACCAGCATAGGGAGGGGAGTAACCCAATGATTTCACTATTGTTCTTAGACATCAGTTAATCCTGATTTTTACTCATAATGTTTGCCATAATTAATCAGGAACACACAAATGTGAAAACATTTTAGGGAATATTAGACAGCTTGAAAAAAAATCAATTGAGGCCTCTGGGGGCTGTGCCCCTCATACTTTAAAGCTAGAAACACCCCTGGTTGAATGAAAGACTTTATAACACATCTAGTTACAGTAGCTCCTGTGGTAAATACTCCTTAATACACATATACTGTTAGGTCCGGAAGTATTTGGACAATGACAGAGTTTTTGTGATTTTGCCTTTATACACCACCACAATGGATTTGAAATAAAACAATCAAGATGTGATAGAAGTGTAGACTTTCAGCTTTATTTTAAGAGGTTCCACAAAAATATGGCATTTACCATTTAGGAATTACAGCCATTTTCAACAAAGTAACTCCATTTTCAGGGGCTCAAAGGTATTTGGACAAAGTGACATAATTGTAAATATAACCATAATTTTAATACTTGGATGAAAATCCTGAAGTCTGGAGCTCATGTTCTCAAAACTCAAATTCTGAGTTTCCTCCCTGGAGATGCTTTGCCAGGCCTTCACTGCAGCCACCTTCAATTGCTGCTTGTTTGTGGGTCTTTCTGCCTTCAGTCTTGTCTTCAATAAGTGAAAAGCATGCTCTATTGGGTTGAGATCAGGTGACTGACTTGGCCATTAAAGAATATTCCATTTCTTTGCCTTCAAAAAGTCTTGAGTTGCTTTCGCAGTATGTTTAGGGTCATTATCCACCTGCACTGTGAAGCGGCATCCTATCAGTTTTGTAGCATTTGGCTGAATGTGAGCAGAGAGTATAGCCCTCTCCATCTCAGGGAGTTTTTCCTTGCCACCGTCGCCTCGGCTTGCTCTTCAGACACACTCTCACACTTCATCTTACTTTTTTGTTTGTGTAAAGCTGCTTTGAGACAATGACATTGTAAAAAGCGCTATACAAATAAACTGAATTGAATTGAATTGAATAGCCCTACACACCTCAGAATTCATCTTGCTACTTCTGTCAGCAGTCACATCATCAGTAAACACCAGAGAGCCCGTTCCATTGGCAGCCATACATGCCCATGCCATAACACTGCCTCTACCATATTTGACACATGATGTGGTATACTTTGGAACATGACATTGCTGTTCCTTTCTTTCACCATACTTTTCTCTTCCCATTCTGGTATAAGTTAATCTTGGTTTCATCAGTCTAACGAATCTTATTCCAAAACATAGGAGGCTTTTTTTTTTTTAGATGTTTTCTGGCAAAGACTAATCTGGCTTTCCTGTTCTTGAATGTTACCAGTGGTTTGCACTTTGTTGTAAACCTTCTGTATTTACATTCATGAAGGTGTCTCTTGATTGTAGATTTCGACAATGATACGCCTACCTTCTCCAGAGTATTCTTGACTTCTGTTGATGTTGTGAAGGGGTTTTTCTTCACCAAGGAAAGGATTCTACAATCATCCACTTTAGTTGTCTTCCGTGGTCTTCCAGGCATTTCAGTGTTGTTGAGCTCACCAGTGCTTTCTTTCTTTTTAAGAATGTACCCAACTGTTGATTTGGCCACACCTACGGTTTTTGCTATCTCTCTTATAGATTTATGTTGCTTTTTCAGCCTAATGATGGCCTCCTTCACTTGCATTGAGATCTCCTTGGACTTCATATTGGTAGCTCCAGTTGAACAGGTGCCAAATGCCAACTCAATACCTAATATCAACTCCAGACCTTTTATCTGCTTCATTTGTCTTGAGGTAATGAGGGAATGGACCGCACCTGGTCAATTAACCGAAGTGACAACATTCAAAAATCCCAGTTTACCAAAACTCTCTATGCTCCAGATCTGCGCCTTTACCTAAGAAAAAAACTATTAACAAAATTTTGTCTAAACAAATGTTTTCAGCCTAGACATAAGTCTAGTCCTGAGACTCAGTCCTGAACAGTAATTCGAAGGCTGTTCCATAACTGTGGTGCTATGCAAGAGAAAGCTCTGACCCCTGCTGTATCCTTCTTTATTTGAGATAGACAAAGAGCCTGAACCTTTTGATTGAAGAAGGCTTGGCAGAAATAAAAGACCAGAAGTTTGCTTAGGTACTGCGGTATGAGACCATTCAGAGACCATCATAGTTCAATAGTAGTATTTCATGTTCAATATGAAATTTTACTGGGAGCCAATGCAGTGTGGATAAGATAGGAGTGATTTGGTCATATCTTCTGGTTCTAGTAAGGACTCTGGCTGTTGAATTTTGGATTAACTGGAGCTTGTTTATGCACTTACTGGGACATCCAGACAGCAAGGCATTACAATAATCCAACCCAGAGGAAACAAATGCATGAACTAGTTTTTCTGCATCATGTAGTGACATATGTCTTATCTTAGAAATATTTCTGAGAGGCTATCCTAAAACAAGGTTATCCTAGTAATATTATTTACATTAGCTTCAAATTAGAGACTGGAGTCAATAATCACACCAAGGTCTGCTGCACATGATGGAAATGAAAGGCCATCCAGAGTTACTACAGTATGTAATCAGAAATCTTACTTCTAGATGTGTGTGGTCCTAGTACAAGTACTTCTGTCTTGACATAATTAAGTAGAAGGAAGTTATTGAGCATCCCATGTCTAATGTCCTCTACACATTCCTCAACTTTATTAAGCTGATGTCTTTCATCTGGCTTTACTGAAGCATACAACTGTGTGTCAGTCAAATAAGACCTGAGCCTGGAGAGGGCATTTTCTAGTCTATCAAGGAGAATAGCATGATCAGTGGTGTCAAAAGCTAAATGTCAAGCAACACAAGGAGACATAACCCTGGTCATAGATTTCATGAATGCTATTCCTGTGTAGGAATGAGCATAACTGCTGTGCTACAACCTTTCCTAGGATCATGGAGATAAAGGGGAGGTTTGATATTGGCCTATATTTGGACAGGTGAAAGGGGTCAAGTTCAAGTTGATAACTGCTAGTTTAAAAGATTTAGGTACCTAGCCAGTGCTAACAGAAGAACTGATCATTTTTAGAAGAGGTTTGATTACTTCTGGTAGAATCTGTTTGAAGAAGCCTGTAGGTAAGAGATCTAGTACACAAGATGATGATTTTGTTTAGTTATGGTTAGTTATCAAATTATCTGGCTTTAAATTAATAGTCTGAATTTTTGCCTGATATTTTCAATTTTGTTGATGAAAAAAATTCATATACTCATCACTACTACATATTGATGGGGTGCATACTTCTGTGATGGTCTTATACCTAGTTAACTTTGCTATAGTATTAAATAAGAATCTAGGATTATTTTTATTATCTTCAGTTTTGGGTGAAGAGATATTTTGATCTAGCAGCACTAAGAGCTTTTCTATAGCTCAGGAGGCTCTCCTTCCATTTTGTTTGAAATGTTATCAATTTAAGCTTTGCCTAAAGAAGCAACCAGGTTTAAGATGAAATCCGCAAATTCATGAAAAAAATTCAGAATATCGTCCTGGGGGTCTGTAAATAATAATTAGTGGAATTGATTGGATAGACTTATTTTTTGTGGCTACATGTGTTATGTTAATATAAAGAACAAAAAATGTATCTAATTTATGTCCAGGTTTTTGTGTGACACCTAGAATATCATTATAAATAACTGTGACACCTCCTCCTCTGCCAGTTAGATGATGCTTAAGTATATAACTGTATTCGAGAGGACTAGCTTCATTTAATGCTACATACTTATTTGGTTTAATCGATATTTCTGTTAAACACAGTACATTAAACTCATGATCAGTAATTGTTTCATGAACAATAAGTGCTTTAGATGTGAGTGATCTAATATTTAGCAGTCCTAGCTTCAGATCAAAGGTGGTTCTACGTGTTACTGAATTATAGGGTGTACTTATTTTTTCCCACCTGGTTTCTGAAAGTTGGTTTACATTTTTGGAAAGAATGACTACATATTTAAATCAAACCATGATAAATAAAAACATAGGATTGAAGGTGGTTGTACTTTTTCCCCATGACTGTATGTAAAAGCACACATTCCCACTGTAAAGTATGGTATTAATCTGGGGTTGCTATACGGCTAGTGGTCCAGAGGGTCTCGTCATAATAAACTCTGGTAAGCAATAGGTTATTTCTGCCCTGGGATTGGATAGTGATGTGCAACCCATGACTCTAAAAGGGCTCTTTCACACAGAGCTGGTCATGCCACAGTGCAATTATTTAATTTAGTTTTAAAGAACAACAAAATTTACTGCTGTCATGAGCCAGACTTGAACTCAGGTCTGTGGTGTAATGGTTGAGAGTTCTACCGCTGAGCCACAGGGGCAGGAATGTTTGACCCAATTCTAGGTAGAATACCAGGCACAGTAAGTTTAATAATAAAAAGGTCTTAGCAAAAAAGAATCCAACAAAAGTTCTTCTCAGAGCAGAGGTATAATTAACTGTAGAGGCAATGGAAAAAACAAAATGGGAAAAATAAAAACTCCACGAGGGGAGAAAACAAAACTAGGGAACATCAACAAACATTAACTAAGAACACCTACTTGAGGAAACTTGACAGGCTTGGTGAACCAAAGCAGGAAACTCACAGCAAAGACTCAGAAACCAAGTGAGGAAAAAAGGGGGAAAAACACCACTAAAATACCCTAGGGAAAACAAGGCACAGGTGACCTAGATAAAGCTAACAAGGACACACGAGGAAGAACTAAGGCAGAGGGGAGCACAGGGGGCCTCTAGAGGCACGGAGACCAACTACAGGAGGTAGGATGCTGACAACTGCGGGAAGAAGTGGGTTTAAAAAATACTGGCTCGCATACACCCCTCTGCTTAAGTGATGCCAAGCTCATTTTAGAAATGCACATTGCTATTATGAGCTTACTAAACCCTTTCTCCTCTTCTATCTCTGATGTGTGTTGGCTAAAAGTTCTGCATTGATTGAACCTATCACACAGCTACAACTGTGTCTCCAACATGTAGCAGCTCCTTAATAAGATAGTGGACACAATTAATAATATTGCTATAATAAGCACATTTATTATGCTGCATACGCTTAATAAAAAATTAGTTATATATTAGTCTAACCAGACAGATAGCATATTATTCAATAATATTCAGGTAGAAAATGAATACCACAACTATTTGTCCCCGGACAGCCAAACTCCTGATGTGAATCTCATTGAAAATCTATGGTTTTGAAATTGCCCTCAGTGGAATTTTGTAACCTTGGGAAATTGAAGATGATTTGCCAAAAGGAATGGGCCAAAATTGAACCACAGTTCTGCAGAATGAATACTTTTAATAGAAGTCTCAAACTGTAATTGCCAACAATGGCTTTGCAACAAAGTATCTGAATACTTTTTCCCTATCAATTTTTTTTTTAAACATATCTTTGTTTAGGCTTATGAATTCATAGTTTTGTTTATATTTATAAGTACAATGTGAAAGGATATTATGTAAAGTTCAAGTGGATATAAGCACTAGAAATATATTAAATAACATTAATAACAACTGAAGAGAGGAATATGGATCTTGTCTTCTTTTTAAAGAACAAATCTTTATCCAAGTATTTGCTTTGCTTGGTGTCAGCACCAAGCACCAACTATGAATTAAGATATTGGCAAAATGCTTTTTTTTTTGTCTGAGGTTATAATGTAATCAGTAAGGGGAGGAAACAGATAAAGAACAGGGATTAAATGTTGCCTCTTTTCATTTCATTTCATTCAACAGATAACCTTGTGCAGTTTATAATCACTCTGGAAGGAAACTATAAAAAGTGAGAGAGGGGAGAGACTGGAAGGATGAAGATAATTAAGAAAGTGAGAATAAATGAAAATAACTGAGGGTGAGAGAAAAAGAATGATAAGAACACAGATATAAATACTGATGTATAAGAGGAGAAGAGGAGTTGAGCCGGGGGCAGAGATAGTGTCAGGAATGTGCTCTGGCTGTAGAGGATTTAGCATGATTTTGAATGCCCATTTAGATAATAATATGCATGTCACAAAAGGTTCGGCAAACCCTTCTCTTCATTAACACCTTTGTAATCCCTGGCAAGAGAAACGGGGCTGGGTTTTCATTATATAGCTATTCCGGATGTAGCATGGTATCCCCCTGGAATATCATACAAAAAATTGCTTAAGTAGCTTAAGTTGGTACAGTTTGCCATTTAGTATTACTGACAGTTTTAAAACTGGCAGAGCCAGTGATCGTTATCTAGCTGACATGCTAATGGCACACTCAAGGACACCAAATATACCTCCAAAAGAGTGAAGAAGAGTGTGAGACAGATGATTCTCTCTCTCTCTCATTTGCTTCAAGGATTTAGGCTATTCTCTATCTCATACAAGCTTTTTCCAGTATAATGCCTTCTCTGCTTCAGCCTGAGTGCTCAGTGGATTAGCAGTAGTAATCTCTGCTTTGTGGCCTGTTTGCAGACTAAAACATAAAAAGACGTAACCACAATCTGTTTGCCAACATATAATCCCCACAAGAAAAATCTACAAGCTTTAGCTTTGGCTACAGTACTGACCATTTTGCCCTACTGTGTTTTTACATAAGTGTACCCTATGCACTGTATATGTATTTCTGGTAAAATGTAACCACTTTTTTCAATATTTAGATAAGTAAGTGTGGGGACAGATTTTTATTTCAGTCTGATCTCACAAAAAAAAATTACATTCTTATATTGAAAGTTATTTCAGTGGCTTTTTTTTAATGCAAATGAACTTAGAAAAACCTTATATCACCGTGCTGTTGAATTATTGGTTGTGATTGGTCAGAAGATATTAAGTAAATTTATTATAACAGTGGCTCTGACAGTAGTGCTCGCTGTAATTCAAATGATCACAGATTTATATTAAATGTGCTATTTCTGATACAATATCATTTCTATGGTAACAGAGTGGCAGATGGGGCATAGTCAAGCATCAGTTGCAGAGATAGAGGAGAGAGGAGAAGTGTTGAACCGGCAGGTAATGTGTGATTGTTCCCATCTGTGTGTTATTACAGGCAGCCTACTTACGTGTATGTTTTCTTTTCAGTAGAGACTGTGAGCCAGAGAGAGACAGAGCTAACCAGATGTCGCCATGGAAACCTCCCTGATTGGTGAGATAAATAAGTCCATTGCCCCTCCACCAGACACAACCATGCCCTTCTCAACCTGTGCCATTAACAACAGCATTACTTTGAAGTCAGCACTAACGAGCAAGCCAAGGATTGACGGGTGTTCCAGATGCTGCTGCAACCAACTGCTCCTCAAGCTACCGCCATGACACTCACAAAGATGGCCTCCACAGATGATCCAGAGACCTTTGTGGAACTCATCAAGCGTGCAACAGCTGCATAGGGATAGCCTGAGGACGAGTGATCCATATGCCTCCTACCCTTGCTGGCGGGGGGAAGTCCAGCTCACTGCCCAGCAGCTGCTGCCACATATGCATATGGAGTACCAGAGCGTGAAGAAGGTGGTACTGCAATGGGTAGGCCTGTAACCTGAAACTCTGACCTGGTATTCACCCTACTTTTCCTCCCATCCCTCTCCTTTCTCTCTAATGTCTCCCCCTGCTTCCTCTCTCCACACAAGGGGGAACCTCCCATGCCTACCAGAATTAGGGCAAAGACCAGGCAGGTTTGCTGGTGCTGTAGGGAAGCCAGGCATTTCCAGGATGGAAATGGAAGTGGGAACTGAGGTCCAGATCCCTGACACTCCTCAGGCCTCCCCTAATCAATCAGGAATATACCATTGAGTATTGAGCCTTGGTGAGTTCGGGTTGTAAAAAGACCTCAATCCACCAAAGCCTGATTCAATGCATTGCATTGGGAGATGCACGATTGGGGAAGGTGAGGTGTGTGCACAGGGATGTTCACAATTATCCACTGGTGACGGTCATTGTCCAATTCTGGACAATGCATGGAACAGACATGGCGATTAGTCTTTGCCTCACCCATTCACTAATTCACGGTACAGGAAATGTTTGTGGATGGTTCCTGCCATAGCAAGGCACGGCATGGAATATGCGCAGCATTGCTTTTCCATTTGGCTCATTATAATCCCACGGCTAAGCATTTATGGCAGGATAAGACACTAAACCATCTCATGGCCATTTCTATTGGTAAGGCATTCGTGGTGATGTACGCATGGGGTACAGGGCATGTTGTGAATGCCAGTGGTGAATCCTCCGGCTATTCCAAAACCACCGAATGAGGGCCCCTTGAAAAGAATTGCTATGGACCTTGTAAGGCAGTTAGAATGGTGTGCACAAAGGTTTGTGTTAGTTCTATTGGATTACACAATGTGATACCCGGAATCTATGCCTCTGCACAACATCTGCACACTTCACAAACTTTACAAATTATTGGGGATTAAATTGATTCACACTAGTGTATATCATCTGCAAACAGATGGTCTGGTCTAACAGTTTAATCAATCAAAATATTATTCTTAAGTTCATTCATGATGACACTCATAACTGATAAGTGGTTCAATCCCCTGTTATTTGCATTATGAGAGGTTCCCCAAGCCTCCAGTGGTTCTCGCTGTTCGAAATACTGTATGGGTGCAAGCCCTGTGGTGTCAGACATTATTAGGAAAAATAGGGAGGAGTGACCTTCTAACAGTTAAAATATAATGCTGTATGTTCTGAACTTGAGAGTAAAACTCCACACCTTGAGTCAGCTAATACAGATACAGATACAGTAATTCACATTAGGATATATAGGATATAGTGTGCTTATTTTACCACCCACATTGAGCTCTAAATTACTTGTGGAATGGTAAGGGCCCTTTGAGGTCACACAGTAAGTTGGAGAAGTCGACTATAAGGTCAGGCAAACAGATAGAGGCAATGCACTTCAAATATACCAGTTCAACCTCCTGAAACCATGGAGAAAGGCAGTTCCTCTGGTTCTGGTGATGGTGGTTCCCAAGAGGGAAGAGCTGGGTCCAGAGGTAAACCTAAAATGTGTGGCTCAATTCACCCCAGTCCCCTATGGTGACGTCCCTCTCTGTCCCAGAAAGCACAGGTTGCAGGAGGAATTTTCTGACATGTTTTTGCATCTACCCAGTCCCACAAACCTCAGAAAACCTCAGCGTGAACACACACCCAGAAGCGTTTCAGTATGGTGCTCTAGCACCATACTGAAATGCTTCTGGGTGTGTGTTTATGCTGCCGGCCCTATTGTTTAACTGAGCACAAAAAGTAGCTTGGGATGAACTCAATGCTATGCTTTACATGGGACAAATTGAAGAGTCCCACAGTGATTGGAGTAGACCTGTGGTCTTGGTGCCCAAGGCCAACAGGTTGGTCTATTTTTGTGTGGTGCCAAAATTTGATCAATAGTCAATGCCTTGCATTGATGAACTGCTCAATCAGTTAGGCATGACTCGCTTCTATTCTACACTGGATTTAACCAAGGGCTACTGGCAGATTTCCTTGACTCCAATGACCTGAGAAAAAACCTACTTTTTCCACTCTGTTTGGGTTGCACCAATTTGTCACCATTCCGTTTTGTTTGTTTGGAGTCCCAGCCATGTTTCAACATCTCATGGACAAAATATAACCCCTGGCAAAAATTCTGGAATCAACACACTTAGAGGATGTTCACCCAGCTTTTTTAACTTTATAGCAAACAAACAAATCAGAGATATGACACAAAAAAAGGTTTTGTTCAATAGCTTAACATTCTGGCTTTGTGAAACATACATCAAAAAAATTCAGTGACTTTTTTTTTTTTATTAATGGCATGTCATTTTCCAAAACAAGTAGAGGAAAAAAGTATGGAATCACTCAATGTTGAGGAAAATATTATGGAATCATCAACAAAAAAACACAATTAGTACTTTGTTGCTCCTCCTCTGGCTTTTATGACAGCCTGAATTCTTTGAGGCATAGACTTCACTAATGAAAAACAATATTCCCCATCAATCTGGTTCCAGCTTTCTCGAATAGCAGTTGACA
>CM040996.1:9891804-9910377 GCA_022985145.1 Pangasius djambal
GAATGAGAAAAGTGTCCAGAATTTCAATGTGCATTGACTGCTGAGGTAATGACTGCCACCTCCCCTGGTCCTTTACCTGACATGCATATCATAACAGACATTGACTCCTGTTTCCACCCATTGGTTTTTCATTTGTTTTGTTGTGCATTTTCTATTTTCAAGGCATATTGCTTTGAGTTTTCTATCCTGATGCTTTGACATCTTCCTTAGTCTGCCTGTATGTTTTCTTTTTATAATCTTCCCATTAAGTTTATATTTGCCCCAAATTTTAGACACAGCTGACTGGGAGCAACCAACTTCTTTGGCCACACTCTGTGTTGAAATTCCATGTTGAAGGAGTTTTATAATCCTTTCCAATGTTTCAACGGACAATTCTCTCATTGGAGCCATGTTTCCTTTCAATTAGTCAAGTCCAACAGCTCGTTAAGGTGTGTAAGCACTCCCTTTTAACTGCTGACTAATTAGCATGTTTAAACGTGTCCCTGTATTTGTTTTAGAAATGGAAATTAAAAGATGATTCCATAATATTTTCCTCAACATTGAGTGATTCCATAATTATTTCCTCTACTTGATTTGGAAAATGACATGCCATTAATAAAAAAAGTGTCAGTGAATTTTTTTGATGTATGTTTCACAAAGCCAGAATGTTAAGCTATTGAACAAAACCTTTTTTGTGTCATATCTGTGATTTGTTTGTTTGCTATAAAGTAAAAAATCTGGGTGAACATCCTCTAAGTGTGGTGATTCCATAATTTTTGCCAGGGGTTGTACTCTTCCCACATGGCATATATGCTGCTGTGGATTTAGATGATATAATGTATAGTAATGATGTACTGTTCTCCTTGTGTGTACAAACACAATTTAACAGCCAGCCATCTTAGTCTTTGCTGTTTAATAAGATCCCAGGTACATTATGAATTAGGAGTAAAACTGTAAAGAACAGCAACTAAACAGTAAATCAGAACAAATTATCCAATGACTAAAGAATATTCATGTAAATAGTTCTCTGAAAATTCCTCAAATTAAATCAATGTAATCAATTTACTTAAATGACTAACAGATAACCAAGCAAAATAACAGCAAATACAGATGCCTTGTATAGAGAGGTTATCTTATCAAAGTAGATTAGAATTAGCCCATTGAGTACCATATCACTCACAGCAAAGTGTGAGAAGAGTACAACTGGATGGCTGGAGGTATGGTATCTGGGCTTTCTCTTGGGCCATGGGCAGCTGCGTCCCAAAATTCAAAGCATGAAGCTCTGTAAAAACTCACCTGTCTCCCAAGTCCTCCTTCACACATACACATACCTGGTTCTACAAACAGCTAATTCACCTGAACATGTATGGCAGAAGCTCCACATAATAATCTAATACTAATAATAAATGGTGTGACGATGGACTGCTCCAGTCCTATCACAAGCAGCAGATCGCACCTTCCCAAACAGGCACAGTGGTGCTGAACAGACGCAGGGAAGTGGAGAACAGTAGGAAGACACGGCTGGCGACGGATGAGTGCCGCAGCTGCTCCCTCTCTCTGGAGCACACTGGGGGAGATAAAAAAAAATGCCATTCTGAGGTGAGGAGAAGCTGGTCCAGAGCTAACCAAATTTTCTCTTCCTCCAACCATTGCAGATTAGACGGGGGAGCACATACATGTGGGCTAAGCTTTGCCAGCCTCCTAAATCCTCATTAAAGGAGGCCTCCTCTCTTTCGTAAAGAGCACCAGAAGCATGACCTCCTCATGGTGCCCCGCTCAAAAAATCAACACAATATTGCACCTGGCCCACTCCCACCCAATAGGAGGCCACCTGGAGGCCCGTAACACACTGGAAAAAGTATGGGATAGGATCTAAAATTTCTGTCAGGGGTGTCCACAGTGCCAATTAACTGCTCCCCAAAAACCCCCACTGGCCCCACTCATCTTGTTGCACATCTTTGGGGTCCTGTTTGAAAGGACTGGACTGATCCTTGTAGAGCCTCTGCTGAAGTCATTGCAAGGACATGAATATATCCTGGTGATTGTGGACTGTGCCACCCATTACCCTGAGGCACTACCCCTGCAGAAGGCCACATTTCGGACCATCGCTCAGGAACTTATTATGCTTTTCAGTCGAGTTAGAATCCCCAAAGACACAGACAAACACAGATTTCTTCCTGATTCTAAGTGAACCCAGGAAAATCTATCACCTACTGACAGACCAAGATACACCCTTTATGTCCAAACTAATGGTGAATTTATGATGGCTGTTGCAGGTACAACAAATCAAGACCTCCACATAAAACCTCTTGCTGCCCTATATCCTCTTTGCAGTCCGGAAAACTCCACAAGCCTCCACAGGATTCTCCCCATTTGAGTGCCAAGAGGACTGCTGGAGGCATGGGAAGAACAACTCTCACCCTTCCATTCTGTGGTCGAATATGTGCAACAACTACAGAGCCACATTGGTCACATTGGTCCAATTGTCTGAGAACACACGGAACAGGCACAGAAGGCCCAGCAAAGAGTCTACTACTGCCCGGCACAGCCTTCTGAGTACCAACCCAGTGACCAAGTGCTCCACCTGATCCCCAGTGCAAACTGTAAGTTCCTGGCTCTCTGGCAAGGCCCATATACAGTGACAGAACTGGTAGGCCCATGAATTACTGCCTGCAACAGCCCATTAAGCACAAAGACACAAAAAAGTTGAGATATTTTCTAAAATGCAACAAAAACAAAAATCTGCAATTTGTAAATTCTCTTGAACCTTTATTTAGCCGACAAAGGTGCAAAGAAATGATCATCCAAAAAGGTAATCCAAGGCAGACTTCCAATTTAGATTATTAAAAAGCCTTTATTTAAATGGATATTTCATAGTAGAAATGTTAAAAAAAAAATAAATAAAAAAAAAAGAGGGAATAATGAGCTATGGACCAATGCATTTTGGCAGAAGGGACTACTTCATGGTGCATCCCCCAAAAACACAAAACTGCCTCAAATGGGCTCTCACCTAAAGCAGTTAAATTTGGCACACCTGCTCAAAGGAAATAACAAACAGAGATGGCTAGTGTCAAAATAGCACTAGGTGGAGTAAGTCTAGAGCTAGTCTAAAAGGACACCACTAGATGGTGCCACATTACAAAGAAATGAATTTTAATGTTTTGGCTGACCAACATGATTGTATTTTGTAAATATAAACAAATTTTGAATTTGATGCCTGCAATACACTCAAAAAAAAATTGGGACAAGTGTAAAATAAGAGTGTAAAATTTACAGAATATTCAAGTTACACTTTTTGAAATATTACACAATAAGCAGGTGAATTGGTAACAGGTGAGTGTATCATGATTGGGTATAAAAAGAGCATCCACCAAAGGCTCAGTCTTTGCAAACAAAGATGGGTTGTGGCTCACCACTTTGTGCCAAACTTTGAGAGAATTATCAATCAGTTCAAAAAGTACATTTCAAAAAAGCACATTCAATGCAGGATTGCAAATAATTTAGGTTATTCACCATCTACAATACATAATGGTGTGAAAAGATTTAGAAAAGATTCATCTGGAGAAATCTCAGTCCATGTACGGCAAGGCCAGAAACCACTGCTAAATGTGCGTGACCTTCGAGAAACCATCATGCTACTGTTATAAATATAGCCACATGGGCTTGGGAGTACTTCGGAAAAGAGTTATCATGTAACACAGTCCACTACTGCATCAATAAATGCAACCTGAAACTCTATTATGCAAGGAGAAAGCCATACATCAATTCTATGCAGAAATGCTGCTAAGTTCTCTGGGCCCAAGTTCATCTCAGATGGACCAAAAGACAGTGGCTCTGGTAAGATGAGTTCATGTTTCAGCTTGTTTTTGGGAAAAACGAATGTCAAGTTCTCTGTGTCAAAGACAAAAATTGCAAAAGCCAACTAAAAGTGCAAAAAGTGCAAAAGCCAACATTTGTCATGGTATGGGAGTGCATCAGTGCCCACGGTAAGGGTTACTTGCATATGTGTGACATCTTTTCCCAGGAAGTCCATGGTTATTTCAGCAAGACAATGCCAGGCCTCACTTTGCACACGCTACAATAGCATGGATTCGTAGACATATAGTGTGTGTGTGTGTGACTGGCCTGCCAGCAGTGCATATCTGTCTCCTACTGAAAATGTATGACACATCATGAAGAGAAGAATCAGACAATGGCGACCATGGACTTTTGAGAAGCTGAAGTCTTGTATTAGAAGAATGGGCAAAAATTCCACTTGCAAAATTGTAACAATTAGTACTCTCAGTTCCCAATTGATTAAACAGTGTAATTACAAGGAAAGGAGATGTAACACAGTGATACACATGCCTCTGTCCCAACTTTTTTGAGTGTGTTGCAGGCATCAAATTCTATATTTGTTTATATTTACAAAATACAAGTTTGTCACTGAAAACATTGGAAATCGTTTCTTGTACTTTTGTTAGTTAAATAAAGTTTCAAGAGAATTTTATTGCATTTTAGAAAATATCCCAACCAGGGGTGGCACCACTACTCCACAACATCTCAGTGTTTCTTTCTTATACAATGCTAGGGTTAACTTGGTTACATTCCACTTCTATGGAAAATTATAAAACATATTAAACATATTAAATTACATTACTCAAAATATTTAAAGAGACAGCATGACCAACAGTAAATGAATGAGCGTCCATATAAAATACTATGGTCAACAAACACACCTTTTAATGAACGTCAGAGTAGTTTGTCTGGACCCCACACACTACAATTTGCATTTTACTCCTCAGGCAGCTAATAAAAGCAAAAAAATTAGTTCACAAAATTAGATAGCACTAATTCTAAAATATGTTTTAAAAATCGAAGACATGTTCACATTCCTCAATAGGCTGTTTGTCACTGTAGAAACTGTCTGTTTCGCTAAACATTTTTCCAGCAAGGTTTACTTACTTTATTTGAAGAATGTCATTTGAGGAATGTTCCTGTAATCGATTCATAATACAGAATATGTGTGTATGTCACTTAAAAATATTGAAACATTAGTGATCCTGATTCAATGCACAATTATTAAGCGCCAGTGATCACCAAAGTTAACCCTTTATTACTCATAAGGGAGAAGAGTCTTTTCAGTGGAACCCTGCCGAATACAGCTGGTCCAGCACAACATTAAAACTCCCCCAAAAGTGATCATCCAGTAACAGCCCTACCACATCCCTAAGGCCCATCGTCAGGATATAGCCCCTGGTGTAGCCCCATTGTGGTAGTTCTGAAACCAAAATGCAGTCTATGGATTTGCAGTGACTTGCAGAGTCTCAAACAAGTCTCCAAGTTTGACAGCTACCCTCTCCCACAGGTGGATGACCTAGCGGAGTGCAGATTGCAGATTCGAGCCCAGACGATCCATTCCCGCTGCCACACTGTTGAGCCGCAGGATTCGTCGCTTCTCCGAGATGCCACAAGGCTGCCGCAGTGCTGAAGTCCAGTTCAATGCCAAAACTCCCTCACTGCCTCACCTTTGCTCACCTTAACCAACATCATTAAAAATAGTTTCTACTACATACTCCACGTGTCAGTGTGTTTGTGTTCTGCCTCACTCTTGCGCTTGACGCCACAATGGATTTAAATATGTGCTATTATTTAACAAAGAAAAACTTAAAATCATATGATGAAGCTTTCTGTAAGGAGTCATTTATTTAATATTTATGGAAGGAGCCTATAGTGTCAGTGCTTTATGTTTTCCACCATGGGAATGTCTTCAGGACACAGGAGTTTGCGTTTTCCTGTTTCTTGGTACCATGACAAGTTGCAAGGGAGAATAAAAGAGACGTTGGTAAGGGAACAATTTTTATAGCTGTTATAATATGAGAACAGGAACTAACTTGTCTAACAGGATGTAAAATCAATAGGTTCTTTATTTTTTTAGACAAATCCAACAACTGCTGTCAAAACAAAGCAGGGGTCAAGGTACAGCCAGGTTATCACAGGCATATCCATAATCATAAACGGTAACACAGGCACAGGTTTAAGCACGGAACATATAAAAACAAGACTTGGACTTAATGAGGCAAATGCACAATAAGACTTTGTGAAGAGACAAAGAAACAGCAGTGTATATCCAGATGAGGATGGGTTCCCTTTTGAGCCTGGTTCCTCTCAAAGTTTCTTCCTCATATCATCTCAGGGAGTTTTTCCTTGCCACCGTCGCCACCGTCGCCACTGGCTTGCTCTTTAGGGATAAATTCACAGTGATAAATTCAAATATTTATAATATATTTTTTGTTAATCCATTTATTTCTGTAAAGCTGCTTTGTGACAATGTCCATTGTTAAAAGCGCTATACAAATAAAACTGAATTTGAATTTGAATTTATTGTCAGTGATTTCCCTCTCATGCCGAGCGCTGCTTCCAGAAGCGACGACATGGCCTCCTAAGTTCTGTTCCTGCCTGAGGCCGACAATGCAGCCTCCCATGTCTTGCTCAAGCCTGAGGCTGACAGCGCAGCCTCCCACACCATGCTCCTGACTGAGGCCAATGGCGCGGCCTCCCATGACCTGCTAACGCTAGAGGCCGGCGGCACAGCCTCCCATGCCATGGTCCTGACTGAGGCAGATGGCACGACCTCACTGCTAGCCTCGCTGCTATTTAATGGCTAAACTAGGTTTTCATATTAGGTGTGAATTAATGTCTGAATACACATTAGATTACAGACAGGACAGGGGCAGAGACAAGGACAGAGCGAACACAAGACTACAACCAAAACAAAGGCACATGAAATGAACTCAAAACAAACAACACAAGTAATGGTTAAACCGAATTTTGTCATTCTTTGATAATTAAAAAATTATTATAATTGCATTTGCAAGGTATGTCTGCTCCTGCCTGACGACACAGCCTCCCAAGTTCTGCTCCTGCTAGAGGCCGGCAGCGCGACGTCCCACAACCTACTCATGCCTGAGGCTGACGAGGCGGCCGTCCAACTCCAGCTCCTGCCAGAGGCCGATGGCGTGGCCTTGCAAGACCTGTTCAATTCAATTCAATTCAATTTTATTTGGATAGCGCTTTTAACAATGGACATTGTCACAAAGCAGCTTTACAGAAATAAATGGATTCAGAAAATATATTGTAAATATGTGAATTTATCCTAATAAGCAAGCCAGAGGCATCGGTGGCAAGGAAAAACTCCCTGAGACAATATGAGGAAGAAACCTTGAGAGGAACCAGGCTCAAAAGGGATCCTATCCTCATCTGGGTGCAACGGATAGTGCAATTATAAATAAATCCCTTCTATTATTGTGTACTATATGGACAAATAGTGCAAATGTGCAACCAGTAAATTCATCACAGTTTTCGCAAGAAGTCTGGTTAAAATCTATCCACTGTCCATTGATGGAGTCCTGACGAAAGGTGCTCGTGACAACTGCAGCCCCAAAGCCACCACAGCAATCGCAGTACCAAGCCATTACAGTATAGCTCCCCATAGGAGATCCCCAAACCACCTCCCCAGCCCCCAGGTGGCACCATCCCCAGCAATCCAAACAGTTCTTCAGGTCGTCCATATGGGGCCACCCACAGCCTCCCACACCATGCTCCAGACTGAGGCCGATGGCACGACCTCCCACGACTTGCTCACGCTAGAGGCCGATTGCGTGGCCTGACTGCTATTTAATGGCTAAATTAGGTTTGTATATTAGGTGTGAATTAATGTGTGAATAGGTTCACACATTAGGTGACAGACAGGACAAGGGCAGTGACAAGGACGGAGCGAAGACAAGACTACAACCAAAACAAAGCCACATTTCAAAACATAAACAAAAGCACATGACATGAACTCAAAACAAACAACACAAGTAATGGTTAAAAAGAATTTTCTGTCATTCTTTGATAAAAAATTATAATCATTGCCAAATTGTTGTGGTATAAAATGATGGGATGTGCTCTTATTGAAAAATAATTAACTTTGGGGTTGTAATTGCATCACACATCAAATCACCCTACTTCATTGCTGATTTTAGAATAACAACATGTCCCAAAGTATGATTTCTGACATTAACTTCATTGCGCAAACACTTGTATTTGTATTTACTAAATTTGTAGTTGTGAGACCCTGTTCATTGTATTTATTACCATAATGCCACTATGCTAAACTGAAATTATTTTTGAACCTTCATACCAATCTACATGTCAATTCAATTATGATCTGCTACTTTTTCTAATTAATTTCTATTTTATGAATAATTATCTTGTTTCTTTCAGCTGGTCAGTATTTTTAAAAATGTATATTTAAAAATACAGACGTGGACAAATTTCCACGAAAAAAGAAGAACCCACAATTTTCTCTGAAATAACTTGAAACTGACAAAAGTAAATGGCATCCATCACTGTTCATTCAATATTTAATACAAATCAGACTTTGCTTTTGATTTTTGATTCAACAGAATATTTTAAATGATAAAACAAATGAAAATGGCATGGATAAAAATAACGGGACCCTTAACCTAATATTTTGTTGCACAACCTTTAGAGTATCCGTAGCTCTCAATGAGACTTTAGCACCTGTCAACAGGTAGTTTGTCCCATTTTTCTAGAGCAAACTGCTCCAGCTGTCTCAGGTTTTGAAGTGTGCCTTCTCCAAACTGCATGTTTCAGCCCCATAGATTCTGTAGATGTTCGATAGGATTCAGATCAGGGCTCATAGAAGGCCACTTCAGAATAGTCCAATGTTTTGTTCTTAGCCATTCTTGGATGCTTTTAGCTGTGGGTTTTAAGTCTTTATCCTGTTGGATGACACATGACCTGCGACAGAGACAGAGCTTTCTGACACTGGGCGGTTTCACTCCAGAATGCCTTCATAGTCTTGAGATTTCATTGTGCCCTGCACAGATTTAAGGAATCCCATGCCAGATGCAGCAAAGTAGCCCCATAACATAACTGAGCCTCGTCCATGTTTCATAGTAGGTATGGTGTTCTTTTCTTTGAAAGCTTCATTCTTCATCTGTGAACATAGAGCTGATATGACTTGCCAAAAAGCTCCATTTTTGCTGTCAACAGTAGAGTCCTCCTGGGTCTTCTTCCATCAAGCCCATTGTCGCTCAAAAAGTGACAGATGGTGCAATCAGACACTGATGTACCTTGACCTTGGAGTTTAGCTTGTACCTCTTTGGAAGTTTTCCTTGGCTCTTTGTCTACCTTTTGCACTATCCTTCTGTTCAATCTGGGGATGATTTTCCTCTTGCAGCCACGTCCAGGGAGATTGGCTATAGTCTTAATAATATTTGCAATTGTAGTCACAGGAACATCAAGCTGCTTGGAGATGGTTTTATAGCCTATACCTTTAACATGCTTGGCTATAATTTTCTTTCTGATCTCCTCAGACAACAGGCACCTTTGCTTTCTCTGGTCCATGTTCAATTTGGTACCCATGATGATACCAAACAGCAGAATAACTAACTTTTCTCCATTTAAATAGGCTGAATGACTGATTACAAGATTGAAGGCATGTGTGATACTAATTAAAGAAAACAGTTAGCTTGAAATATGACTATAATCTGAATATTTATAATCTTTTCTAGGGGTACCAACAAATCTGTCCAAGCCATTTTAAAATATCTTTGTAGAATAAGCAATAATTTATCTCTTTTCACACTTTCTTTGCTTTACCAGAGTAAGAGATAAATACCAAAGGCATGCAGGTATACATGAGATAATTGCTTTTAATTTCATCACTTTTCAGGAGGAATGAAGCATTGTTTCAATGCACTGTAAGGGTACCTTACCTTGTCCACATCTGTATTTGCATATGTGAATGATGGTGTATGGGGGAGGACAAAGAAATAGACAGTAAGAGGAAAAGTGCAACAGAGAGATGTGTAGTGAGTCACTGATTCAGCTCTTATGTGGGGCAGAAGTTCTTTAATTGGGGTGATATCTGGGGCTCCGAGGAGGCCAAAGAAAGACTTTTATTCCTTTTTGTCTCCTCCAAAACCACTTTAGCACTATGGCTGCTTTTGATGTGTGCTTTGCCTTTCCAAGGCTGTCTTTGGAATATGTGCTTGGGAGACCAATGGTTACTTGCCTCTAGGCAAAAGCTCAGTCCCTGGTATCCTCTTACTCTTTGATAGAATACTTTTGGGATCCACCACTCTTCAATCCACCTCACTCCTCCTCACTCTCCTCTCCTCACTTCTCCTCCTCTGAGACAGTCTAAAAGAGTATAAGACCAACTCTTCAAATTTCTTTATCAACCTCTCTATTTGCTAGCACCAAAAGTGTTAAACATATACACAATTTTAATATTATCAAACATATAAATGAAAACAAAAAAGTTAGATAAGAATGCAACATTTGTTGTTGACTAATATAAATGTTAGATGTTGTGTGTAATGGATTATCTCATATGCTATGGCTTTTGCTCTGCTAGGTTTTTTGTTATTGTACTTCTGCAGCTGCTACACTACTTTTAATTTTTTTTTTTAATTAATTAATTTTTTTTTTTATATTTTACTATCAGTGCTTTCTTTAGCTTCATTTCGTCCAGTGTTGTGGCCTGGTAAAAGGGAAGGTAAATGGGTGTTTTAAAGTACTAAAGACAGGTTTTTTTTTGGTGGGATATATTTTGTTCGTTTTGTTGGACAAACATAATTATAGTGATTCAAGATTCTTTTATTGCCACATTAATCGACTTCAATACAGCTCAACAATCAAAAATAAACTGTTAAAATAAATTGTTTTCAAAGCCCTAGTCACTGTTTAATAGATGTCATTGGTATGTAATATGACTCAATTAAATCAATGTAAATATCCAATCATGTATGCTATATCATTATATCCAGGGCCATGCAGAGACCTTTAGAGGAGCATGTACTCAAATTTACAAAGAGGCCCATGGTTCAAGATGTTAGAACACCAATAACAGTGTAACTTGTTCGATTAGCTTTGGATCAAATATTTTAGCTTTATTACATTAACAGGCAAAAGCTTTTCCAAATGCAAAACTATATGGACTAAAACACCTAACAGATATTGCCTCAACAACAGTATGATCTTAGTGGTACAACATGACAGACCTTCAATGTCAGTACCAACTTTCTTGCCCAGTAAACAAAGAGAGTGTAAAATGTTACTTTGTTTTTGTCAAATAAAAAAATGGGTTACCTATTTTTTTTAATCAAAAATTATTAAACTAGGCTTTATTTTAGGGTGCAAAAGATTTATTTGTTACACATTTTGCCAAATTAGCCTTTGCACATTTGAATTTTTTTTTTGCTTTAATTTGTTGTTAAAATTGTCATTGTATGATAGCGTGTTTGTTAACCAAATAATAAACAATTAAACAAAACAAAAAGATCAACCATTACATTACAGCTTCTCTTATAATCTCAGTTGTACTCCCAACTCTGTGGCGGTCTGGAAATGTTCTCTTCCATTTCCCCTCTTCCTCTTTGTCTTTCATATGTGTAGAAGGCATGTGTGTTAGTTTTCTCCTCTCTGACATTTTCCTAAGGCCATCTGACTTGTTGATGTGACTATCATTTATTGATGTAAACATATTATTTATTTTCAATATGCATATTTACTCTTTTCACCATACTGTGAGTGGAAGGAAATAGTTATGAGATGTGGGCTAGAAACTTAAATATATGGAGAGGAAATTCACTATCACTCAGTAGTCAACCACTGCAGCTGGCCAAAATAAAAGGAATACTCCCCAGCAACTTGGTCACAATGTCTGTAAAAAGGTGACACCTGCACACATATTGTTGGGAATTCAGATGGTGGCTGTAGATGGAATTTTATAGGTGTATATAAGGATGAGGTGTATGCATTGCACAGCATTACTGTATCCCTGAATTCACCAGTGGCATGGCACTCTAAGGGGAAAATTTTCTGAAGGTTTCTACAGTACCCATCCAAGTTGAGTAATTATTTTATTCATGATGACCTGTTTATTAACATGACAGTAATGTGGCTCTGGGTGACAACTGCCACTGCTGAATTAAGCCCTGCCACCCCAATTTCCTCCTCAACCCTGAGCTCCAGTCATATCCCTCAGAGATCTATTACAAGTGTACAGTTCATTCAGGCTTAATGAATCATATCACAAGTTGATTTACATGACCATCGTCAAGTGTTTTTTCAAACACTACATTGTATATGGAATTATAGAGAAACTATGAAGGCATTATAGATATTGTTTGCCCATTTACTGTGCACCAAGGAGCGACATAAATAAGCAGACTAAAAAGCTGGTTATGCCACTGTTTGCCATCACCGAGGCAGTCTATTAGGTTTATATTTGATCGCACACATTAGGACACCGGCTCCACTGGGTAAGCCCTTTCTCCAATGCTGATGCACAATGATCTTCCCATATATTGTTTTATTTGAGCAATCAACATGTGAGATAATTATGTGAAATAAAATACAGAACAACGACCAAAAGGAGTACAAAAGTAATAATAATAATAATAATAATAATAATAATAATAATAATAACAACTTCCGTTCTGGCAAACAGATCAGTGAGTATCTTTGATAGAAATTAGCGGCCTCTGCCTTTTCCTGTTAGAACTGCACTCAAGTTCTTAGTGAGTAACGAATGGGTCAGGTTACTCGGTAATTTACGAACGAGTTTAGTTACGTTATTAACTTATTAAAGAAACTCTGATTAATAAAAGAACGTTCTTACGACGGAGATAACTAAGTACTTAGCGTTACGAACGTTTCGGGAAAACCACCCTGAGCCTAAAACGTGAGCTTCAGAATCAGAACCACTATATTGCTGGCTGGCTGATACTAGCTACTGCACGATTTCCTGATTAAGCATAATACTATAGGCCTAAATATAAAGTGACAACAGCCAAACAGGTGAGAGAGAACCCGACTGCATTAAAAAACACAAATTAATCTCACCATCTCTAAGCGTCGCGAAGTAAGAGAGCCGTCTCTGAAGTGGGCAAATAGCTCACTTGTGTCACATCAGATATTGTAACGGTTCGGATTTTTATTTATACTGGTAGTTATGCGGAACAAGAAATTACTTACCTTTCTGTTAGCTAGTGTCAGTTCTTCATACGGGTACGTGCAAGCTATTGGTCGTGCGCTTAATTTCTGTTGGCTAATAGGTCTTTCATTTAAAGACGGAGGGGTCGCGCAAACGTAACAAACCCACGGCTACCGGCATCTTCATCCTTCAGTTTATGGATGGCAGGATTTTACTGAAAACACGAGGCCAAAAACGCGGTCATCGAGGGGAAATGCGGCACGTGCATTTGGCAGATGCCTATACACAGAGAGACTTAGACAAGCCTCAGTACAAACGGGCCAGGATCTTTGAATGCTGTTAAGTTAAAACTCTGTCACAGAGGAGTTGGTATAATAGTTAGTACAGGTACAAAATCACAGAGTACATGTTTCTTTATTCAGTACAAGGCAATGAATCAGCTATTTGTATAGCCAGGCCTAGTGAATTATCACATAATAGCTCTATACTCTGTAATATGTCACTGCAATAGAAAAACAGGTTAAATCATTAAACGGTTTGCTAATTCGGATATTTTCCATACTCACCTAGATTGAAAATGTGGGTCCACCACAAGAAAAAAAAAAACAACACTGCTTTTTCCCCCTACTGACGTTCTTGACACAACTATTATTGTGTTTCCATGCCACACTAGTGTGTACAAATCTTTAAGGGGAAACACAAGAGTTATGTCAGTCATAAGAACGGGCTGCGTACCTTTGTGCCTCCGACGTTGACTAAGCTGTAAACGGCACCTTTGTGCAGATAAATGAGTGGAAGTCTTACTGAATGTCTTACTGAATTGAGTTCTCAGTGACAGTTAGATACAAATTACAGGATTAGAGTGTTTTCATGCTTTATCTGACATCATCTTGTTTGATGATGGGCACAGAAGGTATCAACCTAATTTCTCTATGTATTGATATATTGATTATGTCCAAGCTCCACTGGAAGATCAGTTTATATATTGAATGATTTTATTAGATTGTCCTCAGCTTTTCCAAGCAAATCCATGTGAATATACATTACCAAGATCATAATAACTATTGTATTATCTTTGAATATGTGTTTTTTATAAAGGCATTTCTCATTCTCATTCATTCACTTTTTTCCCTTTAAAAACACACTCATGCAAGAAGACAAACCATTTTCTTTTCTTTTTTTTTGCACTATAACAATGTTTGGTGGATTTTCTGATTCTCACAAGTGTACACATTATTTTAACATATACAAAATATTTTTTATACTGTTGGATAAATGTATAAGCTGTTAATAATACTTATAAATGTGATAACAGCAGAAATAAAACTGAAATAATCCTTTCATTTTTATATTCCTTTGTCACATTTAATGGCATTGGAGAAAATATGAAGTGTCTTATGTATAACAGTTTGAACATTGAGAAAAATATTTCTTGGAGTTTTTAATACTTTCTACAAGTTTGCATATACAAATGTGATTTCTAAAGGCATATGTAGGATAAAAATTGACAATAGTGTGAATTAAAATTTCTTTTATTATATTTGAATAGCTGCTTGATATAATCAGCATTGTGGGAATGAATACAAGAGATTCACCATACCATTTTCAGAATGTGTAATTAAATCAAATTTGTTCCGGGTCCACCGTGTTTTAAAAAAGTTCAAACCACATGTAATAATAGAGTAGATATAGTCACAATATTATAATAGAGAGTACCATTCCTCTGTATTGCACAGGTCGTGATTTTATTGCAATTTTTCATGCACCATCAACCCATTCTGGTTTATAAATGAATACATCTTTCTCTGGATGTGCGTCTCGAAGTTTTAGAGAAGCGTATAGTGTACAATAAATAAAAACGGTATCATTAAACCATTCTCACATAATGGTGTGCTTAAAATACTGGAATCGATGGCAGGAGCAATGGTTTAACTGGGATAAGGGTAGGAGGGAGAGAGGAAGAAAGGAGAAAACATCGGGGTAGAAAGGGTGTGTGTGTGTATGTGTGTGTGTGTGTGTATACGCTCCGAGGGAGGAGTCAGGCGAAGGAAGGGGCAGCTGGAGTTGCACACTCCACATAAAGTATCGAAACCACACTCTTTGTTGCTTTAGGAATCTCTCTCTCTCTCTCTCTCTCTCTCTCTCTCTCTCTCTCTCTCTCTCTGTGTGATTGTGTGTGTGTGTGTGTGTGTGTGTGTGTGTGTGTGGGCGCACGCGCGCGCTTTGGCTTGTAATGTTCTGGCAGGCATGTAGAGAAAGTTGCGAGCGTTAGTGCACTACTAGAAGCGTCCCGGAGAAGAAAAGAAGGAGAGGACCAAGAAAAGTAAAGTCGGCTAACTCCTGAGTAAAAGCGGAAAGCTTCGGGAGCAGCACATTTGCGACGAGAAAGAAAAAAAAAAGTGAAGAGGAAAGTTCTGAAAAGTTGAACATTTTTCCACAGGGGAAAACCGCATTCGGAAACGTAAGTCTGATAAAAAGTGTTTGTTTGCATGTTTGCTGTGTGTGTGTGTGTGTGTGTGTGTGTTGTGAAACAAGTTTTTGGAAATACGAGCAGTGTTAGAGAACGTCGAAATGTCACATTTCAAGTTGAGACGTTGCCAAACGCGCATACTTATGTAAAACGCCAACTAGCGTAAAGTAACAAACAAAAACAAAGTAAAATGCTGAAAGAAACGCGGTAGACCTTATGTGCTAAGTTATTGTGTTTAATGTTGTACTGTGCGCGTGAGATTGAATAGTTTCGTGACGTTACACACAATGTTGACAAACTTCGTCCGTTTATTTCTCACAGTGAATGAACTTCACATCTTTCTGTTTCTTTATACAGAAAGCCTCCCGCAGAATGCGTGCTTTTTTATTAAGCTATTTTACTTAGTGTGAAAGTAAACTGAAAAGCCATTGTTAAGGGCCGGATCTCTCTTTGGCCTGTTCTGGTGTAGTCATTAGAGATGCTGTTGGTTTTTTCCCGGACAGATTTTGGGGGCTGAGCACATTTTCAGCGGCATCAGATTACAGAACGATCTTCACGTGCTCTCCTACATTCAGTACTTGACCGGGGCCTACACACACACGCACGCTCGCACGCGCACACACACCACGAAAAATTCGGATCTAATTTAAATGACATTTTTTAAATTCAGTTCCACTTACAATTGTGCTTAGTCCTGGAATTGGTTTAAAAAATAGCCAATGAAAAAGTTTAAATGTTTGGAAGTTTGACATGTATTATGTAAAATGAATTGGGCTAAATTTACAAGAGGAAGTCAGGATAGTTTGAATATTTTGACTGATGGCCTTGCATATTTCTGATGTTTGAAAATGCATTCATTCGTTTTTCGCATCCCCCCAAGCCATGTAATTTATTCGCAGTATTTGGTTAGAATTTACCTGTTTTAAAATTTGAATCCCAAATAACAAATCTTGTTATGACCACTACATTAAAGTGTAATGTAGTGATTTATGCACTCTTGAGTGCACTGTGTCCAGTAGAGTGGTTTGGGAGTTTTCGGTCCTATTCCGCACAGCTGTGCCGCGGGTCAGAGTGAGCGCGCGCCGCTCTGCTCGCCTCTCAGGTTTGAGCCAAACCGGTAAAGACCACGCAGCACCCCAGAGAAATACGTAAAAGTAATTTATTGGACAAATTCTATAAACTACAAAACGTCAAAAGGAACGTAAATGAATGTTTAAGTTGGCTACTGTAAATGTCACGGAAGACTTGTCGGGAAAAAAGGTGATCGTTTGTTTGATTTTTCCCTCTTTCATTAATCGTTGGCGATGTTCTCTTTTTTTAAGCTGTTTGTCATAGTGGCAATTTTCTTTTAATGTGTAAGTATTTATAAGAATTGAAATAATTCCCAGTAGCAGACGTTTTCAAAGTGTTTGATTTGTTTTGAAGAAATTATATAGTTCAGCGCTGCTATTCGAAGCAAACGGGAAAAGCCGTATAACCCAAATTTAGGGCATTTTCCGATTTAGCCCATATTTTAACCTGCAGTTTGGAGTTTAAGGAGGCGGTATTTTGTAGGCCTTATTTCACCTGCCCTTAGTGCATTTTAAATTGACCTTATGTACTCGTTTAATCCTCTGCTGATTAAAGACTTAATTACATTATGATTTGGAAAAATACCCTATCGTCATGTGCTGCAATTTAGAGCCTTTAACTGTGTATATTTATTTTTTAAAGACAATGGAATTTTAGTTAGGCCACATAAATTTACAAAACTGAAAAAAAATGTAAAATGTCAGCAATGTAAACTTAGAACAAATTATACATATAAAATGTAAGTGATTGTGAAAATGTACATCTTAATATCAGGTTTCAGCATATAATTATATACAGTGGAGTCCAGAAGTCTGCGACCACTCATGACAATGCTTCTATTTGGCATTCCTTTTAACACAGCAGTTTTCATAACAAATTATATTATTGACAGCAACTTGAGTGAAAAGTAGTGTTTGAAATATTGACATGAAATTCAGAGTTTCTTAGTATTTGATATGTCCCCTTTTTGCCCAGTGTGCATTCAAGCTGTCATGGACTTCACAAGTTTGTGTAAAACCATTTTGATCTGAATACATGCTTCAGTAGAATAGATTAGGTGTAAGGCAAGTCTGACATTTTGTTCAAAGGAGTTAACATGGTCAGTATCACAAACTTGCTTACATATAAGTAGGGACCTAGAAATATTGCAGAATCATGAATATTAAATATTCAACATATGAACAGATACTTTCTTTGCTTTAAATATCTCAGAATTCTAAAAACTTTTGTTTATTGCCAATTTTAAATGAAAAAAAAAAAGTGGGCTCAGACTTTTGGTCCCCACTGTATATTCTGTCTACTATATATTCTGTTTACTACCAATGTAAACTGTTTCTAATATTAGTTTTTGTGGCATCTTAAATAATATCTGTCAAACAGGTCTGATTTTCTAGAAGGTGGGCAAAAGTCCAGCATGCTCCTGCATTGTAATAAAAATCACACATCTTAATGTACACATACCGTGAAGGCATTTCCTTCCTCTAATCTTCTAGGATTTAGTCATTATTGTTTTATTGATATAAAGTGTTTGAAATCTGCTCAGACCAGGTTCTTTCTCACTGCCTCCAGTTTATATGGACAAAATGTTGTCCACCAGCTAATATGAATGACCAACATAACACATGATTAAATCCAATATCGCCTGCTTTTTCTTCTTCCATCCCTCATTCACTAAGCCTAAAAACACATATGTTTCTCTAGCTTATGGCAACTCAAACTCTTTTAGCCGAGTGTTTCAGAAAGATGTCTTTGCCCTCATCTCTAAAGCAGCACGCAGCACTACCTGTAATTATAAGGAGTGTGTGTGTGTGTGTGTGTGTGCACACATCCATGAGGATGAGGTGGTTGACAGCAGGCCACTGTCATGCTAATACATGTTTAAATAGCCCCCTTAGCCCGTCCAAACCGATGTGACGATAAGTGGGGTGAAAGTTTTTCTTTTTCCCCCAGCGTCTCTGGGATTTATCCTAGATGGAGATTACAAAAGTGCTCTGGGGAGTGTTTGGGGATTTTCTTTCTTTCTTTTTTTTTTTTTTTTTTAGTTTGATGTTTGGCGGCT